>RCWM02000449.1:0-545000 GCA_003667255.2 Euschistus heros | reverse complement strand
GAACCTAAGGCATTCTCCATCTTCCATATTTTTGGAAGTATAGTTTACCTTTAATTGGAGCTACCTCGTTAGAAACACTACAGAGTCTGTTTCATCACCCATTACGAATATTTTGTCATAATGAAATCCTATGATCCTATATGAATAATAATTGCTACAGTAATCAATGTCTGCATTGCCCGCTGTCTTTTTGCAGAACCTTTCCCGGGAGATCGATAAATTGCACCTTTTAGTTTTCATTCAGCAAAAAGTTTTGTTCAGAAATGTCTGTACATTAAGTTTGTGGAACATAGGTTAATGAGCTGAGTCTAAAATAGATTAATTATGCTGCTTTAATAAAGGTATAACAGTACACATAGTGCTGAATTTTTTTCTTCTGTAAAATATATAATTTTTAAATATTTCATCAGCTCTTGAGATGTGGGAGGAAATAATGGGATTTTGGAGAATCTGATGCAAGAGTTAGACTAACTGGAGTAAGATTTGATAATACATTATTATATATATCGTTATGATTATCATTTATATATATATATATATATATATATATATATATATATATATATATATATATATATATATATATATAAATGATAATCAGCATTATTATTACCATTCTTATTATCAGCATTCTTAAATGATTTTTCAAGTCACATCAGAAGGGTATCCAATAAAAACTATGACTACATTCGTACCATAAAGTGATTGTATGAATGGAATTAGTTAGCGATGTTACTGAATTTCATGTGATATCTTTATCTATAGCTTTGAATTTAAAGTGTTTGAAGTTATTTCTAAGATCCCTTATTTACTAAGTTCATGGACATTAACGCTGGATGTACAAATTACAACACTTTTTATTGAATATTCCAATATTATTTTATGGCCACTTCATTTGAGGTGCATGAAATGTAATGAGAAAACTACTGCTCAAGCTTTTCAACCTCACTATCTTGAGCGATGAGATGAGGATACCTACCGCCATGCTTCTCATTGCTTACTTGTAGCTGATGCAATATTGCAATAATTCTAAACTTCTTCACAGATACTATATAATTATACTATATACTATAGTAATAATTATGTATAGATCATACAAATTATTCCCACGATTATTTGATTGATTTAAAATAACCAATTTTCAGGTTTTAACTTTTGTTAAAAAACCTAAGCGCAGATATGCGAAGATATAAAAGTAGACAGAAATATATTTAAGTGATAACAAATATATTTCTGTCTATTTTTATGAAGTGAACATTTGATGTAGAATAAGGATTGTCAATTGGAGAATTGATGAAATGAACGTTAATTTTATTTCTGTAGATATTTTTTTTTTTTGGAAAGTTGTTTATATGTAGAAGGATTGGCCATTGAAACACTATATTGTACTTGGTTTATAACAAAATAACTCACTTTTATTTGATCACATTGAATACTGATTGTTGATTAGAATGTATAGAGCAAAATCTGCAAAAAAAAAAAACTGAACATTGCGTTGGCCAATTTCATAAAAAGCCTGCATCTGTCTCCATCTGTGGAGCGTGTATCTGTCTCTGTTAATCTACAGAGCTCATTTTCTTCTCAAATTGGAGTAAATTTACTGTAGTTTCAATTTTAAACATAATAAGCTTTGGTTTACTGAAATATAGAAAAGGTCCAAAACTTAAATTTTAAATCATTTCCTGATGTCCTTCAGCTATGATAAATTACTTTTCATTGATGTGGTTATGGATACACATTTTTTTTTTTTGTTTTTCTCTCTCTTTATTCATCAATAAAATGTCCTTTTCTTCGTAGAAAAGCACTATTTAGAAGAACAAGAAGGACGATATCTTGATCAACAATGATAATTGACGATTTTTCGAGATGTATCAATCCGAAATTCGAAATATTCCAGTCGCTTTTTTTTTTTTTTTTTTTTTTTTTTTTTTTTTTTTTTTTTTTTTTTTTTTTTTTTTTTTTTTTTTAAATTTATTTAATGAACTGTATCTATCAAAAAAATATTGAAATTTCCTTGAAATCCAGGAGAGAAAGGGATCATGTATATTGTCAAAGGTTCTCTGTTTAATTTCGGTAAGTTATCTGTTTCATTCTGATAGATACAGAAAAATTCATCCTCAATCATTAAAACAATTGGGTCAGATGAGGTACAGTGTAACAAGGGGTCCAGTGCAACATCACGATTAGCTCTGTCCTTTTTTAATCTGACTTTGATTTCTCTTTGTTTGCAAGTCAATCTCATGTACGCTCATCTTGAATATCTGTCATTGGACTTAAAATTGAAGGATAAATGGATGTATAATCGAGTTTATATTTGTAAAACATTTATAAAATAAAATATGAAAATAAAAAATATTTAAACCTCCTCAATTATGTCCCATAAAATTGTAATAAAAATTAAATTGTGAACAATTTGGCGTGTGAAGTTATGTTCTTGTTGGAAAACTAATACTTGTTGATGTGTAGTTATGTTCCCTTTGATCTTCAATTAGTTGGCATTTGAATAGTGAACGAAATTTCTTGCTATTTCTAACCAATATAATATTAACGAATTTTTGTTTGAAACAGTAATAAGGTTTATGCGCAGTGTAACGTAACGTGTTATGCCTCCTTATATATATATATATTTTTTTTTTTTCTAGGCGTGTTACATCGAAAATATTTCGGAACAGGAAATAGAAGTCTACACTATGCTAATGACTTTAAAGAAGAAAAGATAATTTTGTCATATTATAAATTATTCCATAGAGGCTGAAGCAGAACATGCTGGAGTACGATCGGCAGAAATTGGAGAACTGGCTGCCGACAAAGACAGATGGCGAACATTTTATTACGGCCCCACGTTCTACCAGGAATATCAGGAATTAATCATCATCATAAATTAGTTTATATTTAATTTTGATTATAATTTTATGGAACACAATTGAGGTTGAATATTTATATTTTTAATATTTTATTTTGTAAATGTATGTTAAGTGTTCACCATGTTGTTATGCTTTACCCCTATGGCTGTTACACTGTACTCCATCCATAACGCACACTCTAACAATTTTGTGATTTCATATAACTAAAAAAATAATTAGATTCTCAGTATAATTTTGATAGTATTTCAGACCCAGTAAGAAGGTCGAAGACTGATGATATTAAGGTAAATAATTTGAAGACGATATAATAAACTTCAGCTCACGATCATAGAGATTTTGAACATGGATAGACATCTGTTAACAGTTCATATGTAAAATAATATTTTGAATCTTCTCATGAATAAAAAGTGCATATCATGCTCTAAAACAACTAAGATGAGTCCTCTTCAATTACGTCCTTGATTACTGGGACTATTTCTTAACTGAGCCATTGTTTTTACTACATTGAAACACGGATCCGAGGATTCCATACTCATTAAAGTAATTTCCTGTAATTATGAGCTCTATCTTAATATTCGTAAAAGCTTCCTTATAGTTGGCATCCTTTGCAGATACTATAGTATTTGCAATTGAAATCGCCCTTTGTCAGAAAAAAATGGGGAAAACTCTCAGCCAAACTCTGTACTTGCTTTCTTATCCAATGTTACTCTTGCTCCCCTCCTTATATCAACATATTGTTTTCTAGATGTAGATTATATACCTAAAAGTATTCTTTAATTATCTATGCCTTCCCCAACGGAAAAGCCGAAATATCTACTCCATCTATCTTTTTGCTGATGTTAAAAGTCTACATTAAACAACAACCATTGTTTTTGTTTAATTCATATTTGATGAAAAGACGCGTCAATTCTTGAAATCAATAATTCTGAGAAAAATAAGAAATTGATTGTATAAAATCGATTCCTAGATTTTGATAGATGTCGCTAATGCGTTGTGAACTAAATGGCCATCAGATAGTACAGTGACAAAGGGTGAGTACGAACATTTATTTATCATTACAACATACTATAGTTTATTATTTTTTTATACAGACTTATGTAATTAATATAGATTGATTCATTCCTAATAATCAACAAAGCATTAATAAGATCTTGAGGGACTGAAAGCGGTATTATTTCATTTTTTAAAAGATTTTCTTTACAATGAACAATTTTCGTTTGCGGATCAACACTCATTGATCCAAGATTGAAACCTACTCCCTTCAAGGATCAGACATTACTTCTGTGAGCCAATGGTTTGTTTGTTGAAGATCTGTGATGGTTTTCGGAGAAGAAGAAATGGGGCTATAATTTCAAACAAGTGAAGCTGAAGCAATATTTACTATATAATTTTTAAGTAAAAAAATACGTATGTATTATATTATAGTACATATCATTAAAGCGCTAATACATATATTATGATAGTATTGTATTCTCTGAATTGGAAAATAGTTGACCATAGATACTGACGAAATTTGGCTGAAATCCTCTCCCCCCATTTTTTTCCCTCCAGCTCATGGAATTAGATTCTCTCCATAGGCTGGTATATATTAATATATTTTTGTGTTTATGAGGGTGTATGTTAGGTTTGCGTGCATGAGTTCGTGTGTGCGTGATTGCGTGTGTATGTTTATAGACTAATTTAGAATGAGGATGTACTTCACCACTCCTTCCCAACAAATTGATTTTCGTCTTTTAAAAAATAAATTAATTATTTTCGTTTTTTAAAAGGACACTCTATTTTCCCGTTTAATCCTTTTCACAGAAAAATTAAGGACTCTATTTTGAGATCTTCCAGAATCTTACGGTATTTGACATCCGAAAAACATTCCACCATTGTTGTTCTTTTGAAAATCAATTAAATATTTGCCTTACTTTAAGAGGACACTCTACCCGTTCAATCCTTGGGATTTCAATCTTTTTGGTCCCAGCCTAGCACATTTATCGGGAGATTGGGGATAGTCTCTCGACCCTATCAACCCTTCTCGTCGAAAGTTTTTACATTGTTTTTTAACAATTTTTATATTTTATTAACCTTTTTATTTATTTATTTATCTTTTTGTTATTTAGAACCCGAATCTTTAGATATGGAATCCTCTTCAATTAATATACAAGTTTAGCGCACCAAAGCTCCTGGCCAAAAAGCCAACCAACTCACTGTATTGAGATAGTGTTGAAAACAGCACTACAAAGAGCAGTGTAGAAAAACCCATGAATGGTAAACATGTAAAAAGAGCTAATACCCGACTATTAAAAAAAAATGGTATAGATGAATTTATATAAACCCAACACACTTCCGGGGAAGGGACGGTTGAGAGGGCTAAGACGCATGAAATTGATTCCAAGTTAAGCATAGTTGAGGGTAGTAAGTACTTGGATGATTGATCCCCCATAATGGGTGACCATACTACAAGGGAAATCATGTAACCTAGATTCCTCAGGCACCCCCACCTATCGAGGTAAGTGTGACGATCCCTACCCCTTGTGTGTATCTTAATCCGGTATCTGGAAAGTAAACCAGTCCCCGTTTACTTATCCATTTATACATACATACATTTATTTGGGAAAAAAGTGTATGTTAAATGTGGGCCCACTGGCACTGAGCATCCTATCCTGTAAATCAAGAAGATTTGCCAATGCCCTTGAATCCAGCTGAAATACGTTGATGGTAAGGGCATGGACCATTTGGCCCCAAAGAGACTGGCTTAGACAGCCACTGTAGGATGGAAACCATGGGTCACAGTAAATCGAACCAGGTTCCCTTCCTCAGACTGTGTTATACATATAATGATGTAGGTTAGTTAGATTATTTGTAAATAAATTTAAATCATCTACAATATTTCACAATTTTTATGTTCATTTTTAAATATTAGAGCTAAGCAGTGTACACAAAAGTATTTTAAAATACTCAATAAATGAAAAAAAAAAACCAACACTTGAGTCAAACTTATATGTAGGTAAGTATTTCTTTTTCTTGCTCAACAGGCGCATATAGCATCCCCTGACTTTTTGGTCTTATGCAGTATTCCATCTTGTATGATTGGTCCAAAATATTCCAAAGTATGCTTCTCTCAAAACAGTCAATATATGAATTACTTTTACTATATATTTTTTTTATGTCCCCAAATCAGATGGATGGATTATGTGGAGGAAAATCTGAGGCGGTTGGGACTCAGGAAAGGAGGGAGAGAGCACAAGATCGAAGAGATTGGTGGGCTGTTGTGGAGGAGGCCCGGGTCCTTGTAGGACCGTAGTGCCCATATAATAATAATAATATATTTTTTTTAGTCAAAAACTTTAGAAATGTTTCAGTTATATTACCGTTCGGTGTAGTAACTTTGAATGATTTGCAGATGTAGTAAAAACTTCCCTTCATTGAAAATAACTATTAGTTTAAAATAAATTGATTGAATTCATGTACCCATGAAGCTACAAGCAGGACAATAAGTAATAAAATGGTTCAATAGGTAAAAAAAATGAGGTGTACGAATTTTTATAATAGAAATTTTTGTTTATATTCTGTTATTTATTTTGAAAAAATGTGAAAACTATGTAAGCGGTATCAGTAACAATTATTTTAGTTAGTTTGTTTGAAAATCAAAACGCTTTCTCTTGTTTTTAATATTTATTGAATGAATCTAATAATTGAAAATTTACCAAATACTCAATTTACCAAACATCTCATTTCATAACAACATACACTTAAATCTGAGGTTTATCTGCCTTTTGTTGATGGGTCTAGATTGTATATTGGTGAGTATCAAGCTGCCAATTTAATTGTTGTACTTGTATTTTTTAATTTTTTTTTTTTTTTTTTTGACCATTAGAAACCACAATAGACTGAATATTGTCAAACTAATTATGGAAGTGATGGTTACTTCCTCATTGTTTCTGGAATAAAATATTTATGTCAAGATAGAAATCCATTTGATTTTTAGTAATAATTTTACTAATAGTGACTTTATCCTATATCGTATAGTGAGTAAAATATTTGTATATACACTTATAAATATTACTTTATACATCATTATACTCCAAGCAAATAAAAATATATTAATTGAAATAAAACTGGGCCTAACGTCATCTTTACTACCTGAAGGAGCCCTTCTCAAATTTAGTTAGGTTTAAGATAGCATAATTACTTATTTCCATGTGAATAGCATCCAAACTATATAAAAGGTTATAAATATTTTATTAATTATACTGATAATATTTGGCTGTAATTGACTTTTTCCTTCTTCTTAATGGATAAGTAAATATACTAACAGTAAGAAAAGGGAGCTCATATTATCTTGGCTAGCAAATCATCTGGCTACATTATAAGGGTCTGTAGAAGTTAAATGTGTTTTTGTCAATGGGTTAGAACTGAAAGTTGTTCTATCACCTATCAAACAAATAAAGGCGACTAACAGAAAAAAAGGATTATAATATATACATATAATGTAAAATAAATATTAAAGAGGCATATGAATAATTAATACTTACAAACAAATACTTAGAAACAAAATCTTTTTTTAACATACTAGATACAAAAAATAGAAAGAAGATAAGTAAGATAATGATGAGTTAGCATAGATACATAAAATTGTACATTTAAAGGATATAAAAGTAAATATAAAATCAATACTATACCAAGGAATAAAAGATTAACTTTGTGACAAAAAGTAACCAAATATAGTTAATAAGAAGAATAAAATAGAAACAACAGAAAAAGACAGAAACAAGAAAAAAATACTTTTAATTATATTTAAGAAATAATCATGATCGAGATGCAATTTGTATGTTATAGAAAATGTTTAAGAATTCATTGTAAAATCTGATTTTTTATGTAAAAAAATATGTGTTTTTCAGGAGAGAAGAAATTTTTGTTGGGGCAATAAATTTACTCTACTGTCTAGTATGGTGGATAATGTTAGGTAGACAATACTGCATATTATTCTATAACTTATTTTCCTTCAGCATGTCATATTGTAATGTTCATAATAAACAAAAACGTATATAGAAAAAATCTGTTGAATTTTGGGCAACTTACTAATCAGTAGAATAAATCCACTAACATTTTAGAATTATAGACAGAACAGTTCTGGGATTTACTTTGGTAACATTTATTTCAATTTTAATTTAAATGATATATTTCCTTGAAGATTTAGTTGGCATATTTATTTTATATATTCAAAAAATTAGCTGTTATAAAATATAGATGAATATCAGAATTTTAATTGAATATTTATAAAATAAATACAAATGGATAAAAGTGTTTCAGTTGAAATAAAATGGGTTTTATTCAAATTTTTTTCATATTCAATTCCTCCTTTGAAAACAATGTTTCAATAATTACACATATAAAACTTATTACTACAATCTTACAATTAGTATATGATCACACTATAATCTCTTTGTAGTAACACAAGCTGGAAATATGGTAGGTATACCCGTACCTATACCTAGTATCAGGCATAAAAACCATCTACTCACACACTTCTGTTATTTTCCATAAAATTTACAATTATTCTCAGGGATTGCTAGATAAAATATCCAAAAAAATTTCTCTTCCATGATAACTTTTCAATGAAAATGAATAAGAGTAAAATATAATAGTAATATATATTAAAAAATACTAAATAGTTATATAAGTTATATATAAATAATTATAAATATAGTTATAAATAGGATATAAAAATTTAATATTACATACATACATTAATATTACAGTTACATACATTTAAATGGTATGTTCCTCTGCAACCAGTGCTTGTAAAAGAAATGCTTATTTAAAAAAAAAAAAAAAAAAAAAAAAAAAAAATAAGAAGCCAATAATATTACTCACAGACAACAACATTTTACACATATAACAATATTTTAGACAACTATAAAATATTAGCTAGTAATTGCATCAAATAAATATACAGAGTCATATACCAACTCTCATCAATAGGAGTATTGTATAACTGATTGAGTAGTGATTGAAAATATGTTTTACAAATAATGATATGGAACAGAAGCCAATGAAACGTTTTGATTAATTGAGGCGTGGAGATGCAAAAGGGGGTGGTAAATCCACTTTTTATTTAGTTAGTGTCCTCAATAAGGTGGTAAATAGTCCGCCCTTCAAAGTTTGGGTTCAGTGTATGTGTATGTGTATGTGTGTTTTGAAGTCATCATGTCTTCAAACTTTGAAGGGTGGACGATTTACCACCTTATTGAGGACACTAACTAAAAAAAAAAATTAAAAATGATAAAAAGTGCATTTACCCCCTTTTGCATCTCCACGCCTCAATTTATATGTCATAATGGAAATTTTTTTATATATATTATGAAAAAAAAAAATAAATAAATAAATAAAATTTTAAAAAAAAAAAAAAAAAAAAAAATAAAATATATATATATATATATATATATATATATATATATATATATATATATATATATATATATATATATATATATATATATATATAGATATATATATACAATTGCAAATAATCTTAACAAAACTTTTTTTATAACATTTACTATGCTATAATAATAAATTTCATATTCTTTCTTACGATTAGCTTTACGTATGTTGCCAATTGTACACTGCAAACTATTATTTAAGATTACTAATGTTATAAATTTTTAAAATTTACAACTGAATAATAGTAATACATTTACAATGTTATGTCTGTTCTGATTATTTCTACTACTACTCAATGAGCCTATGCTAGGAGCTTTTATCTTGCGAAATAGTAGGTGTTCAGCAATTCCTGGCCGTCCCAGAACGGCCATTTCCCTATTGTATTGTAGAGCTTTCCGTCGAACAGCTTCCAGGTAATTTCTACTCTTGTCGTCCTGGCAATGTGGCAAGAAAAACGTAGACTCCCAAAGGTGATAAGTTTGAAATGTACTTAGCAAAAAAGAAAAGCGATTTGGGGGTAAACTTTTAGCGATCGCTGTTGGCATTGCATTATAAGTAGAAAATTATAACACAGACACGAGGCAAGTAGAAATGATAAAGCAGAAAGGATGTAGCTTGAAAAACAGCTTTTTTTTTTTGGAAAACTTACTGGCAACAAAGTATGGTGTCAGAGTTAAAATCATCAAGTATCTAGGAAAAACGCAAACAGACAATGTTCTGAATAAGTAAGAAAATTATAAGTGGAAGACAATTTCAGAAGGTATACCACAAAGTAAGAAATTAGGAATCCGAAGGCGTTAAAAAATGGCAATCTATCCCGTTGAATGAGTAATAATAATAATAAATGCATATAACAGACAATTTATATATATATCGGAAAGTCTTGATCAAAATCGGAAACTGCCAGGAATATTTAAAAAAAAAAAAAAAAAAAAAAAAAAAAAAAGTTCACTAATTAACAAAAAGAAAACTTAAATTTTACGGACATGTGTACAGGATGCTGAAAGGCAGATTAACAAAACAAATAATGTGGTTTTAAAACGTATACAAATACTTCAGCCTTAAAGCACAATACTAAGAAATAATAATTCAAAGATTTCTGTGGAGGAAGAAGATTTTTGAATTAAAAGTTTTTCTCAGAGAGAAACGAACTAGAAAAAGCATGGTAATGGACGGATGAGAGAAGAAAGATTCAGTGTGGGGGAATGATTCCAGAATTGCTGCAGATCATAATGACCTGAAAATTATTGCGAAACGTCAAAGGTATCACAAAACTATTGCCAACGCTAGTGGTATCGATCACTTCCAATGAATCGATTTCTTCTTCTTTCCTTTAGATGCCTTGTGCCAGGTCAGGATTCCAAATGCGAAATTGAACAGACCCACAAAGGTCCTCCAGGCTCCCATTGAGCTTCACATTTTTCTTCACATCCCATTTGGAGAGTGCCAAATATATGTATGCTCTTTGCTCAATATGAATCGAATTTGGATCACCCACTCTCGATACTGATCAACTGGAATCATTTAATGGAAATTTAATCGTAGATTCTGAATCTGAGGCTGACCTTATAGTAATTACAGAACATATCTGCTGTAATCATAGAACGAATTTAAAGGTAGAACCCATTAAGAAACATCAACTTTTAATTATTATTAACGATATCCCTCAAGATATACTCATTATAATCATTTATAGTGGATATTATATTCAGAACAATTGTATCCAGTAAGCAGAAAATAACCGACAGAGGACCGACTGATAGAATTTGGAGGCATGCTGTTTTGGAGGCGACGCACAGCATACCAATAATGGCCAAAAAGCGGAAATAAATTCAATGTATTTTTAACTAAGGATCCCATCTATTTACAGGTAATCTTATTCCATTAAGACTGGAAAATTGCATTTTAATTTTACCCTGAAAAAATTTTACTTTCGGAAAACACCGAGAAAAATTGAGATCACACACACACACACACACACACACACACACACACAAAATTATTGTGAAATCACACTGAAATAATAATTTTATTGTAATTTTTAAAATGCGTTTAATTATAGAGATTTTAATTATTTAGCAATTTCCTAAAGAAAAGGGGGGGGGGGGAGAAAAATGAAAGAAGAGAAAACATTGAGATTTATCCTTTTGCTTTACATAAACAACTCATTTATTAAAAACAAAATTCAATTTGAGAATGAATAGAGATTATAGAACAAATAAACTTAAATAGATACTATTATTAAACTTGAAATTATAAAACAAATTAACTTAAATTTATGTAACTTTAAAATACAATAAAATTGTATTATTTTTTGTATCTATTATTAAAAAAAATATATTTTAACAAATTAAATCAACAACAGATTATTTTAAAACTTTTAGACAATTTTCCACACAAATAACATTGATTATCGTATATGCAAGGATATGCAGATGAATTTTTACAGATATTTTCTCTGATATTAATACAATAAACGCCAACTTAACACCTGTTTTCTTATATCTTGCTTTAACTTTGTTATTCAGTTTATTAGGTTTTCTGGTGTTTAATGGCGGCTACTATGATATATGTTAACTTCTACATCTGTACATAAAGGTTATAAAATACTCCATAAAAATACTATTTACATATATTTACAACAACAAATATAAAATTATGTTTAAAAAAAAGATTAAATTGACAAAAAAAAATTTCTACATTTTCAGCTTTAAAAAAAAAAAAATCCTTTTGGCTAGATAAATTTGGTTAAATCATTGCTTAAAATGATTCTTCGGCTATTCAACATTCAAACATAATAAAAATTAACTCCCGTATCTGAGGGCGATGAAGATGCGGTCTGTATCTTTGGCCAAGAACGATTTGGCTTTTCGATCTAAAAACTAAGATAATGTTATTTCGATTAATTTACTTGAAATAAAACTCGTACAACTGAGTGCATTAGTAATCAGAAATCAACGAATTCCTTTAAAAACTTCTTCTATTTTTTTAATCTCTATCTAATCTATTTTTAATAATTAAATCTTTAGTTTGAACATATATCATTATGGTGTTCTAGGAAATGAATCATTTTTGGGAGGATAAAAAAAGTTATTTATTTTTATAGTAAAATTAAAAAAAAAACTCTTTAGATATTCAAGGAAACAAAAATCACATAATTTTATGAGTTATTACATTTTTGGTAAAGGATATAATGTTAAAATAAGAATACATTTCAGTAACTTTATTTAATACATATCTTAAGTGTCATAACATACAAAAAGCTTTCCTTTTTTATTTACAAGTAAATTAAAATTTAAAAAAAAATTAAATAAAAAGCCTTATTAATCTTAAGGTTTGGGTAAAAATTTTAATGTTATTGGACCTTTGGTCATTGCTATTACAGAAGAACCTTTGAATTCAAGCGGAACTTGAGTTTCAACTGTTTTGTGTACTTCATAATTCTTCAAGATTGTTATAATGCCAACCTTTGTCTGTATGAGTCCAAATCGCGAACCTAAAAAAACGATAATAAGTATTTTATAGATACACACACATACAGATAATAACACACATATATGGCTGATTCTCAAACTACAGACAAATTTGTGTCCCCCGTCCATTAAAATTCAATGAAGTAAACTTCGTTAAAAATTTGTTTCCAAACGATTTATGTTATGTGAATTAATGATATTAATTGAATCTATATGGGATTTTAGTATTTTAGGGTAACATTTTTAGGTTATTCTACGTCGATTCACATTGTCGTGCCATGTCCCTATGCCTGGATTTACAATTATGTAAATAATTATTACTTGATAGGGCGAAAATTACTCAACTAATGGGTAGTAATATTGAAATATAATGGTGGAAGAAAGTGAAAATGTGTTTTTCAGGATTATAATGCCCAAGTAACCAATCTTATTTTATTCCTGTCCCTGTGATTGATTAAAATTTTTCGGAAGGAATGTTTGGATTTTTTTAGTTTTTATTTGCAGTGGCAGGTAGCTGTTTCTGTTGGACATATCAATTCATAACCATACAACCATAATACGACAGAATATCCGAGTGCAAACACCTCCTCTGATTGTAAGTACATTCATTGTTCACATTATAATGTCCAATATAAATCAGTTTTACCAAATTTATTTGTAACGGGCCTCATGCGTTTTTATAGTAGGCTACGGCCCTCATAATATAATCCCGAGAAAATGCGAAAAAAATGAATAGGATTTCGGCTATAATATTTTTAACCTTATTTTCACATTGTTGTGGCCATCAATAACTTAACATTGTCATGGTATGTTTATAATACATGCAAATGTTAAGATACCAACACAATGTTAAAAATTAATTTTTAAATAGTTTTAGCAATACTATGGCCAAAATGACTAAAATAATTATTTGGCCACTTGGCGTACGTGTATTCATGTTAATTTTTTTTTTTTTAAACTATTAACATAGTTTTTGGTTTTATGGACATTGTATATGAAGTACTTTGGTCAAATTTTAGTAATTTTAATTTAGTGTCATTGCGTCATGCTGGTTTTATTTATTTGTTAGAGTCATAATGGTGCGTCAAAAAATTTTTTGATGCTGAACGAGAGGCGGTTAGGGGTTAAAATTATAAACTGAAATTTTAGAAAAAGTAAAGTGATTCATGAGTTGCTGCACCAACTACAATCCTCACAGGTAGCCTCCAGGAAATATCAAATATTTGCAGCAAGATTTATCAACATTTAAATTGAGAGTTTTGGAACCTAGAAATTTGCCTGTAGTTTGAGAATCACCCATATACAAATATAAACAGTCTGAGTATTGAAATTAGTCAAAAGTTTAATTTCTTCTGCTCTTGTATAAATTTAATAAACAAAGGCACTTTAATTTTTATGTTTCGATACTTCGCCAGACATATTACTTCTTTGATAGCTTAATCAATGCTGCTCACTTGAAAATGGCAGAATAGTTTTAGGATTTATGGGTAATATGTAATTTCACTGAAGCGTCTAAAGTAGTAGCATTTATTTGATTTCCTCCAGAATGGAAAGTCGGATCTTCAATTTGTAAAAATTGTCATTTATGAATATGAAATCCACGCAGCGTAGAAATTCAATAATTGACTAAATAAAATTTAAAAATATTTCTTTTGAAATATCTGGTTATAGTCACTAGGAAAAATGTCCACATCCCGAACTACCCGTCGCTGCTTCGCGGATTCGCCATGCGTTTTTCGAAGCTTGACACCATTCAAAGTGAGGTGCTTGAAAAATCAAAAAAAATTTACTGAGCTTAAATGTGCCGCGAGTTGGTGTTCGTAATTTATTTGTTTCTATCAGAGTTTTCAAATGGGAAAACCGATCTTTTTCCTGCCGGCTGCTGAAGAAAATCTATTTACCGTTTCTGGACTTTGACGTGGTCAACAAATGCTTATCCTCAATGTTCTTTGTCCTTTACTTTTCTTTACATTCCTCCAAGAAGCTGAATTATTCAAGAAAGAGCCCACCCAACTCCAGGTGTGGTTACAGTTTTACGTTAGAGTTTGAAATTCTCAAATTTAATCATTTCCTTCTGATTAAATATTTTGTTTGTTTTATACATTGAAAATAATTACAGTCTATTATAAGATTTTTCGATAGAATTTCTACCAAACATTATGAAGATATAGCTAAACTTGCGAGCGGTTTTTTTGGTTCTTGGTTCCCCCGTCATTATACAGAGAGTAGAACGCTTGTTGACCATGGGATTCCCAGAGCCTAAACATCGCGTTCACCTCAACACAGTGTTCGGTCCAGGCTGGGAACCCATCATTTGCTTCTATATTAGCCTCAATTTTTGCCATCTCATGGTGAGCAATTGGATAGTATATCCGGTTGTTAAAAAAAAAAAAAAGAAAAAAAAAAAAAAAAAAAGAAGAAAAAAATCAGTAATAGTATAACCGGAATCAATGACACAGCGATTCAACTGTCATTATTACTTAGCATAATGACATCCAATTTTTAATTTTATTGTATGAGTTGTTAATCCAGAAGTACAGAGACTATTACGAAACTCTTGCGGATAAAGGACTGCATAATCAGTGCTTACAACTAAAGACCGTGAGTCATATTTACACTAAATATCAAAAAAACAAAGGATCGACATTTTGATTATTCTTTATTTGGCTGATATAATTTTTTGGATTTTATCTGGTTGGATTATCATTTCTAACCGTAAAAGTATGTGTATAAATGGCAGCGTGATAAACCTATTTTCTGCAACTCAAAATTTTTATTATTGCTAAAGCCATCTAAAACTATTAAATTGATGTAGTTGAAATTTGTTACTAATAGGTTTAGTAGTTTTACCATTGTTAACTATATTATGGAATGGTGGTAACCTCATATAGACCGATTTTCAAAATTCACTGGCATCCACATGTCGCGCCACATATTTAAATCGTTTTTTATTGATTTATTGAATATAAGAAAACTATATTATCAATTTCAAGCTCTAGATGAGGCATTGAATTCCAAGACCAGCTAAATCCAATTTCGAAAATTAAAAAAAAAAAAAATTAAAAAGTTTTGGAATTCTATGCTTCATGTAACAACGTACCTTTGTAACTTATGGTGTAGATTGGCGCTCGCCACCTATCGTTCAATTTTCAAGCATCAGTGTTATCCTCTTATTATCGCTTTTATAGTAATGGAGCAGACTTTATCATTGCTAAACCTTTATAGATCTATATAGATGATGAGGTTTAAATTTGGTACAGATTAGTCCAGTAATTTTAAGGTTTAGTGATTACAAACGAAAAATGGCTTGTCCATTTATACAATAGTGCAGATTAGAAACAATGAATAAATAAGGCGGTTTTTAATTTATACTTTCATTATCATACTGTTGGATAATTCATTATTGTAACATGTAAAAATAAAATCTAATATTTTTCGGATGTAATTACCTACGGCTACATTATAGCTGCTTTGACATTGATACAGCAAGGTTTTTTGTTGTATCTGGAGTTTCAAAACGGCTCTTTTCTTGTAATACGGGAAAATTATCTAATTCCTTTCTAAAAATAAATAATTTATTTAAAATACCTCTACCACTACAGCCTACAAAGGGTTTTGGGTTCAGTACTTTGGCAAGGTTGTACTAAATATAAAACGATAAGTTATTTACTTTGTGCTACTCGCTGGGCTTATCATTTAATTTATATATAGCATTAAATATATATTTACAGAAAAGGAAAAAGCGAAAAGTGCAATGAACAGAGATAGAGCAAAAGACAGTCATCAAGTCAGTTGTCTTATCAGCTGAGAAGTAATACGATTGAGCTTCTTTTTTTTTCTTTATACATATATATATATATATATATATATATATATATATATATATATATATATATATATATATATATATATATATATATATATAAATATAAAAGATAGTCTACGTAATGAGCAGAAGTGAAAATGCCTTAGATTTGTAAGGCAATAGATGTGCAAAAAACAGTTAATTGAATTTGTAGACAAATTTCACTTTTAAACGGTATGCTGTAAATATTATTACATTTATTTTTATGAGTAAATATTCTTATTTATTTTTATGAGTACACAATACATTTTGCTTAGTGGTTCGAATAGGAAAAATCGCTTGATTTATAAAGTGATAAATCAGATAAGGATTTAATATATAATTATTTTTCAAAAATATGGAAATTATGGCCCTCTAATATGGGATTCTTATATATTGTTTTATCTTTAATTTTGAATCCAGCCATTTTGAGTGACATCAACCCGTGATAACTATAAGCGGAAGCGATATCTATAGAACTTGACATTAGGCCGAGGGAGACCAGCACCTAGCAGTGTTCCAAACTTGTGCCTTAAAACGATTCTGCTCGAGAAGATCCTTCAACCAATTTCTTTTTAAAACCTTTGTTTTGTTTTTAATAAAACTGAGATCTAAGAAATTTTCCATTCTCAATTTCCATTCTAAATTTTCATTTTCCATTTTCAATTTTCACTAAATCAAATACTGAAACAACCTTAATATAAATCTAACTGCTTACCTATGCAATTTCGTGGCCCTTCACCAAAAGGCAAGTAAGTGAACGGTTTTATTTGATCTTTATTTTTATGAGAAAATCTTTCGGGATCAAATTTTTTTGGGTCAGGGAAATACTTTGGATCGTGTTGAAGTGACCAAATAGGGATTAAAATGTTGTCCCCTTTCAGAATCTTGTGCCCTGCTGGCGTTTTATAATCCATCGTGCAGCTCCTGTGCAAAGCTGGTAAAGTAGGATACATTCTCATTGTCTCTGGAAACAAAAATAAAGTTATTTAGAATTATAAGTTTGTTTAAAATGTGTTTATAAATAGGTAAGATGTTTAAGAGAAATCTAAGAATAGAGGGTAAGTACCTATAACTGATTTGTCCTTCGACCCTTTTTAGGCCAATGATTCCTATATTTTTTATAATTTTTAGATATTTTTTTTTCATAAAAGTGACTAAGAAACTAAGAAACTAAAAAAGTGAGACCTGGGTTTCTGAATTTAATATTAGTGTCAAATATGACACCGTAGTTTCAGGATACATGGGCTTCTGGATGAAAAACGAAACTAGTATATAAAAATTCAAAAAACCCGATATATTTTACATTAAAATGAGTGTTAAATGAATGAATTTAAAGAAAAAACAAAACCTAAGAATAATACACCACACAACTACCAAAATGCATCTCTACAACAAATCATTATTCCCTCCTTAAAATTCTGCAAAACAATTTTTATTTTCTCGAAGGCAAAGCCTGAATATACATAGCAAATTACATTGTTCTGTGATTTTAAAAATACCTACTGTATTTCCTAAGCTGGTGTACGCTGAGGTGTGCTATCCAGCCTAACAGAGTTTGGGGTTAGGATTTGGTGAAATAAAAGGTTTAGTTCAACAGCTAGAGTCATCATGAGTTTTGTAAGAGATATTTTACACTTCTGCCGATCTCATTTATTAAGATATCAGATACTCTGATTAAGAAATGCACGTTTACAACTATGAGGTCGAGTCATATGCGACAAAGTCTTTTATTATCACATTTCCCTGGCATATTTTCACAAATTATCATTGACAGCAATGCAATTGTAGCACAAATAATTCAGAAAATAGGTACAAAGAAAAAACTGGCCTAAAATGAACAATAAAATTTAAATTGAGAAGGAGAGATTATTCACTATCTTGAGCCTTCGGAACATAGTTGAAGTAGATTTAGTTCATTCATAAAAGTCAACTATAGACGGTTCTAAGGGGCTTTTCTTGTGTAATTCTGTATATTTATTTGAAATGTTACTCATGGCAAGAAGCACAAAATAAGTTGAAAATAATGGAGCAGTACTGCAGTATTAACTCTCTAACTAGATTGTGTTGTATTTCATAAGAGCCCAAGAATTAAAAAACTAAAGCCGCTGGCTTGGCACGAAGAGATCTTGGAATAAACCAAACACTACAACTTATTTAGGCGTCCCGTTTTCTTCGTTAGGAAAGTTATTTAAAGTGTCAGAGCATTTTATACAGAAATCATCTGTAGCAAGTGCAACGGTGAAATATATACTTGTACTTAAAAAAGGTAAGAGCGATATATGTGAAACAAAAACAGCCCTTTTTGATGCCATGGTTTCCTCAGCTCGAATTATGGTGCTAATGTTTGGTCCTTAAGAAATATGGAGCCTACAGAGGTTAGTCAATCAAGATTTATAAAATCACTCTTCTTCTGACAAAGTAGCACACTCAACTTCATAGTACGGCTAGAAACGGGTCGCTTCCCAATTAAAGTACTTCTTATAAAGAAACTATTAAACTTGTGGACAAAATTCTCTAACATGTCCGAAGACAGACTTCCGCGGGTTTGCTTTAACAGGCTTATTGAAAAGATAAAATAAGTAATTAGCACGAATACGACTTCAATTGGGTTACACAAGTGAGACCAGTCTTCGAATCACTATGGTGCAAAGAGAATTTTTTACGTATTGATAGAAATTATTTAATATGTCGGAAAGATATTTTTTTTTTTTAAATATCATCTTTCCGATGTTGAACTAACCACCTTTTGTCCATAGATATCAACAGGGCTTTAAATTCAGCCTCGAACCCAATCTACAGGTATATTAGCAGTTTTAACATTGGAGAACCGGAAAAATATTTATCATTGAGTTGGCTTCCACAAAGTGAAAATTGTCAGTCAATTAAGAGTTTCCAGCCCGGTAGTCATCAAGCTGTAGTCATAAAACCTGAAGAATGCGACCGATTACTTCACTTGAAGGAAACAACATTTGTACTTTCTGTGAGCATTTTGTGGAGGACTGAATGAGCCACCTGCTACAGCACAGCTCTAAATTCAATGAGCCCAGGACAATTTTGCAGGTCTTTATCACACCTGTGACATTGCTAATGTTGAAAACATTTTATTAATATTGATAAAATAAACATTATTTATAAATATATCATTACAATATCGAAACATATGGAAAACAATATTTAAAATTTGTATATATCTATATAAGTGTGTATAAACTTATACTTCATTACTGAAACTAAATAGATAACTGAGGAAAATTATCCTTATATTTATTTTTTATATCATTTATTTTTATGTTAATTCATGAGTTGGTATATAATAAGTGTATTTTTATTTTATATATTCTTTCCTATTGTGTAAATAGATTTAGAATTGTCTGAGAATGTACGATACTCACATTTGAACAAGAATTTTCTTTTATTAATAAAATTAATATCTATCTATCTATCAATTTGAAATGTGACATTATTGGGGTGTTATAGCTTTTCCTTTTCCCACCAAGAGCTAAAATGAATGTATCAAATGTTTCACCATGGTCTAAAAAGGGTTTATAGGTGATTTTAAATTAAATAATATACTTAAATAATAATTGATGCGTTTGAGCCAACTGTAGTTCTTCTTCTAGTAGCTCTCAATAATTTGCCTTTAAAGTATTGTTTTTTTTGTAGTTTTCATATAATTCAGAATTACAAGTTAAAAGCATTTTGAAAATTAACTAAACAAAACAGTGTTTTAAACCATTATGCACTGCAAAATGTGTACTTACGGGAGCCACGTGATAAGGCAGATAAGATGGAATTAGGAGGATGATAACTAGGGCTGTGAATTATATGCAATAAAGACTGGAAAATATACAGTTATATACGCAATTAAATACCGAAAATATGCGACTATCTACATTATTAGAATAATAAAAAACTCGCAATACAAACCTTTAGTACTGACTCAAGTTTAAGTAACTAATAGAGTTGAAAAGGGGAACATTAGGAATAAAACGTTAAAAAGCGAATATTTAAAAAGGAAAAAATATTAAAAGCTTTATTAAAGAAACAAAAAACATTAAATAGGTACATTACAAACGAAAAAAATCATGATATTAATTACCAGAAAACTTAAAACAACCAGCCAAAATACTTATACTTTAAAACAGAACCTTATACATTCAAACATTAAGGAACGGACATAAAGAAACTCTCCCGACTTATTCATGCCACTTAATTATTTATTGTTGCAGGTTTGAATAGTAGACAACCACTCTTTCAAGTTTTCGAAAAAAATAGATTGTCTATTGGGCCTCAAAATAGATTCGAATTTGAGCGCTCCTCATCATATAAATATAGAATTGAAAGAATCATATGAAAATTCACGTGCGTTCATTCCAACAAGACCTTTCGTTATTTTAGGTTAACACATTTTACGAATAATGTGTCTCGGTGAACACTGTGTGAGAGACTATGTAATGGAATGATAGTAGGGAGAAAAGCAAGATGAAAAGTGAAGTTACAATATTCCACGTATTTGACCGAAGCGAAAACGAGAAATTAATCGGATTAAACGATTCGAAGAGAAGCTAATACGATCAAAAGTTTGCAGAAATCGCAGAATCAGCATTTCGACACATTGAAACTCATCCATTAAGCGGAAAAAATAATGGGAGGAGTTCTTCGCTATTTTTCGGTTTTTATTTATATTTGTTTTTTATCAGCTCGGAAACATAAAAAAATTCTATTGTCGAATGCCGATATGCCGGATATGTAGGTAAATATGCAAGTATAGTTCAAAATATGTAAATATATGCATTTATTGCAAAATATGCAAAATAAAAATAGCTCAAATTGATTCCAAATGCCTCAAGACATATATATTTTGATGATATTAAATGATTTAGTTAATTGGGAGAAATATGCAAATGCAAATGTGAAATATTTCACAGCCCTAGTGATAACCATGAGGTTGGGGGGAAAGATATGTCAATATAAAATGAGGGCCAAGCTGCAACTCCAACAGCCTCAATCCCATGACCCTCCACCTCAACGAGCACAACCCCAATCACAATGCTCACTAACCAATCAACATTCTCCAAGACTGAGATCCAATCCAACCTAATCTAATCACCCCTCATCAAATACTCCATACTTAATTAAATATCGTTCTCCCTAAAATGCCGCAGATCTCATTACCTTTCTATCCGTGTGCAATAATCTCATCACTCCCAATAAATACTTTTATGGATGTTGTTCCTCCTTAAAAAAAATCTTTAAATTTCCCCCACAAAACAATTATCCAATTTCCTTTGTAATGTGAAATGGATTCGAAACCACACCGAAGAAATAATATCATTGCTTAATGCCTGGGAAATCAGTGTGACATTAAGGACATAGACTGACCAGTAAGCAACATCTTTATGTATATAATTAGTGGCTGGACTAATAAACGATACCAATCGGATGGAAACCTCTCTGTTTCATTATTTAATTTTACATTTTAATTGTTAACCAGTTATGAAAAAGGTCTTATTGATAAGACTATTGGCAGGCTCATGCAGAATTATAAAACAATATATTATTGATAAGAACTTTTTCAGTATCATTACCTGAAACAACCATATCAAGGTACTCCATTTCTTGAATTGCTTGGTACGTAATACCACCATGTTTTTTTATAATGCAGTTTATTTCTTCTCTCAATTTTGTCTGTATATCCGGGTTCAGAGCTAGTTCATACAGGCAGTAACTTTGTACAGAACTAGAGGTTTCAAACCCAGCGATAAAGAAAACGAAGCATTGTGCTGTCATCATTCCAAGATCCATTTCTGAAAATATTAAAAATTTATTTGACATTTTTTTTTTTTTTTAACTTTTAAAAAAATATTGATATGAACTTACATACTTATGTGAAGCAAAGGATTTTGAAGTCACAAATTCAAATAAAAATAAACTGGCTAAAGTTACTATTTGGTTAAGAACAATAGATTGTAAAATAAAATCGAGGGCGAATCCCAATAATAAAATAACACCAGGTACAGATTTTTTCATTCTATTTTTTTATTTTATTTTTATTTTAAGGTGCCATGTACTGCGACATGGACAGAGGCACCAGATGCAAATTCTGGACAGAATGGAGTTTACTTAATTTACTTAAATGATACTAAAGATACTGCAAACCCTGAGGAACTTGTGCTTAGGTCCTTGTGCTAGGTAAGTTGGGTACAGGATGCATATTTCTCGTCTCTTTAGCAGCAGCATCAGCCAATTCATTCCCAGGTATTCCAACGTGGCTGGGTACCCAAAGAACGTGTTTAAGTTTATTTATTTTAAAATGCTAAGTGGATAGCAAATAATTCACTTGAGAAAACCGAGTATAGTTTAGGAAGGCCATATCAAACTGTCGTTCCGGAAAACCTTTTTTTTTTTTTTTAACTTGGCTTGCAGCCCATCCGGAAGAAGACACAAGGAGAAGACTCTGGCTGGTGGAAATTCTCAATTTTCATTCTATGTGGAACTTTTAAACCACCATGCTGATAAAATCGGTATACTTGTCCAGCAAAGTTTGACAGTTATTAATTAAGAATAGCATTTTTTTTTTAGAATTGATCCCAAATTCGTATTGAAAAACTAGTTCGTAATATGAAACATAAATAAGTGTAGCTCTAGTGTTAGTATACTACTTTGTCCCCAAGAATCTATTAGGCTTTGAAATTGCATCCAGCCATAGTTATCTGAATCTATAGATTTGGAAATAATATACACAAGCTTTAACTACTCACCTACTGTTTGAGCACTAGTCGCTTTTCCATTTTCTTTCAAATCATCATCGACTGATCCTTTATTCTTCAGTTGGATTAACAAGTCTAAAAAGTCGTTCCGTTTGATACCATTCGCTTCCCTGTACGCAATGGTGTCTCCTACAATTTTTATCAAGTAATCTTCCACTTTACTGCTTGTTAACCTAAAATACATAATTGCGATTGCTGTCAAAAGGATATTGATATAGTAGGTTGGTGCAAATATAAATCAGGTTTTGAATATTCATTTTGTTTATGTAAGTGCTTGCCGAGTAGACAAAAATAATCTTCCAGTCTAGTTAAATGATTATAAACAAACAGTGGTTATAAATGCTGTTTTCCCTCATACATTAGGTTGGTTTGAGTTACTTGTCTATGAGTAAGGACCTCTGAAATTGATATTAAAATCAGCAAAATATTAAAAAAACATCCCTGAAGTTTATGGCATATGTTTGTATCACCTGAGGAGTAAAAACGTCCTTACTAAATTATGTTTCACCCATTCTTTTACGGTTTGTTCTTGTTTATCGGAGAGGGTTGTTACTTGACAAATAATTCTACATAATTCTGTTACTAGTGCTTAAAACGAAAGTGGGATTAGAGGGGAGAGAAGGTATGATTTGCTAGAGACTACAACAGATTGTAAAAAAAAAAAAAAAAAAAAAAAAAAATCAGAGATCCGAAATAAATCTTTGAGAAGAGTTACAAATAAGTAAAGTATTTTTCTTGAATCAATACTTAGCAAAAAACATTGTTGTTCCCTAAATTTCTGTTACTCTGAAACGAGATTTAATTTTAATAACATATACCAATTACTATTATCATAAATCAAGTCAAGTAAATACCAACATTTTAAATTTTGTTTTTAATTTCTTCCAGTAAATTATTCCCAATTAAAACCAAATTTTCTTCAGTAATATTAAAACGGCCATGTCTATCTGTTAAATGAATGCTACGAGATATTAGTAATACAAATTGTCATGTTAAATGATATTTTACCTCCAATCTAACAGCTTAGCTATACCAGGATAAATACCCCTTATGATTCTTTTGAACTTTTGTATTGTATTTATTCCTATAGCATTTTGTCCTAGTTTTTTCATTCTGTTCTCTTTCTCATTAATACTGTTGTTTTCCCAACCGAAGACACAACTGCACACTGTGTCTGTTGTATAAGACGCTGTAATATCCTTTACATTCACTGGTTTGTCTGTTTTTGTGAGTAGCATGGAGCTAAGATCCTGCAAAATATTACTATAAATATATTAAAATTGTAATAATTACAATTTAATTATGTTTTGTTACAGTTTTAATAGAGGCAAGTAATAGACTCATGTGAAGTTTTGTACTGGATTATTTATTTTGATTACAACTTCCTAACATATTTATAAATATATCAAAAAGTTCATCAAGGCTTAAAAATAATCATCATCTCAAAAGAAAATAAATAAGAAATTTTCATGTAATAAAGTGGTGATCATAAGCTTCCAGTCGTCCTGAAATTGTATCCTAACTTCCGTTTTATATGTTACTAACATACGCTGTCACGGCTTCGCCCGCTCTCATACATAAAAAACTTAAATTAATTAAACTAATAATTGAATTAGATAAAAATCATGTTTTGAAGTATGGAATTTAGCATTATATCTTCAATCATATTTTTACGCATTGCAGTAATTTTTAACCTGGTTAAAATTGCATTGATTAGGTGTTTGAATGGTACGTAAAAGCATAATTGGACATCCAATCTGGCAGAAATAATTTTATCGACCCATCTGGATAGGTCTTAATTTCTAACCATAAAAGTATATGGTAGCTTCACAAATCTCGTTTCTGCAACCCAAGACTATACATTTTAACAATTATTATAGTAAATTTATTATTATAAACATTCCTAGAACTATGAAGATATAGTTAAAATTAGGTGCAGTTGGGTTTAATAGTTTTACCATTGCAAACTCTGTTGCAGAATTGCCACATATCGGTCGATTTTTAAACTGCACTAGAATCCAAATGTCGCCCCATATAGCTTGTTTAATAACAATTGAAAAGTATATGGTAAATATATACAATTGAAAATAAGTAAATTTTATCATAAATTTCTAGCTCAATATAGCACTGTACAACGTTGTAACCTCTCTTTAATGGTGCTTGCCACCTATCGGTCCATTATCAAACTTCACTATTCACCACATATTTATCACTTTTTTATGACAATATAAGTGAACATTATTACATTTTATTATTGCTAAACCATCGTTGAACTATGAAGATGACCAGAATGGCCAGAATTCTGCCTTGTGGAATAGACTGCCAATGTTCGGCGTCATTTTAATAAAGTTCATTATCATTTTGGAATTTTTCGGTTTTCAAACGTTGTTTCACTTCCTGCCATAAATATTCTATCGGATTCAGGTCCAAACTTAAGCTGGCCACTTAAAACATTTTCTTTTTTTGACTGGAGCCACAGGATTGCTACAGCTGATATGTGTTATTGATCATTATCGTGCTGAAAAATGCAACGGGGCCTTTTTTTTTTTTTTTTTTTTTTTTTTTTATTGCATTAAATTATTCCGCAGTACATCCCTGTACATATTACTTGTCATACGTTCGTTTATGAGCTCTACGGTTCCAACACCATAAGTTGAAAACAGACTCCTGTTTTTTACAATTCTCATTTACATTTTTACATTTTCACATTTACATTTTACATTTCACCATTACATTTCTACCACCAAACTTTCTAAACAAAGCAGTTGATATTTACCATTGAATATTGTTCTTTGTATCTCTAGGTCGTCTCATATGCTGTCTCCCGTCACTAACCATCAAAGCTAAATTTTGTTCTTCCCGAAAAGGCCACATTTTCCCACTCATCAGAAGTCCAATGAATATACACACGGCAGGCTCTCTGATTTTTTCTTGCTTATGAATGGTTTCTCAAAGCAGCTCGGCCACATAATCCACATAAATGCCAAATAACTCGGCTGACAGAGATGTTTTGGTGCCTTAATTCATCGGAGACGTCAACGGCACTGTTCCCGAAGTTCATTTTCGAATGTCTGCTAATGGCTGTGTCCGTACTTTTACAGATTTTACTCGGCCTTCCTTAAGCGATATTTTTAAAAAAATTATGTGGCCGGAAACTTTTGAACACCACTGTATATTGAGATGTTTCAACCTTGAAATATATAAATGTATTTTGTGGTTCATTAAGAAAATAGGATACAAGCAAAATCATTTTGTATCTCTATCTATTTTATTGTACATAATTGGCAATGTGATTGTTTGGTTTATCAAACACACAAGTAAAATCAATTAGCTTGACAAGAAATTTAATATCATATAAAAGTTCATTTAAGTAAATAGACAACAGTTAAATTGTTACAGTATTTAATGGAATGAAATTACCTCGGCACATCCGACAAAAAGAGGGAACATCCCTTTGAGTTTCCCACTTGTAAATGTTGGTGTCAATTTAATCCTCAAAGCTTTCCATTTCTCACCACCCAGGTTGAAAAGATGGTGCTGAAGTTTATCTGTTCTCGAGCCAAAGCTAAATGAAAATTTTATTAATATTTCTGAATCACAACAAAGACTTGATTATGGAAATGATGGACTTTGAACTGGAATACAACTTTCTGATCAAGTACTTTTTATCACAAAGCAAAGAACATTTTTTTTTTTTTACAAGCACTTCTTGCACTTGGTATTAATCATAAAAACATTATACTAATTAGCAGTTAAACTAAACATTAAATAAAAAAATTTTTTTTTTTCTTATCAAGACTGCATTAAAAAAAATATCTGTACGTGATTGAAGAATACTTTCCAAATTCCGCATCAAAAGTTTACATTGTAATCCAATGTCTATGTGCTGAAATTACTATCTTTTCTTTTATCTATTTAGTTCTAGAGAATCTTGTATAACTACATTTGTCTCTCTTCATAAATTCTAGTATATTAAGGATTCTTGATTAAAATTAAAGTTCAATTGTTCGATTATAACTCTTCAACTATACAACGTTAAAGTATTATGAATTTGGATTAGTGAAACTGAGAATTACAAATTAAAATTTAAAAAATTAAAAATTAAACTTTGAAATGGTGCTTACTTAATATTCGTTGAGATTTGAGTGAGGTGGTTTTGAAAATGTAAATACATTTATTTACAAATAAAATAGATATTTTTTTTAAAAATTAGGTTAAAATGATTCATTGCTGTTCAACTAATAATCTTATCAGTTAACATAAAATATTCATGCAACCAGAACAAGACTAGCATACCATATATTTCGTATTTGTGTTATCAGGAGGGGATTATAAGACCAAGAGCAAAAATAATTTTTTATTTCTTTCTATAATTTTTATTAAAGTAACAATTATTTTTAAAATATCATCATTAACTATTTCTCAAAATACATTCGCGCAATAATGTTCTGTGTTAAACTAATTAAGCCGAACCCGCAAGACATGTAGGCATTGAAGCGCTTTTCCGCCTTCGAGCGCAAAAGCGCTCATGATAGATTTCTACTCTATTTTATTATTTGTATTCCTTACTTTATTTCAGCAAAACGATTGCGAAAATGAGAAAAATCCTTAGCGAGTACTAGTCTCACAATTTCTGGGTCTCTAATGACTAAGGTTGGATTCCTCATGAAATAAAATCCGAAATATGGATGCGATTCGAACTTCTTGTACATCTAAAAAATATACAACAGAAAATATGTTATATTAATATCTTTGTATAATTTATAAATTATGAGTATTTCAAATTATACCTTGTTTATGATGAGGGCCTGGGATTCTTTCATTGTTAAGAAATTTATGTCGTTGCCGAAAGGAAACCTTCCAGGCTCGGACGCGATTCCCCTTGACTCCCAGTAGCTGTAGATTGAAACATATAGTTTGTACAACAGCCACAAGGGCACCAACAGTCCAATCAGTACGGTCAGCATTTCTAAAATGTTAAGATAATATAACATCAAGCGGATATACTATAATAAATTATAAATTGGGAATATTTTTATAATGTGTAATTTATAAAACAATTTTGAGAGCAAGTAATATAAAAGTTTGACATTTATATGTCTTTTAGCAGGGGTTCTATATTTTTTTGCTGTAGCGTTTTTTTTTTTTTTTTTTTTTTTTTTTTTTTTCACGTTCATTTAGATACCCTCTAGCTCTAACGGTGTTGTAAGAAAATTTAATGTAGATTATATTTTATTCTATAATGTTTGTCTTTAGGACCTACCGCTTAGGAGCTATATTGGTTTGAATGAGAAACATCACGTTTTGCCTACATTTTTTAAGTATTGGTGTTTTTTTTTTTACACGCTCTACTTTTGTTAAATTAAATTAAGAATAAACGATTATTCAAAACAAACGAAGTTGAAAGAAAATAGCGGTTTCAAACGTGACTTTTTTCATTCAAACCTGAGCAACATAGATCAATTTAATGGAAAATATTTTTTGTTATGTAGCATTTGTCGCTAGGATCTACCGTGTAGGAGCTACACTGGTTTGAATTTCAACTTCGTCTATTTCGAATAATCATTTATTGTTAATTTAATTTAATTATTAATTTAAGTTATTTGATCCTTTTGATTCTAAAATGTAAATTAGGAAAAGCAACAGTATACAAGAGACAAGTAAACTGGATAATGTTTTAATACGCGGGTCGATTACGATTTTATATATATATATATATATATATATATATATATATATATATATATATATATATATATATATATATATATATATATTTGTTATTAGAATTTTCCTAACCTGAAAAATTCATTATTTTTATACAAGATAAACACTGAATGGAATTAAACAAATTATTTGTAAAGAAGTAAAAGTAAGTGAACCTGATAAATAAAACAATCTAAGTTTCTCATTAAAAAAAAAAAAAATAATAAATAAAAATAAAAAAAAAGAGGGAGAGAGAGAGAGATGATATTGCAAATCTAAAATGTCTCCTTGTCAACATGTTTTAAGTGTATTATTTTCTTATGTTACATAAGACAATAATTAAGTTATTTCAATATGGTGAAAAAAATCTTAAATGCGTTTCCATAAAAAATTGTTTCATGACAGTTTTTGTTATTGGACGAACTATTTGTTCGAAAACTGCCCTTATACAGGAAAAAAACAAGCAAGATGTGAAAGAAAATTATCTCTATTCCGGATCTGTTGCCCTATTAGAAAACTAACTAACTACGTAAATATCTGTGGAAAAGGAAAAAGAAGAAGAATCAGAAATACAATAAAACAATTAAATCTTAAATATAATTGAAATAAGGAGATAGCTCAGTGGGCCGACTCCTAGCTCTTGAGCCCAAGTTTATATCCGGCTTTGGACCGAAAATTTATATTCTAATATTTCAGCAGTATCTCGACCTGTGTGTCATAATATCCTCCTGCGGCATACCTCGCTCCTTATAGAATGGGAATCCGGATGAAGATGAAGAAAAAACACCTACCAAAATAAAAATAACTGATATATACATATAATAACCGATATCAATACATAACATACTTATGTGGCTTATCCTGGAATAGCCACATTTCCCAAATTACCAGAAAATCGATCATGATCCTCAAACAGCTCCAAAGATGTGACTCCTTTCCCCGAAGTACCCGCCAACTTCTGGTATCCTCTCTCATTTTTCCCCACTTTGATTACGGGTGCTTGGTGTATGGGGGCTGTCTGTTGAAGTAGAGATGAGACTTAGGAGACTAATGAATTGCTTCATAAGATTCATCTTTGATTTCGACAGACGGTCTCACATATCTAGCTGGTGCAATGAGCTAGGGTGGCTTTTCCCTGGTTCTCGCCGGCAATACTTCCTCGGCACTTTCCTATTCCAATCATTAAAAACCAATAAACCTTCCTACATTCTAGACCTACTTACTCTGCGTTCCTCCATTCACCACCTGAATACAAGAACACAACCATCTAACCTATATACTTCATCTCATAGAACTGCCTCCTTTAAAAAATCCTTCGTCATCCGTGCTACCTCTTTTGGTCATCCGTAATTCCTCACCTATCCATATTCGCAAAGCCTCTTCCTTAACTTTTTTTAAACATCTTTTATTTATCTATCTCCTCGATGTTAAACCTTCTACAAAAATGTAAATAATATATAATAAATGTACATAAGTGTGTTAAAATTTTTACTGTTGATTGTTTTTTATTTTATTTGTTTTTTTACACCTAGTGGTAGCAAACATTCTGGGGACCAAACATGATCAACCATCAATGTTTATTTGGTGTTTAAAAACTTCTGAACTATTGTTGTTATCTATTATTGTAGATGAATTTTAATTTGTTATCAGAGGCCCACAACTATTAAGGTCTTCTTGGATAAGGGAGAATGATTTAATTAAATCAGAGGGATGGAAGGATAGATATATCTGGAAATCATCCGCGTATAGATGGTAGGAACAATGATGAATGGACTAACTACATGTGTTAGTGTAACACAATTGCTAAGTTCCTGTCCAAAAGATATTATCCTGTCGTAAAAAAGTCGATAAGTCAAAATTGTGCACTTTTCAGTTGGGCATTTTTGATAGGTTTCCTAAATCCTACAATTGCTCTAAAAATACCATTTGCGCTAAAATAGATACTTTAAATCCTTTTTAAGCCACACGACTTAACCAAGATGACAAATTCATAACTCTGATTTTAAGGATAACAGCTGGCCAAAAGGTAATTGGACGTGTATTTTTCATGATTGATAGCTATCATACCTTTCTGAAAACAGTAACTACCAACTTGCTGTCGAGTGAAAAAATAAAATATATTAAAAGAAGAAAAACTAGGGGATACGAAAAGCAAAATTTTAATCTCTAGAAATCAAGCTAAACATGTATTGTGCTGTCTCTGAGGAGGAGGTACTCGAACCTGACATTTGTTTTTAATTTGAAAATTGGTTATACTTTCATTCTATACACATTTTTTTTTTTTAAATTCTATCTTAATTTTGGTTCACACTCTAGTACCTTACTACATTTTGTTTCATCCTGCAGCACAACAAAAAAATGTTATGCCGCCAACCAAATTAATATATTCTTTAGAACATAATACATCTGTCGATGTATTTTAGTAACGAAACTTTTCAACGTTTTCCAGGAACCATCACATAAAAAAGCCTTGCATACGTTTATAAAATTCGTTGTTCTAGTTTCCTCGAAGAAAAACCCAATCATATTGGGGTGCCATTAGATGTAGCCTCTGATTAATCACTCTGGTTAGCATCCGCGTGACCTCTACTCAAAATACCGATGTTTACAAACTAAAAAAATAAATAGCTGAAGAGGAAATGACGATTTCTTATTTATTCTTTTTACCGGTCCATTAGAGGTGCGTCCTTGAGAACTATCATCCCAATATTTTGCTTCTGGGTCGGTGGTTTCGTGTTTATTCTTATGAAGTATATTTTCACTTTTCTGTTTTATTCTCTGATGATTTAAAAAATCTCCCACCCAAAAAAAAAAACACAACTATTATTTCACTTATTTGTGTAAAATAATCGTTTTTTCTAGAACTCTAATGTGAATATGAAGTCTCGGAGAGAAACCAGTGGGTACTAATTTGCATTATTTTCTCATTATATCGAGAGGTACAAGCGCGAGAGTTAACATAATCGATTTTTGGAATTTCTATTAGACTTAATTGCTTGAAATAATTGAAAAATTAAAATGAAGATACCAGAACTGCAAGAACATTTTCAAAATTGAGGGATTAAAATAAATCCAATTCTTTTATTTTCGTAGTAAACTTACAACTTCCTGCCATAGAATGTTATTTATTAATATTTTACTACTACCTGTTGAAAATATCTCTTTTCCTAATAATACATCTGGACGTCTTACTCCAAATCTACATACAAGACTGAAACGCAAAGTGAATTCTATATTTACTAGAAAAATGATTTATGATGGTTATAAATTACAAGTAGATTTATTCGGACATTGAGCTAATTTTAGATAAAGATAATTTTCACTTGAGGTACACATGGATAGAAAGATCATTACATTAAATTATGATTAATGAATTAATTGCCAGTTCTATTGGAATTATTTTATCAGAAAACTAGTTTGGAATGCTAAACATTCATCTTCATTTCTAAAACATACAAAAGTTTCAGCACAGGCTATTAGTTCAATCCTAACAGATAAATTTGATGTGTCTTTATCATTTTAACCCACGATAAAACTTGATGAAGACATACAACAAGTAAATGTGAGGGTAGTATACATAATGACAAGTCAATGGCTTGCAAAGCAAATACTCAGAGGTATCACTTCAGGAATAATTAAAAGTTAAATAAAATCTGACGAATTTTGTGTTCGTGTGGGCAAAAGTGTTCATCAAGGACAAATTCATAAGCCGTGGTATAAAACGCATGCTCTTATCCATTATTACTACTGAAAAACGTACTAAATCAGGCACGTAGTCCATCAAAATGGATTTCTAGGTGTATAAAGTAATATTTTAACAGTCTCAATTTGTAAAAAAATATTTACCTGTTTTCTTTATATGCCTAGGTAAAAGATAATATAATTCTATATAAATAATAGCAGGTGATATTATTATTATTACTTTCAGCAATTCAATAATATTACTACTTGTTCCTTACAAATAATTCACTATGTAAGGTAATTTAGTTACAATGGTTCATTGTTATATAATACAACAGTACATTACGTATAAATAAATAAAGAATCTGTTTCTGTAATATAAATTACCTTATTTTTTAAAATAAATATTTAAATTACAGACCAAGAATTATCAGACCTTAATAATTATGTCCTGCCCTTTATCCTATAAGTAGTAAAGTACAGCTTTTACAAAAGAAACTCAAAGTACAACTTTTATAACAGAAGCCTAACCCAGTCCACTCAACGATTCTCTTCCCATATCAAAACTTTCAAATCTGCCTAACTAAATACCTTGAAAGACTAGTGCAATCACGAATCTCCAATTTCCTAGAAAATTCACATATCCTCAATTCGATCCGATGTGAGTTTCGACCTAGTTACTCAACTCAGATGCCGTTAACCAAAATTACTGTTGACATAAATATTGCACTAGAACAAGGAAAAGTAAAAGTCCTTATCCTTCTAGACTTCTCTAAAGCCTTTGACACTCTCGTCCATTTCATTTACCTCAGGCAATTAAAAGCTCTATCTTACACCTCAAGCTCTCTTCACTTCCATTCCTTAATTGATGGTAGCACTCAAATTATATCCATAACTAACCAACCACTTTCCTCTCCTCTTCCGCTGACATCAGGAAGATGTTTCAGTGCCTCTTCTACTCTTTTTAATGCCTACATAAATGACCTTCCAAATTCCATTCACCGCTGCTCCTATCATCTATACGCGGATGATTTCCAAATATTGCTATCCTTCCATCCTTCCGATTTAATAAAATTATTCTCCCTTCTCCAAGAGGACCATAATAGCATTTGCACGAGGGTGTCTGACTATTAATTGAAATTAAATATTGAAAAAATTGTCATAGGCCATTGTCATAGGTTCTAATACCCGTTTAAGTTCCCTTCCCCACCTCACGGTCCTGTCTATGAACTCCTAACCTATTCAGCTCTACTCCACAGTTAAAACCCTTGATATTACCTTCGACCAAACCCTCATGTCTTTTAGATCTCTCGACGGGCTATATCCATCCTTAAACCATTCCATTCTTCCATAGGATTCCCTCCAGAAACCTACACTCTTGGTTTCTTCCCTTATCCTCCCCCACTGCGACTGTAGCTGTGTGAGTTGACGGCGGAACTCAAGAATAGGTTACAAAGAATAATGAACTGTTTCATCAGGTTTATCTTTCGGTTTCTAAAACACTCCCACACACCACATCTCTGTACAGAGTTCAACTTCCTAATGGAATTCACAACCCCATTTCAACCGTAATGCTCTGTCCACATTTAAATCCCTTCTATTTCAAAATCTCCTTTCTCTACAGAATAATACTAATCAGTACAACTTCATTCGATAGACTTATTCATTCTGTTAGGAGTGTAATGGGTTGGTTGTGTGAAGAAGTTGAGAGACTAGTGGAATCGAGTGGTTATAGAGTTTACTATGATAGGATATGTGAAGGGACAAATCAGCAATATATGAAACATAATGATCTTTATAGATAACTTTTTTTGTGACAAAATAAGGAGCATGGAGGATTTGAGGAAGGATTTAGGATTGTAAGTATTTAATACGAGAGGAACCGGAACGTTTAGTGGAGCCCCAAAGGTCAGTTCCGAAGGTCCAAAGGGGTCTAATTACTGTCATGTAAATAAGTCTTTTGTAATTTATTGAGAACTATGAACATTTGTTCAGTAAATGTTGAAAAAGTCGGAAACATTAGGATCATTAAAAATATTAATTATACAAAAGCAAGCAGTGTTAAAAAAAAATCGAGGTACGAATTTTTCAATTAATATTATTTATTACCGCTTTGCATTATATTAGAGAACTACGAAAATATACCCTGACGAATTTATTAAAGTTCTCATTAGACCTAATAAACACAAAAGGCGATTATAAACCTTATTAATCAAAATTTCATAAATTTAAAATAGCTTGGTAATTTGTTAAAATATTGCTTGTTTTTATTTAATTAATGTTTTTATTAATGTTTTCATGTTTCCGTTAGGTGTCCACGTTAAAGTATATGGGGAGGCAATCCCCTAAAAAATTATGAAATCTTTAGCCGAAAAAATGAATAAATCAATAGGGTGGAATTTTTCCCCTGTCAATGCATTTTAAGTTTTTTCTATGGTGTGAGATGGCCAAACATAGATTTAATACTTATAATTACATGTAGGTACATGACTATACATTTACAAGTATGTACGTTACACTGTAACGGCAATGTAATGTACCTAGTGAGGTACATTTCTTCTTAAGTGAATACCTGAGAACAACCTTTCGGGTCGGATATATCTAATATAAACTATTAACGCTATGTACATATTACAAAACAAATAATCTGACATATTTATGATATATAGATATCAGCCAAATAAAATATTCAAATACAGCATGTCGTCATACTAATAACCATTTTAACCATCAGTAAAATAACTAGAAACAGCAATCCTCAAAACGACAGAATAAATAATACAAATTAAAAAAATAATGTATAGTGAGTGATAATGATTAAAAAAATAAAACGCATTAACAAAGAAATTTAGATAAACAATAAGCGTTTCAGTAGTACCTGACAGGCCCAACAAGCTACTCCTAGCTGGAACTAATACTAACTGCGCTCCTGTACCACAGCCATCTTTATTTCCCTTTTATGTAACACCTGACTCAGTGTTCCAACATCAGTCACACCCTCCCCTTCCCCTTCGTTGATTATTATTTTAATAGAATGAATTGAAGATATTATTATTTTTGTTGGGGAAGATTTTTTAGCTAGTTCAGACTTCAATGATACGTCATTCGTTTCAATAATGTCAGTTTTATTTTGTATTATGTTCCTTTCCCAAATGAAAAATATGGAATTGAACGATTATAGGCAGCATCAAAAGGGTGAAAAACAACTTCGTACGAGAAAATACATGTCAACATAAAACTTCATTTTACATTTCTATTTTGGATTTTTTCATTTAACTGAAATAAATGTATATTTAACAGGAGCTATTTTTTCTCTGATTTTACAAAAGATCAAAACAGAAACTTTCATAAACCAATTAAAACCCATTGAAATGAGAAACAAAATTGCACAATTTTTAAAGGTTTATTGAAGAACGATAGAAAATACAAGAAGGTACCAACAAAATATTATATGGAAACAAAACAACGTCTTAAAACATGCCTAAATAACGTAAACAACTCTAATTTTGGTAAACAAAGAACAAAACGATGCCTACAAAATAAATTGCACTCAGATTCTTAGAGAAACACTTTTGGAAAAATGCAATCTGCAATAGTTAGAAAAATATTGTTAAAATATAAAAAAAAACACTAAGGCTTGAAAAATTTTAAAGCTATAACTAGGCACAATTTTAACAGTCAATATACTTGCACATAGATGACAAAAACTTTATTAACAAGAAGCAATACGCTATCCCAAATAATTTGGATTTGTACCAGCCTATAAACTCCTCAACTTCAAAATATCCTCGTTTATTGATTTGTTTAGGAGGAGTAATGCTGCTTAAGACTTCTTAGACCCAATCAGTGTTGTCTTAAGTAAGAAATATCAAATATCTCTCATTTAGACAACAGCAAAACACTTTTTCTTCAGCTGAAACTTTTTAGTGAGATTGGTGCAAAGTTAACTCAATGGTGCAAAATCACGCCGTTTTACGGTACTGATTTAGATTTTACAACAATAATGAAATGAGGTTAATGAAAATACAACTTCTGATGAAAATATTAATGTAGTTAATATCTTTAAGTAATTAATATTAATTAAGGAATATTAGGATTAATTAAAAAACGAAATTTAATTTCATAGATTAAAAAATAAAAAAATATTTTAATACTGACAATTATGTAGGTATGTAGATGAAGTTTATGGTAATATGCAATTATTATATTAAATTAATAAATGGCGTAGGAATTGATTAAAATATTGGTCAGCGGCTTTAATTGAACTGACAGAATGAAAATTCGATCAATCCACGTTTTCGGGGCAAAATAACGTTCGACTGCTGATAAAAATAAAATTTATGTTTACAAGTATACTGACAAGGGGAGGACACACTCAGTCTCTCACGGATCTTGTTGGCAATTTAGAAGCAGAAAAAAAAAAAAATTTTTTTATTTTTCCTGAGTTTAAAAAAAACATGATTCTAGACCAAGATTTTCATTTTGCCGTTCCAACGATTTTGGTTTAGGTTAATAAATTCTAAAAAAATGATAAGTTTTTCAAGCAAACTACCTCTAAAGATTTTTTCAAACGAAAATTGAGGTCAGATTCTAGCACACCCTCAAAAACATTAAAAAACGGTATTCAACAAAATCAAAAATATCATTTTTTTTTCACCCTCTTCCAGGAAAATGAAATTTTAAAACCGATTATTGGCAAACTTTGAAGCTTACAAACTTTTATTTTTCTATTTGGATGAAATTTCGTATTTAAGGGTTCTCTTGATTGCTGAATTCGAATCCGATATCGGTTCTTGTGAAAAAATTATATTGAATATACTTCACTTGAAAAATTTTAGCTTTTACACTGTAAAATGTGATAGAAAAAATTATTTTAGCCCTAGAATTCCATCTCAGCACCCTCAAAATTCAGGAAACGTATATATATATATAGATATCAATAAAAAAAAAAAAAAAAAAAATATATATATATATATATATATATATATATATATATATACTAATTGGGAGAAATAATTTATTATTAAAATAATTATAATTATTAATTATTTATTGTAATGATAACTTATTACAAATTAATATTTACATTATATACAGACAGAACCATATATTAGGAAACGTATGTATATATATATATATATATATATATATATATATATATATATATATATATATATATATATATATATATATATATATATATCAATCAAAAAACAAAAAAAAAAAATATATATATATATATATACTAATTGGGAGAAATAATTTGTTACTTTAATTATTATTAAAATAATTATAATTATTAATTATTTATTGTAATGATAACTTATTACAAATTAATATTTACATTATATACAGACAGAACCACATATTAGATTTGATTGTTAAGTATTTACAATTTTTATTTTATTTTGCAGTGGAACATGTTAAAATATGATTGTGATAGTTAACATAAAAACATTATAGCAATAACTGCCTCACTTCCGTTGCTGACAGGATTTTGTTGAATATAATGAAAATGAAATTGTAATGTAATAAGCTTCAGTTATTAGAACCCAGTAAACAAAGATTACAAAACGGGTTAGAGATGTGTTCTGGGTTTGAAGAATAAAATAAAAATTGTAAATACTTAACAATCAAATCTAATATGTGGTTCTGTCTGTATATAATGTAAATATTAATTTGTAATAAGTTATCATTACAATAAATAATTAATATTTATATTATTTTAATAATAATTAAAGTCACAAATTATTTCTCCCAATTAGTATATATATATATACACACACATACATTTCCTGAGTTTTGAGAGTGCTGAAATGGAATTCTAGGGCAAAAAAAAATTGCTATCACATTTTACAGTGTAAAAGCTCAAATTTTTCAAGTGAAGTCTATTCAATATAATTTTTTCACAAGAACCGATATCGGATTCGAATTCAGCATTCAAGAGAACCCTTAAATACGAAATTTCATTCAAATAGAAAAATAAAAGTTTGTAAGCTTCAAAGTTTGCCTGACCAAATAAATGGAAGGCAACTTTTGTTTAAATTGATAAAAACATGAATTACGCTTAGACGGTTTAACGTATCAACTTTATTTTTTTACACAAAATATAGGGTGGTAATACGCTTGAAATGTATTTGGTTTCATCATCCTATCTGGTTTCAAACTCAAGTTAAAAATCAAAATGTTTTTCGGATTTTCCAATTTTTGTAATAGGTTTTTGTTCATCGAATTTTACATTTATATACATCTAAAGAAAGCTGAAACCCTCCTCTTTCCAGCGATACCAACCAGTGAATTGCATGACATAGTAATGACGATTTAAAGGTATGTAACCAATAATCGGTTTTAAAATTTCATTTTCCTGGAAGAGGGTGAAAAAAATGATATTTTTTGATTTTGTTGAATAACCGTTTTTTAATGTTTTTTTGAGGGTGCTGAATTAGAATCTGACCTCAATTTTTGTGTGAAAAAATCTATAGAGGTAGTTTGCTTGAAAAACTAATCATTTTTTTAGAATTTTACTAACCTAAACCAAAATCTTTGGAGCGACTATATTTTTCCTTTAATTCGAATTCAAAACTTGAAAATCTTGGTGCAAGAATCATGTCGATATAATTTTTTTAACTCGAGATAAAAAATAAATTAGTTTAATGCTATTTTATTTTTTTTTCTCGGCTTCTAGGGCCATTGGTCGGAACGGCAAAATAAGTGTCTAATATTTTTTGGCCAGGAACCTCCAAAAAAATTGCCAACAAGATCCGTGAGAGACTGAGTGTGTCCTCCCCTTGTGAGTGAGTTTGTGTGTTCGTGTAATGATTTGAATATATTATTTTGTATATCGTATATGTACATTAACCATTACTCGTAAAAAAGTCATTAAAGAGCCTACAATAAAATATGAATACCCCATACCATAATTATTGAATAATTGTATTACACTTGCATGTTAGATCCGATTGTAATATTGTATTACGGGTGTGAATAAAAGTTTTAAAGTTAAAAAAAAATAATAAAATAATAAATCAATAAATAGGTACTAGATATCGATTTGAAAATTTTATTTTGATGTCTTCCTCAACGCTTCTTATCATGTCTCAAATAAACCATCACGATCTAAATGCCCGAACAAGGAACCAATCCTTCCATAACAAGCTACAGACCCACACGAATCCACTAGTCTCCCAACGTGCTTATTACTCGATTCCCGTAAACCCTCTGAGGCGTTTGGAAACAATATGGTCTAGGGACTTTCTAATGTAGAACATATATTGAAGTGCTACTAATGGGCAGTTCTTCACAACTCATATTAATCATTTCACCTCACTGTTACTTATTTTATATAAATAAAGTATTAAAACACAATAAAAAAAAAAAAAAAAATAATAATAATAACTCTAATATTTATGATCCTCCGAGGGGTCTGAAAAGAAGATGGCCTAGGGATCATTATTGACCTCTTTATCTTTTATTGAAGTGCTACTAATGGGCAGTTCTTCACAAGTTGTATTAATCATTTCACCTCACCGTTACTTATTTTATATAAATAAAGTATTAAAAAATTATAAAAATAATAATAATAACTCTAATATTTATGATCCTCCGAAGGGTCTGAAAAGAAGATGGCCTAGGGATCATTGTTAACCTCTTATCTTTTATTGAAGTGCTACTTTTATATCAGTGTTTAGTTGCTTAACAAGCAATTGTCATGTTAATATGAATACTACTATCATATTTACTTAATTAATTTTTTATTATATATACAGTTGTAAGTTTCAATAAATATATTTAAAAAAACAAATATTTACGAATACTTTTTTCTAAATTTAATACACATTAAAAAACATCTTTAATGTAAATATCATTATTTTTAAAATCTTAAATTTTAAACACAGTGCCTTCCTCTTTTATCTATCTGGTTAATCATTATCACGCCAAACAAGAATATAATTTCAAGATAAGCAGTGCTTTATTTATTTGGTATTTATTATGATTTGTGAGGATATTTATAAATGTATAATTAGTCATTAATGAACGTTTCTCAATTCTGTTTCTTTGACAAAATAACGGCTAAAAAATTGTTTTTTGTTTTTTTTAATCTTCCCAAGATAAATAGAAATTGGAAAGAACTTGAGGTTTTATCTATAAAAACAAATTAATCTAAAAAACCTCAACAATAAAAAAATTTTTTATGTACTCAAGTATAAATAAAATTCTTGAGTGTATAAATCTTTTACTTCTTTTTTTTCCGAAATCGATTGAGGTTTCATATTTACACGGAAGAATAAAAAAACTGATTGCATCGATAAAATAATTATCAAACTATCGCCAACAATAATGTATAAGTAAATCAATTAAAATTTTTTTTTCATAACTATAATTACATGTTTATCTCGAGATTAAGTACGGCTGTGACTTACCACTCGAATGTCAGTCTTTCACTAATAACAAACAATTAAGTAGAGTAGAGAATGCTCTAAATTAGGTTGCCTATATTCTATTAATGTCTTATATCACTCTTATATCTCATTTATTTTTCCCCACCACTTGAGATAAGACTGTTTGGTGTTCCCCCTTTATCATGATGCAGCATTACATTTATATAAACAATGACTTGTCTTATGGCAAATGATAATAGCTGGGCGTATCAAGAACGATTCTGATTTCTAATGGTAAGGAAAATAGGCCTAAGGGCTCAGATTCTCATGGTTTAGCCCGTGTAATAAAAGGAACACAATTTTTCTACAAAACAGGGCTACACATGTCTCAAAGGTCAACTAGTTGCAATTAAATTATTTATGGTCAGTAAATTCTGAAATATTCTAATTACTAACCTTGATATTGAGGAATAAGATGCAACCAAATTAACCTCTCCGTGATTCATTTACGTACTTCATTTAGTTTTATTAGATTCCAAGGAGATATAGGTAAACTAAGATTCCTATAATGAAGAAAATAGTTGCCTGTTTCGAGAATGAAACTAATGAGTTAGGTAATAATATACCTTTTCAGGCTTACAAGGTTTCGGCAGCAGCGGGTTATATGGATATAATGTATATGTATCCGCTGCTACCAATAAAACACATTCTTTATTTATTTGTACATTTTTCTCATTGCGTTTCTATCCAAGACTTTTATTTAACCAAAAATCAATGTTTATAACAATAAATTAATCAATAATGTATTCGATTTTGCTATTTAAGTTCTCCTCCCACCTCCCGACCAATGTGCCGATGCCGTTCCGAAGAAAATCCCCCGGTCTGGTTTTGAAGACATTGTTGAGCGAGTTTTAGTCCTCTTCGTAGTCAGAGGTAACGCCTCTCATATAGTTCGACATTGAGCGGAAAAGATTGTAATCCGAGGGTACAAGGTACGAAGAATAAAGAACTGCTGATGAACCTCCCATTCAAGCTCTTGGAGTGCAGCTATGACGACTTGTGCAACATGGGGCCTCACGTCGTGGAGTATAGTTTGGCTTTTCGATGGGGTCAGTTCAGTTGAATAGCCTCTTTGTTGTTTTCGTTAAGCTCGTGAGGCACCCAGGATCCTAATTGTTTAACAAATCCCATTAAATGAAGATTATTGAGAATTGTTTTATGATCGCTGGTTCATTTTTTCGGTCAATTTACAACTTGTTTTGTGACCGATCTCCTTCCAAAGTGCTTCGAGACGCTCATCCTTGAATCCAGGTCTTCCGCTATGGGGGAGTATCGTTGACTTCAAAATCGCCCTTTTTGACATCGCAAGTCTGTTCCGTGCTGTAGACTCAAAGAAGAGCAGGTGTAGAAAATTTGGATATCTATTTTTAAGCCTTAAAAGTAATGAAACATTAAATTACGAGGTCATTAGCACAGTGAGGCAGAAACAGCTCTATCGAATGGTTATGTAGGTATATACAGCATATATATATATATATATATATATATATATATATATATATATATATATATATATATATATATATTATTAGTAAACAGCAAAAAATCGTTGTAAACAGCAAAAAATCGTTGTAAAGTTAAATAAAATATAAAAACGCTTATTCACCTACCCAATATAGAGACATGGAGGTGATTAAAATACCTTGGATTTTTCTTTATCCATTGAAAATGTTTTCCTGATGACATTTTAATGATTGCGCAGAATTAAAACCATCTTGTTTCTCTAAGATTTAAAATTATATATTAAATGTTTATGGAGCTGCTAAAAATTACTGTCCTTACAATAGTAAATCAAATGGGTTTGTGAGCAGTTTTCTAAAGGCAATGTGGAAATTATCTGATTCTACTGAATCAGGTAGTAAGAAGGCTGTGATGGTGTTTCGCTCAAGTGGTATACTCTGTCAGCTAATATAGAATTCACGGTATGGTAAATATCTTGTTTTATGGAATATCATTTGCTGTTATTTCGTCAATGAACAATTGCAAGGTACAAGCTCTGTCACCTTGAAAGCTATGTTGTATAATTACAATTCTATTAGAGTCTTGGTAAATGGATTTAACTTTGCCAGACTTCTAGTAACATTCTTGATAGTGCTTTCCTTGCTTTGTTCCTCGTGGCTGATAGCAATGCTGTATTCAGTCAAGGAAGGCGAGTTATATGTTTGTAGCTCAATCCCGTTCTGAAGCCTCTTACTTCTCTCCTATAAGTGGCTCAGCAAGAAGACACATTCTGCTTTCTCACGATCGCATAAAGCTTGTAATGTATTGTAATAGTCAAATGTGTTTGTTGGAGTATTCAGGCTTACTACCCAACAATTCCTCTTTTTCTCAGAACGATCCATAGCAGCTGTCTTCCATCCCATAACTCCCAGAAGTCATAGGGTCAGCTTCGACATCATCCAACAATCGGAGCCAAAGCCTACCTCTTTCTCTTTTACTTTCAGGGCATCCTTTCATTAACTTCCCTGGGAATCATTCCATATACATGCCATATGCCGACCATGTAATCATCTTGTCTGTTTATATGGTATGTCCCAATCATCTCATTATCTCATTATAATATGTTCTTAATTTAAGAAGCTATATCTGTGTCTCGACACAAGTCCCTAGGTTTCCTGCTTGTTTTTATTCTGTATACATTCTTAACTTTGGTTAGGCTATTTATTTTACTAAGAATAAACTTCTATTATCGTCTTCCTTTTACGATTATATGATAAATTTCTTGTTTCTTTACAAGTGAAGGGTCCACACTACATTGATACTCATCGAAAGTAAATTCTCTCAGATAATCATCCCTGGACACATAATATCATTCTCCGATAATAAATATACTCTCATACACCATCCATAAACTGCCACGCGTAATATTTCCTCTAGACTTCCAGAATTCTCTCTCCCCTAGAGACAACTTTCTCCTGCTCCTTAATTTTCCCAATTTATTTGCTTTAAGGTCCTCTAAGCGTTTTAATTTTTATTGTTTTCATAATATGTTTATATTACACCTCTCTTCGCATTCTTTCCGACTTGCTTTGCCGTTTCTGCTTTTTCTATCTTGTTTCAAACCATCGCGTTTGCGTGCAACTTTGGTTTCGCCAAATTCCACTTCTCCTCAAGCTTAACTAAATTCAAAGCTTCCGATTATTGGTTTTAGTTAAATATTGTTCAGAACCGTCAATAATTGATTATCTATAAATAAAAAATACAAATACCAAAATCCAAATTGAAGTATAGACAGACAATAAATATACTATGAATATGAAATAAACAACTAAGAAAATAAATAATCTTTATTCGTCATTGAATCATTTTTTTTCTATTCGGAACTATGTAGGAAATAAATACATATAACGACAATAAAATCCAGTCTATCTAAATAAGAATACAAAATAAAAATTACACAAACAATCAGTAAATGGTAGGATGATTCATGCTTTATTTACTGTTATAAAATCTAACAAATTACAATTAACAAAATAAAATAATATATCGCAATATTCCTATATGTAATTTAACTAGTAAAATTAATAACTTAATTAATTAATTAATAAAAGAAATAACTAGTAACACGTGCATTGATGCTAAGATAAAAGCAATGGTTATTTTTTTAGAAGGGTGAAAAATTGAAATTAGTTCGGGAACATTTAATTTTTATCATAAAAAACTTGATACTGTTTATTCAAATTCATCAGAACCGTTTATATTTATCTTCAGGATCTAAATGGTTCCATTTACCAACGTCCATAATGCTGTCTGTATTTTCAAGAAGCCTTTCTGAAGGGTCTTTGAATAAGCATGAACTAAGGCTGAAAATAAAGATATTAATGTTTTCGGTAAAATAATTATTCTACTTCAGTTAGTTATCTTAGGTGAATAAATCTTATTTTTAAGAATTATCAATAGTCCTATAAGAATTGATATCCAACTGAAACAATTGGCATAAACATAATATGAAATATGGCTCATCTAGTCATTTTCATTGTAATTAATTTTTCTGTGAAATATATGCATTTGCATATTTTTCTTAGCAAACTAAAAAATCTAATATATATTTGGTGCATTTGAAATCAATTTGAGTTATTTTTATTTTGTCATAAATACATATTTTAACATCTTTTGAACTTTAATTGCATATTTATCTCCATATCTGGCATATCATCGTTTGGCATTTGATGTTTTTTTAATATTTTTTGAGCAGACAAAAAATAAATTATTAATAACAAAAACTCAAAAATAACTATGGGAACTTCTATCCTTTATTTCCGCCTGATAAGTGAGTTAGGTTTTGTCTATTTTCGATCACATTTTCTTCTCTTGGAATTGATTTATCGTATACATTATATATATATATATATATATATATATATATATATATATATATATATATATCTTTCTGAAATACTTGGAATATTACTTCACTTTTCTTATTTTCCTTCTTCCTACTACTATTCCATTACACTATCTGTAACGCAGTGTCCATCAAGACTCATCATTTGTGACCTCCAAAAATGCCGAACATCATTCTTGCGAAGACGAATAATGTGTACGTGAGTTCTCAATTGAGACTTTCAAGGGTGATGGAGTCATTTTATATCGTGTTTTTTAAAATAAAGTTGTATTAACTACTGCACGGTTTTTTGTGACACATGCACAACATAAAACATACAGCAGTGGACAAATAAAACAAAAAAATAAAATTGTTTCACGAACTGCCCCTAGATCAGAAAAGGCTGACATACTATTACATAAATTAGCCACTTTAAGTTTTATAACGTGTTTTCTTTTTTTTATATTCGCCTTTTCGTGGAAGAGGCCAAGGTTCTGCATGGACCGTAGCGCCATGATGTTGTTTTCTTTTTGTTTTTAATAGTCTTCCTATTGCTGCTCTTTTCAACAAAATTAGTCACCTTAACTTGAGTTTTTACTTATTTACTTTTACATGTTTTTGGTATTTTATTGCATATTTTACTCCAAGTATAAGCATATATATGTGTGTGGATATTATTCAGTTTTCATAGCATATAATTCACAGCCCTTATAATTAATTATAATAATGAAATGAATTTTGCATTACCTATATAGAATTAGCACAGTTAAATTTCCCAATGCACTTATTATAAAAAAAGCTCCAGGCATTGTAGATGATGTCGCAGAAAATATTTCATTATATAAATAATTTACTACAAATGGTAAGCCGATTCCAAGTACGGAACCAACTCCTAGAAAAGAACCTGAAACAATAACAATTATGACAAATAAAATATTGATATTGCAACTATAACTAAGAAGAATGTATCCTCATCAGACAAAAGTTAATTATGGAAATTTGATCTGTTATTTTTCTGAATTCTACGAATTTATTTTTAAATAACTTCATGTTGTTCCAAGGATATCATATCCCAAAGGATGTTTTCATTAACACATTTAGGGTAGGTAGAAAATAATTCAAAGCATCTTTAGCATGAATTACTGTATATTCAACGGAAATATTTTGCATGATTCTCCCTGTTAATAAGCGCTAGTCTGGATTGTGAGCAGGTGCTGGAATAAGAGTTTTGAATGAGCCTAGGGTAGGAGCATGTCTGATTTCAGGAGAGAGTGAATTCCAGAGGGTGGTGGAATGGGCCGGGTAGTAATGCTGGAATCATGCGGTTCTTTGGAAAGGAGTATAATAATAATAATAATAATGCATTATTGGCATTTACAATTACAAATCATTTAGTACACATGTGCCGGTCGTAAGTACTCTACATGATTAACGTAGTTTTATAGTTTAGTTAATAGTTTTACACTTTAAAGATTATCTGTGAACAGTGGGAAAAGAAGGAAACAAACCCACATAAAAAAAAAGAAATGTAAAGAAAGAAAAATAATTACATAGTATAAAATAAAATATAGCATAACAATTTAATACAATTAATAATTAAATACCAAACAATAATAATAAATGTAAATAATCTCTATATAATAACCAGCATACATAAATGAATGACTATATGTATACTTAGCAGTTGAGTAATCAAAGGGAGGTTTATGTTAAGAGTAAATGTTTGGTTCTTTTGTGCGTGTATCTTTTGAGGGAATTTTTATCATAGTTAGCAATTTCTTTTAATAGGGATTTTCTGAATTTTTTTTTTTTTTTTTCAAAGTATGCTTTGGTTTGTTCGAAGATATACTGTTTTAGAGGGAGTAAGTTTAGGTCATGGAGCAGATGGAAAAGAGTGTAAAGTTCAGAAGAAGGGGATCATTTCGGTTTGGAGTGGATGGAGCTCTTAAATATCAGAAAGTTGTAAATATAGAACGGACGATGATGGTTGGTAATGACTTCGTGAAAAAATAGACCTAGAAAATAATGACTACGAAAGAAGGGAAAAAGAAAATCAATTTCGGTATAAAGTTGTGAAATAGTATGTATATGATACCTAATTATCTAGTTACAAAATTTTGATTCCGTTCTCTAATAAGTACAAAAAAAAGTCTTAGAGAAAAAATTCCTTCATAGAAATATTCGAATCCTCATACACAATCATAGCAACTTGCAATGAAATATCCAAACATTTCCCCGTTAAGGCTGAATGAAAGATTTTTAAATAAAATGCTAATTCGGGCATTTCTAATACCAAAAGAAATAGATTTGATCAGGAACGAGTAAAAATATTTCTTCTTGAATTAGAATTTGTAAACAAATTTTCTTTTTGCTCATTGCTTGAATAGTGATTAACTAAATAAGTTATACGTTATTGATAATTAATGTTGCTTTCGGATTACCAATTTATTTCTTGAATTATTATTGGTTTTTAAACTCTTACATACACTATTTCTTTTAATTTATTTTCTATGCGTATCAGCACAAAATAAACTGGTATATACAAACTAAAAACACATTAATTCCAAGCAGAGCGTCACATCGCAAGATATCCTCGGTATATAATAAAATACGGCATACCTACTCACTCGTACCCACTTTAAAAAAAAAAATACAGAATATTACACGAAAAAGTTTATAACCATTTCAACAGATCCGTACAAAACCACAAAAATATTCTCATCAATACATAGTGAAGGCTAAAAAGGAGTTGGACGAGGATTTTTATTTAAAGCAATTTTTAAACCGGATTATCAATATCATGAATTGAAAAAAACTTTTTATCGAGTCTGGTCCCCAGTTATAATGAATATTTTAGTTGAGTGAGAATAACATCATAAGTGTTTCTTTGGTAATAATTGGTTAACTGTTTTTACTATTTTTTTAATACATTAATTTCTTGTTTATTGTACCTATTCCTAACATACATACATAATGCTGTACCCCGCTCCATATATTTTCCTGACTCCTGGAAATTTTCTATAGCTAATATGACAGCCAAACCCATCTCCCATCCTCATACCGTCCTATTCCTCTCTTACCAATCATGGGTAAAATCCTAGAATAACTTATATTAAAACGCTTGTATCCTATCCCAGATTCCCATCAAATAATTCCAAATCATCAGTTTGGATTTCGAACATCACACTCCACTATTCAGAAATGTCATCGTGAGGTTGGCGTTGTCTCCTCCCTATTGGAACGCGGAATGTTCTGCACGGAAACCTTTCTCAACGTTGAACAAGCATTTGACCGAGTCTGGCACCCAGGACTGCTTTACAAGCTTCGTAAATTCCTTTCTTCTATATATTTCGTAAGTATCCGATCCTATCTCAGTGACAGAACCTTCAAAGTAAATCATTGATTTTCCTATTCACCTTTCTATATACAATCTGCCGGTTTTCGATTGGTCGACTCTTTTAATAGATTCATTTCTTGCTTATTGCAAATTCATTGTAATATAACTTAAGATGTCATATTAAAATGGGTTATTTCAGAAGTGCATAAGCTAATGGGCATATGTAGAATCATACAAAGAATTTTTTGTTTCCATTTTAAAGATTCACTTACCTAATTCATCGTTCGGCACACATTTACTGATGATCGATTTTGGCAATGACATTGGTATCATTTTCAAGAGGTCAAACAAAGCAACTAAAAACATAAAAATAATTAATATAAATTAAATAATATTATTAAGGACTCAAGTTTATTTATTTTTAATAGGTTAAAACGACTCACATATGTATAAATGAGTTCTTGTTTTTGCCACCATCATCGCAAGAGCTGAGACAATTGAAAAGGCGGAGCATATTACACCTATTCTAAAATCTGACCATTTGAGGACTTTCATAAATATTGGGGTCATTAGCACTGCACCTAAAAGGGAAAATAATTTGTTTTTAAATTAAAACCATCTTAATGAAGTCTCTGTGATCTCTCATCATGTTGTTTTTTTGTTTTTTTACCGAAAACGCAGATGGACAGTTTGTACGCCCCCAATAGTCCGATTTCCATAATGGAATATTGAAAACCTTGCTGGAGATAGTAAAGAAGAAGATTATTTTCAGCTGGAAAAGATAAACGTTTTACAATAATTTAAATAGGTACTAGTTCGCTTTTTTTTTTTTTTTTTTTTTTTATTACATTCATTAAAAAAAAAAATTAAATATGTTTATGTATATAATTTTTTTTTTTTTACATTTCTTGTCTTAATATAATATATTATGTTTTTTGCTGATGTACATTGTGAAAATTTTGAATTAATACTAATCTAGGCAGTTATGCGATATTTTAAAAACCAGAAATCGTAATATTAAATAAGTCATAATATAATATTTTTATTTTATTTTTTTCTTCGTTTCCTTATATGGTATCCCCATATAAGGACCGTTTATTTGTATATTAACATGTTCCATGCCTTACAGGCATACTACATGTTTTACAATGTTATTAAAAATTAACATGATTAGTTTTGCATAACGTAGTAATATAACAAAAACATTTAAACAAAATCACAAAAAAAAAACAACAAAAACAAAAACAAAACAAAAGCCAACAAGAAACTATTTTCGCTGCCCATCATTTGTCAGTCTGCCAAAGTCGATCTTTCGAATAAATGTGAGTAAGTCAGTCTTAAATTTAGAGAACAAATTTTGTTCTGTCTCTGGCCATGTTCCATGTTTGAGAATAATATTTTTTACTAGATTAAACCTTTGTCTTTCAAATGCTTTACATTCATAAAGTACATGTCTGAAAGTTTGAGTCTGTCCGTCTTCATTACATATGTCAGATCGTATTATATTAAATCGTTTGAGATATTGTTTAGAGTTTCCGTGTTCTCTCATTAGTTGTGTTAGTTTGTAGTTGTTACTTTGTATGTGTTTGTAATTTTTTTGTGTAATGTGAGGTATAAATCTATGTAAGCTTGGTGACTTTGATGAGGTCACCCACAATTGGTCCCACTTTTTAACCATATCAGAACTTATGTCTCGCTTTATATATGATAATTGAACTGTGCTATACGAAGGTAACAAATTACTTTTAGCCGCCTCTTTGGCTAGGTAATCGGCCCTTTCGTTACCCTCAATTCCAAAGTGTGCTTTAACCCATTTTATAGAGACCATTTTCCCTTTGTTCTTAATGGTTATTAAATTTCGTCTGATTAGGTCAGTCAAATAGTCATGTATGTCTGTATTATTAATCGACTCTATTAAAATTTTACTGTCTGTATGTATGTATTATAATATGTGTGTTAGTCTTTTGAGGTTCGTTAATTATGTATTCCGTAACTTTCAAAACAGCAAATTTCTCGGCTTGGTTATTTGAACAGTATGATTCTAGTTTATACTGATGTTCTATGGTTCAGCCATCTTGAGCTTTAAATAACCATGTACATCCAACGTTCTCGCTGTCCTTACCGTCGGTATAGATTTCTGTTTTGTCGGTATTAACTGAATAACATTTGGGTGTAGTCCACAAATTTGATGCTGGGTGTATCCAAAACTTACAGTTTGTGTTTTTTTTCTATTTTGTCTAATGTTAGGTCTTTATATCCTGTCTTTGTGTTTTTAATGTTAAACAATGTCGTTAATTCGTCAATTTTTAATTGAACTGGCAAAATACCCGCCAATAATGTCGCAGCATCAAATGACAACGTGCGGTATCCTTTGCATATTTTGATTGCAATGATCCTTTGTAGCCTTTGTAGTTTTATAACATTTTTTTTACGAAGTACAGCTGGATGCCAAACATGTACAGCATAAAGCATTTTAGGGAGGATAGCTGCTTCATGTATTACGTTTAAAACCTCCGATTTAAGGCCCCATGTTGCTCTAGCAGCTATTGACAGTCCGTTAATCATCCGTAGAGTGTCGTTATAAAGGTTGTCTAAGTGCCTGTTCCAATTTAGTTTTCTATCGAAGAGTACACCTAAATACTTCATTGTGTCACATTGGGCTAGTCTGACTGTATTGAGTCTTATGTCTAAGTCTGGTACTCTCCTTTTTCTTGTAAAAATAATGAATTTAGTTCTTTCCAAATTAAAGTTTAGTTTATTACCTCTAGTCCAATGACTTAGTCCTGATAGTATCAGATTTGCTATTTCCTGGAGTTCATCAAAGTCTTTTCTTTTTATAAGTAACAGTAAGTCATCTGCATAAACTAGTAACGTTGTATTTTCATGTAAGTCTGTTTCAAAAACTGTATTAATTAATACGTTCCATAATATTGGTGATAATGCTGATCCTTGAGGAGTTCCTAAAAAAGTCAGTTTTTAAAAAAGTCAGTCCTAAAGTCAGTTTCTTTTCTATTGAGTGATAGTTTGTCTGAGCAGTAAGTTTTCGCTCAGTGAAATAATTCTGAATAATTGTGTATAAGTTTTTTGGGCAGTCATATTTTTTAAGATTATGTAGAACCGCAGGCCACCAAGCATTGTCAAAAGCTCCAGCAATGTCTAAAGAAACTACTAATAAGTTACTTTTTTGGTGGAGCGTGTTATTGATTTGTTCAGTCAGTTCGTTGAGGGCTTGGTCAGTTCCAGATTATGGTCTAAATCCAAATTGATGTCTGTCAAGTATTTCATTAGTCGTTAGGTGGTACATAATATAATATTTATTCAATTTTTTTTTTTTCATATATTCGTCAAGAAATAAACGCCTGAATTCGTTATATGAAGGGTTTTAGGCTAGAAGGGAGGAATGTCCGGTACCCATAGTTTTGAGTAAACAAAAGTAAGCAAAATTACGAAACCTATACGCTCACTTATTGGGAACTCCAAAACGTAAAAATCCTCTTTCTAGACTCCATGAGACTATCTTAAGTAATAGCACATGGGACAAGCTAACAGGTAGCGATGAAATCACATAGATTTATGTGAGCATCCCCCCTTCTTGCCTAACACCCTTCATGTGTTGAATATTAAAATTTTCGTTTTAAATATTATATTCAAGCCAATTAAAAACAGTTATATAAATGAGAGACAAGATAACCTTAACTGACATAATTACCTGATGAAAAAGTACCCGCCAAGGAAACGCTAATAAGCATTATCCAAATCACCGAATTGTTTGGTCTTGCCTGAAAAACATACGTCAGTTTCTCAAAAAATATACACTTATTCTTTTTTGACATATCACGTTCTGCATCCTTGACAAATATTACAGCAAATATCAGTGCCATCATATTGAGAACAATGATTAGAGTAAAAAACCATGCGTAGCCCATAGGAGTTAAAATGAAACCATTCAAAGCAGCGCCTAGGCCGGCTCCAAGTAGTGTTGCAACCACATTTAACTGTATCCTTCAACAAACATTTACGTAAAAATTAATTTAAACAATAATAATATATACTTTTTAAAAAATAGAGAATTTATATTAATGTAAATGAACTGCTTGACGTTATTAATTAATGGAGTAGTTTTAGATTACAGATATTGTGATGACAGTTTTGAATGATTTATTTTCTAATTTTATCGTATAGCTTGTACGTAGCAACGTGCATAAGTTACCCACCTGAGAAAGAAAGAAACGTGAAAGAAAAAGAACTGATATTGTTTTTCATTACGTTCACTTCTAAGCTTTACGCCCTCAATAAAATGCTTCTACATTACTACATAACATTTCTATTTCATGAAAAAAAAATTCTTTTTTCTTTTCTTGAAAAATATTCTTACACAACTACGTGGATTCCTTCGTCCAAGTTGGATGGATGGAAGATTTCTAGAAACAGCGGCCTAAGAAATCAATCCTGTTCATCATTGTGAACACTGTCATGAAGAAGCCGAACACCACAACTCGAATTTCCCCGCCTTTTATTTTTGATGATGTCTCGTAAGCAGTGAAGTATTATGCAGTCCATAATCTTGTCATTTACTGTGAAGTCATTTTTATTTAATGTAATCAGCAGTATTTCTCGACAATCCCGAAAAAATTATCACCATTATATGCACAGTTATTCCTTTACTGGAGGTGGTTCTCCATCGTTTTACGGACTGTCCATATAACGGTATGGACAACGCCGAAGCGTTAGATAGAGTAAGGCTTTCCTTACAAAAGGATTTGGAAGTAGCTTCGATGTGCATGATTATTGGTGGTCTGGAAATAACTGAAGGTAGGGCCTTAAATGAAATGACTTAAGGCAGGCCGGAAACTTGAACTTACTAAGTTCTTATCCAAATTATAATTATTTACAACTATAAAAAATCTAGCAATGTCTTAAAGTTAACAATCATCAAAATATAAAGGGATTTACCAGTTAATCAAGCAATATTTAATGTTATTAAGTATTTAAACAAAATATAAATTTATTAACAATAAAAACTTCTGCATTTATTTTCCTTTTTTAATACTGTTTTTTTTTTTTTTTCTGCCAACAATATAAAACTTTCTTTGAATGTTATCAAAGGTAGCGACTCTAGTGCGTATTATTTAGTTTGGATAAACGTTAGGTATGTATAATCCCAGCTCTTAGTTCAAACAACACAGCCAACGCCTCTCATATTATTCAACTAATCACTCAGCTTACATTAACTATTAATTACTTTTTTTTTAATTTTAAAACTTTAGAGAAACATTAATTATATTTGGTATGGGAACTGGGCAATTTATCTAAAAACAATTAAAACTCTTTTCCTATCGTCATGTTTTTGCGAAACAGAAACCGGTTTCGTCTTAATCACTTCGGCAGAAACGCAAAGTGTTTTACACGAAATTTTATATATTTTCAAGGCGACATGAGTTATACTCAGCCAACATATACAGACTGTCTCAGCGAGTTGAAATGGTGAAGGAAAAAAGGAAATTATTCCAATACTTTTTCTTAAGGATATTATTGGGGTGGTACAATAATAATGCCGATTTTTATATGTGACAAAACAAATTTTTATAATGGCCATTACTAACTTCTTTCGTCTACGTTCGAAATATGTATATAAAAGAGGACTTGATAAATTCCTCGTTCAACAGAGTGATAGGGAAGGACTACCAATTTTATAATTAGGAAGGACTACTAAGGAACACTAATTTTATATGTATTTATACATATACAATTTCTTCTTATATTTGAATTATGAATCCTCACTTGACATAACAATGAAAGGACATACAGCGAACTGAGGCACCATGATCAGGAGTGAAAACAATCTTAAAATGCCGAGAAGGCAAGATCCTTCCTTCTCTATTCTTATTTTGCTTTTGTTTATTTCTGTATCAATAAAATTGGAGGATTAAAAATACACACACACATTTATATATTATATTATAGTGGATTATCTTCTCTCTGTTTATATCTCAAGATGTCCTCTTAACTACACTACATCAACTTCTTTAAAATCCTCAATGATATTTGGTTACATTTGTAAGCTGTAAGAAAGTAATTTTTGTAGATAGCAATTAATTTCCGAAAATTTTTGCTTCCTTTCTATATTGGTTGATCATATGAATCTACTGACGTACTCAGTCTCTCATGGATCCTTGTTTGTAATTTTTTTGAAGATTCCTGGTCAACAAACATTAGACACGTATTTTGCCGTTCCGACAAATGGATCCTAGAAGCCGAGAAAAAATATGTAATAGCGTTAAACTAATTCATTTTATTTCTCGAGTTAAAAAAAAAAAAAAAAAAATATCGAAATGATTCTTGCACCAAAATTTTGATTTTGAGTAAAAATTTAATGGGAAATACAGCCTGACCAATTTTGTAAGTAAATTGGTAAGAAAATTTTTTTTTTTAAATGACAAAAAAATTGAATAAAGGTGAGACGGTTAAACGTAAAAATTTACATTATTACCCAAAATATAGGGGTTAATAAGCTTGGAATGTCTTTAGTTTCGTCTTCCTATCTGGTTTCAAATTTAATATAAAGAAAAAAGGTTTTTGGACATATCAGAAAATAGGTTCTAGTTTATCGAATTTTTCATTTATATACGTCAAAAGAAAGTTGAGGCTCTCCTATTTTCAGCGATACCAATCATGTTGAATTGTGTATCAAAGTAATGGCGATTCAAAGAAAAGTTACCAATAATCGGTTTAAAAATAAGATGCTGAATTAGAATCTGACGTGGTAACGGTTTGGATCGGCGACACCAACCCCTAAACCCGCCCAGAATACCTTTTATCGATTCTAACCTTGTTCCGATTTATTTCGATGTTCTAGTCGCTGCTTTTAGAGGGGGAAGGTTATTCTCCTATATTTACTGAGAAACTAAATCCCTGTTCAAAGTAATATTAACTTCTGTTTACCTTCTAATATTAAAATGAGAAATAAGGAAATATTAAAGTGGAAATATTGAAATATAAGACACTAAATCAATTTTTAATTAATATTAATTTAATCAACAATTAATATACTACTGAACCACCAGTAAAGTTAATTCCTGATGAACTTTCTCTCAGAGAAGTGAAAATAACAAATTATAAATATAAAAAAGACAGAATCCTTAAGTATTTATTTGGCATAACTCCTATTTATTTAACATTTGTAGCTACATGTTTCGGAGATAATGTTTCATCATCAGGCTTCTAATTTTTTTTAAAAACACATTAATCTATAACATTATACCAATAGTTCTACAATTATATAGTGATGTGTCATTTACCTCTTAATCTGTGATTATTTTCACATTGTCAATTCTCCATGTTGTAAGCCATTATATAATATAAGACAGAATCCTAGTTGAAAGTGAAGATGTTAGTTTCTGCTATATTTTCTAATGGGAAGTGGAAATAAGAAAACATAAAAAACCTGTGATATACTTTCTCACATTTATTTATACACTGATATGTTTTATTGAATTAATTATACAATCTGTCTCACTTTAGCACAAAAAGTAATATGGATGACAAAGAATCCATTCACAAAATATGTATACTGAAATTTTATCACTGAAATTGAAACAACAAATACAAATATATAAAACACCAAATCCATGTACAAATAAATCTTGTTAAGTTTCATAACACTTTTACAAGTTGTAAATTTTATCACCTAAATTGATAGAACAAATATAAATATGTAAAACACCAAATCCATGTACAAATTAATCTTCTTAAGTTTTAAAACACTTTTACACTTTAGATTAGATGAAATAAGAAAACATGAATTCATAAAACACTTAATCCTTTATGAAACTCATTTTGTGAACTTCTGTTTCACTTATTTACATTTAAGAAGTCTAAATATCAATATAACAAACTAAACAACAAATCCAAGTTGAAACTGTAGAAGTGATTGTTTACATGTGAGGTTATAGGAATGAACTATCGAAAAATGTAAACATGAAGTGAAGCGTAAGGATCGAACTGGTCGGTGTAGCGCGGGTCAACCTAGTTTGGTGGTGTCGCCGATCCGAACCGTTACCTCTGACGTCATTTCCTGAGTAAAACATATCTATAAAGGTAGTTTGCTTGAAGATCTTATAATTTTCTTTAGTATTTAATTAACTTAGACTAAAATATATGAAGCGGCTGTATTTAACATTAAATCTGCACTCAGAAATCAAAATTTTGGTGCAAGAATTATGTCGATATCATTTTTCAAACTCGAGATAAAAAATAAATTAATTTAATGCTATCTCATTTTTTCTCGGTCTGTAGAGCCCATTAGTCGGAAAGGCAAAATACGTGTCTAATATTTTTTGACCAGGAACCTCCAAAAAATTGCCTACAAGATTGAGAATGACTTTATATTTAATATAAATAAATAATTACCTTAATGTCCTATCTTCTGGTTTTGAATTTTCACTAATGACGCAAGTTGCTGCCAAGTGTAAGATATTTTCACCACAAATTCCTCCTAGCAGGGCTTCAGTGAGACTGGCTATCCAAGGTGACATTGACCAATTCCATGCGGTCAAAAGATACATAAATGCTATGATCATTTCAGAGACCAATGACATATATATAAATAATCTGTTTCTTCCAGTAACATCTCTCCAAGAACCGAGAAGGGGCACAGCAATTGCTGAGAGCACTGATCTTAGCGTGATCCTACCAAATACTATATCTGCAATCATAAGAAAATCACAATACATAACAAATTTAAGTTTACTTCCTATAATTACTTATACATGCAAGGCCTGAGTTACTTCCCCATTTTACTTTCTTAAAATTTTAAAAATGTTTCCTCCATGCACGGATTCAGGAAAACATTTAAGGAGACAGAATACCAATATTCACATAACCCCAGAGGAAAGGTCAGGAAAATTTTTGAAAATTACAACCTTTAAGCTCGCCATTATACATGGTTTCAAGACTTATAAAATTTAATAATTTGACAACATTATGCTTTAAGGATATAAAAAAAAAAATAATAATCCGATTTATTTTCCTCTCGTTTTCGAGTTCAAGGAATGGTTAACACCACTATCTCCCCTATATCCGGGCCTGGTGTCATGTTCTTAAATATGTTCTTTATAATAGTCCTCTATCGTTATTCAACATTGAAGAGTAACGCCTCTTAATTTTATACAATCATACGTTATTTACAATATACACTCATCCTAGGGATTCCCCAGCCAGACCTGTCCCTCCACCTACGGGCACAGAGAGGTCTTAGCTATTATTTCTCAGCTGCGTTACTGGTGTGAAATAAACTCAGTGGAGACTGAATGAGAGCGCTATATAACAGTCATTGATGATGAGTTGGGAAGCTGGCCACGGCCAGAACTTAAACATAAATACATTTTTACAAAAGGTTCGGGGTCACTGCCGTTTTAGTCTGCGAGGATGTAAGGAACTGGATAATAATTGACACAGAGGGTTTGAATATAAGTAAACATCGCGATGGAATTTCGAAAATTTAAGGGGTATGAGGTCGATGGTATAATGAGATCATTATCTAGGATTTTATTGGAGACATAGTAAGGAGCATTTGCTATAGTTAGGAAAATTCTAAATTAAAAGGATTGAATGCGTTTGATATTCGACTTTTTGCTGTCCCTCACAGTTCATGTCCATAAGTTCAAATAGTTTTAAAAATGTTTTTTTGTACATGAGAAGTTTTTTTTTATAAGAAAGATAAAATGTCCTATTTTCGTTTATTCTGAAAATTCCCTAAACCTAAAAAAAAAAAAATCATAGTCAAGTATTCCGAAATTGGTTAAACGAAATTATTTATTATTGTTTAATTTTTTTTTTTATGATAACTCTAACGCTATTAATTATTCTTAGTTAAAAATAAAAACGCAATAAACGTTTCTAAAATTATTTATTTCATGTGATAGTAATGATAAATAAATGTAATAGTTTTTATAAGTAGGCAAGACTGACTCAATAATTAGTTCTTAAAGAATCGTGAGAACATTTTTTAATAAGCTGGAACAATAACCTTTGATTTGCATTGATTTATTTTGCTTTTATATCGATTTTAGTTCTGATAAAAGAGAAGAAATAAAGTATAGCAGTGTTTACTGTGTGTGTTAGAACACAACCAAGTAAAGAATTATGATTAAGGTGACGAAGTCTGATTAAAGTCTCTATGTTTTGAAGATACAGACACGATTGTTTTTTTTTTAAAATTAATTAATTTATTTTTCTATTAATAACATAAGTAATGTTGCAGTTTTAATTTTCATATACTATTATAGACAAAACGTGCGTTTGTTGTTTTTGTGTATATCGTCAAAGTTTATTAATAGTTTTATTAAATTTTACCGAACATAAATTTCCTTAATCATTAACTATTTAGTACTGAAAAAATGCTTTTAGCTCGTTACATAGTTTAAAAGCCTCTACTCTTAAAAAAGTTAGGCAAAAGGGGAATTTGTTTTTCATTCAAACCAATATAGGATACCATAGCAGCAAAGTTTACATAACTAAAAATATTTTTTTATGAAGTCTCTGATAAGAAAATTGTCGTCAAATTTTCGATCTGAGCAAATCCAACACCGCTAGATCGTGTCAAAAAAAGTCCCATCAATTAAAAAATTTAGGCATGCGTGGCTTTTTTTATTTATACCAATAAAGCTCCTAAATGGTAGGTCCTGGCGACAAATGTTATACAACAAAAAAATATTCTCATTTAAATTTGTAATAAGAACTTTATCGACACATTTTTCAACCGAGTAACACAAACAAAGCTAAATTTCGATATGTTACATTTTAGACACTGAAAAAAAGTCACAAAAAAAAAGGAACAGACCCCCAACCAAAAGACCTATCTATGACAATAAGCTTAACAAGTTTAATATTTTCCTTGGTGATTGAATTTCTACAGCTAATCCCTCAACCAACACTCAATCTCAAACTGTCTTTACTTTGTCACTCACTACTTATGTATTTTACTCACATCTAAACATGAAACGTTGGTATACATTACATAAAAATGTTCACAAAAAGGTTTATTAATGAACGAAACGACTAAAATAATTTTTTTGTTTTTAAATAAGCCTTTAAAATATAAAATTTTAAAACTCCATTTTTTTTAATCTTTACAAGCACTCTACGATCTGTTATAATTATCATTTTCAATTCACCTGTAGCTTCTCCAACCCTAACAGGGTCATTACATATAAGGGCGATTGGAGGCTGGACGTCAGGATAGCATGTCTTTTGCATTAAAAGGTTTTGAACGGTTAAAGCAGAAAAGCCGAGACCCAAAGCATTTAGGAAAATAGTAGGTTCGACTGTGATGCCTCTGAAGTAGTCTGATGCTTTCATCCTGACCACGGCTGCCTAGTAGTTCACTGTTAACTGTCTTATTTAGTTAACTTATCTCAAACTAGTCATGTGTCTGTGCTAATATTAACACAGCTATTTCATAACGATGTAGCATGATTTCTTCTTTTATATTATAAATGCAGAAACAAGAAAAATTTTCATTATTACAAATAGACTTCCTCTTTTACGGTACTGACAGGCCTCGATAACATAAATTTTCAACTAATTCCACTGTCCTACATCAATATACTCCCTTCTACAAAAATATTGTTATATTATGTTTTAAAGTGTGCTGAACACGAATCTGAAATCAGAAAATTTCAATCAGGCACCATGTTTGTCAAATTCGTGTTTAAGGTCGAAAAATGAGGTGTTTTTCGACATTTCGAGCATATTTTTATTTTCATTGAAAGCTTCAACAAAAAATAAAAAAAACCTATTTGATTTTAAAACTTTTATAATGTATTAGAAAAAAAAAAAAAAAATGAAGAGCGTAAATATTAAGCTTTGTTACATAAATGACATTGATGAAGAATCGCTTTCATCATATAAGGCCATCAGTTGTAACATGCCCTCAAAAAATTCATTTTTTTGCATTCCCTCTTGGATTTCTTGCTTTCGAGCCTGGGAGCAGTGTTAGATAAGCACAGAGAACGATTTCATCAACATATAGCCCAAATGAAAAAAATGTACAGCGGGAAATGAAATGAAAAGATTCTTACCGACTACCGTTGGGCACAAGAGGCAAGTAATGTAGAGTGCAAAAGGAAACAATATACACATTAATTAAGTTCAGTATTAATGTGTATTATCATTTTATACATTACTGTTTTTCACCAAAAAAAAAAATGTTATAAAAATATATGAAAAAAAAATGCTATTTCAGTTTGTTTTTTTAACACTTTGACAGCGGGCATTAAAATATATAAATATGGCCGGTGGTGGAAAAAATTGTTTCCTTTAATTTAATTTAAAAACTTCTACCTTGCTTTGAAACATGTTAATAACGGCATTAAAACTAAATCACTGAAGTAAAAATGCGTAAAAAGTACACTACGTAGTAGTCCGCCACACCAAATACAATGGGGTATGCAACCCGCAATACAAGTCTACTACAAATCACGCACTTTTATATCTCCTATCTTATGTATATAATAATCAATGGTATTACTCTATTTATACCATTATACCAATAATATTACTCTATATTATATAGAAACATATACACATATACTTAATGAAAGTAAATTTGAATCAAATGGAAATGAGTTTTCATATCATTCAATTGAATGATATCAAACTATTTTTAATATGGAAAAGAAAATAGTTGTTAAATATTTTTAAAATATATTTTTATTTTATTCAAATTATTTCCCTCTATTAACAATGTTATTACACTAAAAATATAAAACTTAACCTATTGTACATTATTAAAAAGTACGTAAATAACACTATTGTTAATATAAAAAATATATATACAACACAAATATATGTGCAACCTCCAATCTCTAAAAAATGGTGCTCAGTAACATGTTGGATAATCCGATCTTCCTGCCCTTGTTGGAATATCTCTATAAGGACGGTAAGCAAACAAATAAACAGATTAATCCGTAAGTTTACAGAAGTTATACTAAAAGTCGGGATGGGTACCGATACATGATATAAATGGAAATATGGATATATCCATACATACCATTTATATATATATATATATATATATATATATATATATATATATATATATATATATATATATATATATATTTATTTATTTATTTATTTATATATTTATATATTTAAAGAGTAACTAAACCTTATAAGATTGGTTTAAATAAGAAAATATTTTAATTTTTTAATGCAACATTACAATGTCATGTAAGTTGGCTAGGAAATATATTGCTAGTGTTTCCACTACTGTCCCAACAGAGCTATTATATTCTAGAGCAGGACGAACCATCTCACCCACAAAGAATAAATCAAGTGGAAATTTGTTGGGAAAATCACTTTTCCTACAATCCATCGATGACTATAAGTGGGAGTTCAATTGTTTTCCTAATAATATTGATATCTGACTAATATGTACCTAATGCCCACTGTTTAATTAGTGGGACTTTGGAACATTCTCGTATACAGGAAGTGGAAATAAGAAACTATTCAAACTTTTTTTTTTGTTTCAGATAGAAGTGTTTTCTTGAATTAACATTACAATCTGCTTTAGCATAAGGCAATAAGTAATATAAATGACAAAAAATCCATTCACATAATATGCACAATGAAAATTTCTCAAATCAGAGAAGTGGAAATAACAAAATATCAATATATAAAACACTAAATCCATGTTGAAACGTATGTTAACTTCTGCTACGAGTACATCTTTTTGCATATGAGAGAAGACAAAATAAAAAAATATCAATTTAACACAATAAACAATAAAATCCATGATACTCGAGCAAGTTGGGGCGAGGGGTTCTCAGCGTGCTCGTAGCCAATAGGTCGTGGGTTCGAATCCCACCTGGGGGAATTTATTTCGTGGCGAACCCACGAATGAATCTTGACCTTCCCACCCCCGCTTAAAGAGGTTGGTAACCTGTCCTTCCTGCCCTAGTTGGAGTACATTAGAACTTTAAGCCCCAAAAAGTTAATCATAACTTTTCCTATTCCTCTCTCTTTACCCAATCTGCAGGTGTTCCTCAAGGAAGCATCCTAGGTCCAATCCTCTACACGGTGTATCCAGCTGACATACCGACAAATCCTAGCACCATCCTCACCACGTATGCTGATCACACTTGTGTGTTATTAGTAAACAATGATCCCTTCATTGCTTCCCAGACACTCCAATCCCATATCATAAACCTTCAAGAATGTTGTCGAAAATGAAGAATCAAAATAAATTCCATCAAATAACCTTTACCCTTCGTCATAAACCTACGACTTCCTGTCCCACAGTATCCTTTAATGATGTTCCACTAATCCCCGTTGAACAGATCTGCTACCTAGGACTCCATCAGGACAAACGTCTTACTTGGAATCCACATACAAGATTAAAACGACAAGGAACTGCCCGTCGTTTTCAACATTTACTACTTCAAACGTTCAAACCTTCCACTTAATTACAAAAGACTCATTAACATAACAGTAATTATTCCGATTTGGACATGAGGGTTGAGCTTTGGGGCTCCACTAAGCCATCCAATTCATCTCGTATCCAATCCTTACAATCCAAAATCCTTTGAAAAATCCTAAATGTCCCTTACTTCATCACAAACAAACTTATCCACAAAGATCTTAATACACCTTACGTTTCTGACATAGCTCATACCAGATATCTATCCTTTCATAGCAAACTCCACAACCATTCAATTCCATTAATATCACAACTTGCTTCTTACTCCATTCCAGATAAACCTCCGAAGCGCCTGAAAAGAAGATGGCCTAAGGACCTTCTAATATAGTACTTCATTATATAAAACCTTTATAAGTGCTACCAATGGGCAGTTGCTTTAAAAACAAGTGATGTGTCATTTTTATCATTATCATCATATTTACTTGATGTATTATATTTTTATATTGTATATACAGTTATAAATTTCTATAAATAACTAAAAAAAAAGCCCCAAAAAACAAACAACAACAATAAAATCCAACATAAAACTATAAAAATGGAGGTTTACAGATGAAGTTATAGGAAAGATCTATTTTGTTAAATGTGAAACTCAAAGTGAAAATTGGAAATGGTTTGATGAATACGGTGGAACAGTGGTTCCAAATCAATACCTAAATTAACTAAAGTGATTAAATAAGCAGAATTATCTTGGAATATTACTATATCCATGTGAAGAATAAGAGTAATGTATATATATCATATATACCGTGGTAATTGTACATAACCCTTACTTATTTTTTATTTTATTTAATTAAAAAATTTGTTTTTTTATTTCAGTTATGCTTTTTCTTTAACACCATTGACTGATCCCTCTCAATAACCTATTTTATTTACTCAATCAAATATTACTCTCTCTCAATGGCAGAATTTCTTAATCCAAATCATATTTTAAATAATGCAAAATAAAGTTTGTACATACATTTTAATCCAAACATAAGATCTAGAAATAGGAGTAAACTTACTTTATAGTATAATTAGGAGAATACCTTACCCACTGAGCAACTCTGGTCCTTCATTAATTAATTTTTATTATACTTGTTGTATGTATAACTAATAATTGTTTGTTAATTTTAGCTGTTGACAGGTCAGACGAGCCATCGGACTGTGAAACAAGTAAGTAACTAAATTTTATAAATAATAGAAATAAAAATTAAATAACTTTCTTAATCCATGGTAGTTTGAAAACTTCTTCCTTGTCTTCAATTCCTTCAGCTGTCTTCAATTTTTCCTTACTTTTTCTCTTGAATTTTTCTCAGTCGACTCAAGTAATGTTGAGCACTAAAATAATTAAAAGAATTTGAGTATTATACCCAAAAAATAATACATATTGGAAAATTAAATAATTTTTTACCTAATTATAGATCATCACACTTTTATTTTTTCACAGCCGACACAACTTTATTTTCCTTAATTTAACCAATGGTCAATCATATTTAAATAGTTATAAAATAATTAATTTACCCCCCAAGTCCTATGAACATTTTAAGAAATTGGTACTTAGTATTAGTATTGCTTAAAAAGGTATCCAGACAAGCATTTTTGGAAATGGAAACTATATCTAGGTATTTCTATTTAGAAATTTGTCTGCAGTAGTGACTCTCTTGTATTTGTTTAGACAGATCAGAAATTTAAATAGAAACACTCTAGACTCAGTTATTTAATTTAAATTGTATGCTAATTATCTATCAGGTAGTCTGCAATTTAATGCAGGATTATGTTTTTGAAATAAAACTATAAAATAAATTAATAAAAAACATTTGTATCAATCAAAATATGCTTTGTTTTTTTTTTTCATCATTAGCCATTCATGATTTCTATCAGCCATTGATCAATAATTTTTCTATTGTTTAAGAAGTAGTCTAGGTCCTTCAAAAATTGGTGGTTGGTAGGCTAGATGTCTAGAGAGAAGAGTTGTTAAGGCAGGTAGGTACTCATTAGCTCCAACAAATTTATAACAAGATAAAACCTATTTTGTAATGATTTTTTTTTTTTTTTAGCTGTTCTATGCTTGAGCTCTTTTATTTGCATTGAGAAGATCTGCATTGTTTGATTTGCTGACTTATATTTTCTCTGCAAGTATTTGAACAGTTCTTAGATTTTCTTCTGGCAAAACTTATAGAATATTGTCACTCGGAAAAATAGTCCTTTCATGAAACTCCTTGTCTTCAAGGCTGAAGTTTCCCTGAACTGAGTTTGAATTTGGAACAATGCAATACATGAAAAATTTATGAATGTGGCATTATTTGAATCTAAATATTGGGTATTGTCTTGTTTCATTTCTTCTTTTGACACAAAGGTAAGGTAAACCAGGCGAGTATTTGGAAACTTTTACTTAATATTTGAAGTGAAGATACCACAGTAAAACTGCCCAAGACCCGATTGATCAATTTTACTCTTAACAATTAGAGAAGGAAAAAAAATTTGAATGAGGAAAAATATTTAATATTTATGTTCTTATTTAGAGTTCATAAGAAGGTTGAGCCTCAACAGACAACAAACCTGAGGTTTTTAATATTTGCATTAAACTAAGGCAGTTCTACATCTAAATGATACTAAGCTATCATAATACAATATCATAATATTTGAAAAAATTGACTTATCTTATTTATTACTAATAATCTGTAACCTGTAATAATTATTCCAAAATATACATGGTATATTGTTGATACAATTGTGTTTAATATACAACAACATGATCTATATTTAATAATACATGTACATCTATATAATTGTAGATGAAAATTTTTGAGGTTGGCCCAAAATCTATCATATGAAATACTGTTCTATTGCTGTAGATCACAGAGGGAACCATGAACAAAGGGATAAAAAAATGAAATATGAAAAGTATTAAACCTGTTTTACTTTCTCTGATGCTGAAATGAGAGAAAATGCCAATATTTGGCATGGTAAGGTCTGTTTGGGTGTTGCCTGCCAATAGTCCATTAGTGGCTTTTCAAATTAGGTTAATTTTTAATATTTTTATATTCCCTCAGAACAAATAATACATGAAAAATATACACCAAAAATTCATTTATAAATATTAACTTGTCGTCATTCTCAATAAGACCATTTAAAGTATGACAATGAGAATGATATTCCGTTTTTTCCCTAATTTTCAATTTACCTGATGATTGTAACAAATTGATTTCAAATTCTCTTTTTTTTAGAAGTTGGCGACAAGAAAGAATTTGACTTAATTGATGAAGGTACAGTATCCCTACCTGGCGGATGCATCCTCAACTCAAATGATTCTATGATTTTGTAACTTGACACTGCTTGTTATTCATCAGTTCATTTTAATTATCCTCATCAGTTACAAGTTTAAATTTTTTTTTTTTTTAAATACATTTAAAATACAAGTAAATGTATTGACAAAGATTACAATAACATGTTAAAACTTGAAAAGAACTACTAATCAGTAACACTTTATTAAAAATTCCACTCTAGAAAACCTCTGGGCCATCTTCGTTTCAGACGCCTCGGAGGATTATCAGGAATACTGTGGGAAACAAGTTGAGAAACTAAGGGATTTGAATGGCAGTATATCAGATTTGAGGATTTCAAAAATAATGAATATATAGAGGGCTGGTAAGTACATACCGTTTGTATATTATTTATTAGAAAATACTAATTCAAAAGATAATGTTATATAAATTAGGTATTGTAACAACTTTTTCTCAGTTTTGATTACAGGTTGAGAAAATAGATTTAATTATTCTCTATGATATACAATACCATATCAAGTAGTTAACTGATTACTTGGTATTCTGTGAAACCAGAAAGATTTGTTTTTAATCCATAAAAAAAAATAATAATAATAATAAAAATATCATTTGATCATCCTAAGAAACTTATATTTTATTGTAATTAATAACAAAATTCTTTATCCAACTAATTTAATTTTGAAAAAAAATAATCCTACAACCTGCTTCTTTGAATTAAATTATTTTCAGAATAATTACTCCTGTTCATGGTAAATAAAAAAATTTACCTTATGGAAAATGTTTTGTCCAACATTTAAGCACTTTTTAAATTTCTATGAACCATAGTTTTCATTTGTTTTAAAATATAAATTTTCTTGCTTTATAAATGTTTCACAAATTGGTACTCTTGACATAATGATCTAGTTTGTTAGAATAGTGTCTGTAACGTGTATTTCTGAATCTCTGTCAGCTTTCTTTAAGCTAATTTCAACTAGCAGGTAATGTATAAAAGCATAAGTATCAAGATAGATACCTTTTATTAAAGTGGTTTCATTCCAAATTCAGCTAAATCCATTAAAACTAAGTGATAGAATTTCATAGTTTACTTATATTTATCAATTCATATGATATAATTTAGACATAAATTATATTATAAGGTAAATTATATTATTATAAATCAACATAAATAATCAATATTAAATATCAAATTTACTACTGATCCATAAAATTGATAAATGGTCTTAGTCTATTTCTAATTAATTAATTAGAAAGATTTGTTTTTGAAAAAAAAAATCCTACAACCAGCTTCTTTGGATTAAATTATTTTCAGAATAATTACTCCTGATTCATTGTAAATAAAACTAACATTGTTAACTGTTACAGTTGCTTGGAAACATCCTTTGCCGAGTCTCACACAAATGACGATATCATATATTAATGAATCATCAAGGCATTGTATAAAGTGGTGGAATATGATTCATGAAACATGATTGAAATCATTTGAACTTTAAATTCCTCTTCTATTTAATGTTAATAAAATAAAATAAATTATAAATTTTATGTAATTATAAGTTGATGTTTTATAAATTATTTTACATTTTTTAAAATAAACAACATAAAATTTTACATTTGGACTTTTTCATATTTAAACCCAATTCTAATTCAGACACACACTTTGTAGAACAAACAGAGGAAATTTAAAATTAATCACTATTTATATATAAAAAAAGAAATATTATTGAAATAAAGTAATCCCTGAATTAAATACAAGGGATTGTGGGTATTGAAAATGAGACATCAAATAAACACAGTGTTGGGCCTAAAATGATCTGTATATCTTTAATTATTTTCCATTTCAGCGCTGAAGTTGTACCATCACCCAGAACATTCTCCTTTGAGTAGTTTGCCAAGAGTTTGTGATTGAAATCCTTTAAGCCACGTTCTCACGGGACAAAAAGACGAAAGCGTGGCACGCCTTCGTTTTCTTGTTGCTTGCCTGGAGTTGGGGATAAAAGTGAACCAACCGAGAGTCGTGGACCGTTCACACGACCACGATTCAGATTTCCCCTTGAAACCTACCATGGGGGAGCTTCTCGTGGAAAGTTGTGCAGTTTTGAGCTCAGTTTTTATTGATAAATTGGCAAAAAGATTGAGAGAGACACGTGGACGTATAAAAAAACGGAAGAAAAAGCGTTGTTGGGTCAGGAACTGGATACTCGCAAGAAAAATTATCGAATATTAATAAAACAGTATCTTTAAGGACAACAATGGCGGAACATCCTTCCACCATATTAAAATCGTCATATATTAAAAATATTTTAAAACAGTATTCTAAAGGACAATAATGGTTGAATATCCTATGGATAACTTAAAAACCGTTAAATATTTTAATATTAATAAAACAGTATCCTTATAAGAACAACAATGGCGAAATATCGTTCGGATCCTGGAATATTTCAACATATTTTCCATTTTTGTTCTAAATAAACCACTTGTTAGCTCTCTCGACAGGCGTGGTCCACGCCTGAAAATCAAACAAGTTTGATACCGAGCGTGAGCGGTTGTGGACTCCCCTCTCTCTAGATGACGTCAGAGGCAAACTCACGCCACCTCGTTCAGCCGGAGGAAATTCCACGAATGCGTGGATCACGCTAGCGTGCCACGCCCCGTGAGAACGTAGCTTTAAGGTTGGTTTACTGGTTTAAATTAATAAATTCTCATTTTGTCCATAACTTTGAACTTTTATATTATTATCAATTAAAATAATTTATTTTGGAATACTCCTAATCTCTCTGCTACCATTACCCCCCCCCCTACTTCATGGCTAATACTCCTAATCTCTCTGCTACCATTACCCCCCCCCCTACTTCATGGCTATCCAAATACAGAAACATTTCAATTGAGGTAGGCAGATGATACAAAAGAATCAATACAATTATAAATTTTGAAATTTTAAAACCGAGGCTATTTTTTTAACTTGAGTTTGAAACCAGATAGGATGATGAAACCAAATACATTTCAAGCGTATTACCACCCCCTATATTTTGTGTAAAAAATATAGTTGATACGTAAAACCGTCTAAGCGTAATTCACGTTTTTAACCATTTATTTGGTCAGGCAAACTTTGAAGCTGACTATTAGTTTTAGTCTATGTTTAATTTATGGTTATTTTCATTTAAATGGATAGTGAAGTATTTACAATTTTTATTTATTTTGCAGTTGAACATTTAAAATATGATTGTGATAGTTGACTGGGTTGCTGACAGGATTTTGTTGAATTCTTCAGTTATTAGAACCCAGTAAACAAAGGGTAATAAGTTATCATTACAATAAATAATTAATAATTAAAATTATTTTAATAATAATTTAAGTAACAAATCTTATATATGCTCTTTAATTCGCATCATGTTCTTTGCAAGAATCAATATTAGATTTACTATAAAAAGAACATATAAGAGCATACAATAATAAGACCCAAACTTTTTTTTTGAAAGTTTGGAAGGAATTAAAAACACAAAAAAATGCTACTTGATTAGTTGTTAAGTTCATGGTGACAAATTAATGTGCTAAAAAAATTAAAATGATATGAAAATGAAGCTGCCCTTACAACAAAACGGGACAGAGTCCAAACTAATAACTAATTTGTTAGAAATGGGCCACACTATAGTTTATCAACATTCTGAAGTATTAATGAACTACGTGATGTAATGACTAATTAGTTGAGCTTATCTTTAAAAACTAAATTACAAAATGAATGTGATGGAAGGTGATAGCAGACATCCATCATTCACTGCTGTTGCATTCTTAGGAATTATAAATATGTGACTAGTTATAATGTTGAAACTTGTATACAGTTAGTGACTGTCATATTCATACACCATGATTCATGGCTTTTAATCAATCTAGTTTTAAGATCCTTATACAAGGGGATCAATATTTTGGTAAAAAGCTAATATCTTTTCAATTCTCATGATTTCTAAATGTTGTCTACAAATATATTAATCTTGATCAATTTAATCTTCCCCACCCTTTTCACTGTGAAACGTCCCTAGTATATCACAAAGCCACCTCCAAATTTTACTGTTTGTTGGACATTCCATTAAGAAAACTTTAATTTATTTTCTCCAAAACTCCCACCTCCAGTCTGATTGAAGAACAAATATATCCTATTGATGTATACAGTTAGTAAAAAAAGTCTGTGTACACCCATTATTGAAATTAATGACATATATATTATAACATTAATATTTTCACTTTTAACATTTTAATGACACATTCCACCATAGCACGAGTTCTTTGGCTATGATTTTACATATTTCACATAAACTTTAAGTATTTTTTTGTTCTCCTCATTAATCAGTAACTACTTGCCAAATTGCACTTGTATTCTCCACCTCTATTCCTTCATAATTCAACTTTTAGCTCCTCAGTCTAATATTGAAATAGATCATTGATCTGTTATTATCAATAATTAATAATTTATTAATTTTAACATCTATAATTACGATTTAATTTTAATTAGTGTATTATTTTAAAGGTTATTGAATGCCCTATGTAATAAGAGCAAAGACAGTTTTTTAAAAGATTTTTTCAATGTCTACAAGATGGAGTATCATTGGACCAATGTTCTATCAAATCAAAGTTGCTAGAATATTGTGGTAAGTTTTCTATGATAAATTTGGATAACTAATAATTAAAAAATCACAAAATACAGGAGAAAATAAATATTTTTAAGCTTTTGTTTTTTCTTGAATGGATAATATACTAATTTTTAAAATCATCTTAAGTTTTTTTTTTTTTCATTTTTTTAAATGTAGGACCGGTTATTCTACAGGTTACCAACCTATACTTACCTCTAATCTGAGTGTAAGTAGAGATTCATTTCATGGATCTGCCATGAAATAAATTTAAATCCTTTCAGACCAAACTCAAAAAAATTCTTATCTAAGAATGCCGAGATGCTGGCCTCAAAACACTACTAGCCTTTATTATTCTATTAAATTGATTTTTTGTTTGTTTTTTTAATATTTTCAAATTTTTATGAATAAAAATGTATACTGATGAATTCTTTGGATCCTAATTTTAGTATAACTTTATGCTCTAGAATAGTAACATTATTTATAAATTACAAGATTAGTCTAAAAAAACCTTAAATATCTAACTAAGCTATAAAAATTAATAAAAGGAAATATTAAAATTTCAAAAACACTATTGGTAATACAGATTTATCCCTTTAATCTTATGTAGCCTTACATGTCATAAAAAAAATATTAGTAAAATAAAAATATCTCATACTCAACTGCAATACAGTTAGGGCGAGGGTATCAAGCGCGCTGAGGTTTTTTCAAGGTCGAGGGTTTGAATCCCACCTGGGCGGGTTAAAATTTATTTCGTTGCAGACTAACCAAAGGAATCTTGACGTAAATGAATAAGGAAGGACTTTCATCCCCAATAAAAAAAAAATCCTAAGCCAAATGAAGTGTGTAATGAAACTATGACGTCAATAAAATCTTTTGTTTAATATTGGTATAAATATTCTTTTTACTATGCAGAAATCAATATAAAATTTTCGACTTTAGGCTTCTCAGTTCCACCAACCTCTACTAATTTTTTATCCAGTATTCAAAAGAACGACACTTTCTTATTTTATATAATGTTCAGTTTTGCTAAAGCATTACTAATGATGGATAAGAAAGAAGAATGTTTTTAAATATTTTAGACAGGAATGAAAACAGAAACAAATAGAGTCTTTGGCAAATAACCAGTAAGCAAATATGTAATAATTAGTGTTGAATGACAAAATATTAGGATTTTTCGTAAAGATTAACTTTGTTAATACATGATATTTTTAAAGTAAGGAAAGGAAAAATGGACAAAATTGAATAAGGGGGGTAGGGCATTTTAGTGTTTCTTGGAGAAAGAGTTCCTGAACTTTGTCTCGAACTTGAAGTACAAAACGAAAGTAATATGCTCATAGAGCCAATAAGGTAGGTTGGATGGACGGTATTCAAGTTCCTTTCAAATAATTTGCATATCTGGATTTCACTCAATTCTTCTTTTATTCTTCTTCTTACGTGGCTGGCACTGGTTAAAAATAGCGGCGATGGCTAGAGATGGTCGGAGAAAATTGATCAAGCATAAGAAGAGTCTCAGTTGCTTGATGTTTTATGGTAGCAGATAATCCAGAATAAGTTGGACATTTAAAAAAACTTGTTTTTTTGTTTGTAATTTTATTACCTCAGTAGTTTCCTTCCTAATTCCGGCGCATAGCTGGAATAAAACTTTTGTAGAATGGAACCTTCTAAATTGACAAAAATATTGTGGGGAGGGGGGGGGGGGGGGTGAAACATAATGGATATAGTTGAGAATAAACGCAAAAATTTTTTTTTCATTAGTATATCTAAATTGTAAGATTGGAAATCATGGCTCCTTAAACGACTTACAACTAATCTATAAATTGCAGATCGATTTTCGGTTCTCTTACATAAAGAAACCCTAAAAAGACTAAGCCAATAAACTTGATACAGTAGTCTCAGGCTAGATGTCACCGCCAGCAACGAACGACCTCTTGGCTACTAGAAACACAGCCAGCCCGGACCCAACAGAACAACCCCCGCCTAAAAACGAGCTACGTCGCAAGTTAATCAGGGCTTGCACGGTCATTTCTTATTTGACCCTCATTGGAAGTTTGGCATTCTTTCTGGCCCTGTACTATATTTTCATATGGAAACCCAGGTTTGCTATAAATATGATGCAAGTTCAATTAATTTCTGAATGAATACCGTGTTGGCTGTTTATTACTCAAAAATTACTCTATGGCCTAAGAGTTCTAAAATAATAAAAAGTAAAATATTACTTGTGAAATAATAAATGAAGTGTGGCTTGTTTTCTTATAAATTAATAACATAAGAAGTTGGTGGTAATCAATAATTTCCAACTTTCTTAATTTTGTAGATAATGTAAGATTAAAATTATAGGGATAATTAAATATGTTTCATATTTTTAACCTCTTAAAAAGTAAACTAGATTCGTATCTGAAGGACAAATAAAGAATGATTCTGCATATCAATGATCCTACCAATAACCGGAGAAAGTATTTTGCTTTTACTTCTATATTAATAGAAAAATTAATTATATTACATTAATAATAGAAAACAATGATGATCTTAAAATGTATTAAGTAAAAAAAGAAATCAACCGATTTACATAAAACTTAAATATCGATTCCCTGACATTTCCAAAAAGTCCTAACAGATATTCTGATTTTAGAAAACTAAGATACTGATGTTTCTATGGTAAAGTTAATTTTTTTGGGGGGTGGCTAAATTAATACTTTAAGGACGGCTCGGCTGATTTTAATGAGATTCGATAATTATGATTCTATCATACTTACTAACATTTATAATGGGTGTCGACAGTTGTTAACAATTAGGGAGGGGGGTTATATAATTAATACTTTAAGAACGGCTCGGCATATTTTTATGAACTTTGATAATTACTGCTACTTTCATACTGTAATAAACAGAGGGGTTTTATGAACACAAGATTTATTAACAATTAATATGACAGAAAACAATTACGTACAAATAGAACAAGACCAAGCAACACTAGAACTAACTGGAACACATGAAACACTCCGGTTGCCTAGCAACGGCTGCTCTCGCTAATATCGTTACAATACTTACTAGCATTTATATTGGGTCTTATCAGTTTTATTAAAATTAGGGGGAGGGGGTTGGCTAAATTATAACTTTAAGATCGGCTCTATCGAATTTAATGAAATTCGATAACCGTGTTTCATTCATACTTATCAACCATTCTTAAAAATAGTAAACATATCTTTTAACTATTTATGAGAGGGAGAGCTAAATTTGTACATTAAAACGTCTATAAGAAATAAATGGTTTTAAATTGTGGGGTAGGAAGGGAGTGGCTCTTTGGTGTAAATATTTACGTTAGAACAGTTATTCTGTTTTTATCCAAATTAGATACTAGTGTTTCTTTGGTAAAGTTTCTTTTCATGAATAAGGTTTAGCTATAAGAGCATAAATTCCAGAAAAAACTTTTATTTTCAACACTGTAATATAAAAGTTATTTTTTTATTAATACCATTTGAGTTAAAGGTAAAAGATATAATAAATTTTAATGCAAGACTATTAATATTAACGGCTCATGCAATTTGAAACTGATAAAAATTTAATTAATTTAGGGGGGTTTATTGTAGCACTGAAGAACAACGTATTTGATTTTTATCAAACTTAAAAATCATATTTCTTATGAATCTATTAGCAATTCCTAAACTTGATAACAGCTCTGAAATGTTTATTCTTTTTTATGGAGGGAGGGGCGGAAAGGTGCAAATCTGTTTTTTTTTTTATTAAAACTGATTTTCATTAAATTTAGTAATCAACCTTAGGAATTACTGATAGATTCATAAGAAATATGATTTTCAAGTTTGATAAAAATTAAATACGCTGTTCTTTTGTGCTACTATAACCCCCCCCCCCCCCAAATTAATAAAATGTTAAAATTCGATCGGTTTGAAATTACATAAGCCATGGAGAACTATAATGGTCTTGCATTAAAATTAACAATATTTTTTAACTTTTATCTCAAATGGCGAAGGTAAAAGATTAACTTTTTGTGATTTGGGGGAGGGGGCTATCGATAAATAGTTAAAATTTTATCAGTTTCAAATTGCATGAGCCGTTAATATTAATAGTCTTGCATTAAAACTTATTATATCTGATAACTTTTATCTCAAATGGTATAAATAAAAGTTTAACTTTTATATTACAGTGTAGAAAATAAAAGTTTTTTCTAGAATTTATGTTCTTATAGCTAATACTTATTCAAGAAAAGAAACTTTACCAAAGAGAAATTAGTATCTAATTTCAATAAAAACAGAATAACTGTTAGCACTTTCTGGAAATGTTAGTAATCATGTAGGGAATCGATATTTAAGTTTTAAGTAAATCGGTCGATTTCTTTTTTTACTTAATATTAAAATCAGCCGAGACGTCCTTAAAGAATTAATTTAGTCAGCCCCTTCCCCTATTTGTTAAAAAAACTGTTAACACCCTTTAAAAATGTTAGTAAGTATGAAAGAAATATAATTATCAAATATTATTAAAATTAGCCGACAAATCCTTAAAGTATTAATTTAGTCCAGCCCCTCCCCCTAATTGTTAAAAAAACTGTTAACACCCTTTAAAAAATTTAGTAAGCATGAAAAACCTAAATTATCAAATATTATTAAAATTAGCCGACCTAAATTATCAAATTTTATTAAAATCAGCCGAGCCGATCTTAAAGTACTAATTTAGCCACCCCCCCCCTAATTGTTAAACGAACTGATAAGACTCGAAATAATTGTTAGTAAGTATGAAAGTAGCATAATTATCAAAGTTCATTAAAATCAGCCGAGCCGTTCTTAAAGTATTAATTTAGCCAACACTCCCCACCCTAATTGTTAAAAGAACTGATAAAACTCAATATAAATGTTAGTAAGTATGAAAGGAGCAGAAATATCGGTCTTAATGTATTAATTTAGCCACCCCCCCCCCCCCCCCCATAGCTAAAAAAAACTGTTAACACCATTTAAAAATATTAGTAAGTTTGAAAGAAAGATGATTATTAAATTTTATCTAGCCGAATGAAATTATAATAACTTTTAGCTTTTATGTTAAATGATAAAAGTAAAAGTTTAACTTTTAAATAAAAGTGTTGACCGATAAAAGTTTTTTTTTGAACTTCTACTTTTATCGCTAGAACTTTTATTTTAATCTCTTTTGAATAAAAGTTTTTTTGGAACAGTTATTTCATAACTCTTTTGTATAAAAAAATAACTGTTTCGGTCCCTGATTAAAAGTATTAGATCTTAAGTCAGCTGCAATAAATTATAATAACAATGTTACAGAGATTTAGTGATGATTAAATAAGATCTAGATAAATAAAATAATAAAAAAAAGAGCCTGTAAATGAGCAACAATATCTTTCGGTATCTTATTTTTCTATGCAAGAATGTACATAACGATGTATAAATGAATTGATTTAGTTTTAAAAAAGTGAAGTAAGCAATTCAATATTTTCGTTTAAGAATATGCATACTCTTTTGATAATAAGAAAGTATAATTTTAACTGTCCATTTGAAATTATACGCACATAAAAGAACATTTTCCCCAGGGAAAAATTAAAAAGATCCTGATAGTAAGATTTTAACAAGTATACATTCAAGATCTATTTAAGAGTGATCTAAATAAAATAATAAAGTGTATACCCTCAAAAACAATAAATATCAATTTGTAATAGTTGTGATTATTATTAAACGAAAAATAGCTATTATTTTTAAAAAATACCTTGAAATTGTCATTTACTCGGAGATTAATCGATTAAATTCAGTTTTTCTGAACTAATATCCATAATCCAGCGCTTCCAGATTCGGATATGTAATGGTATTTACCTTTTGAATCGCAATTACTCGGTACTTCCACAGGATTATACACATCAGATCTAGAAACCACTGTCCTCGACCCCCACCGGGTTTTGGGAGAGGTTTCGTAGTACCTTAACTAGATTAGAAGTTTTAGACTTTAAATTTAGGCATTTTTGTTTTTGCATTTATTGACTATTAGTGTTCAGACTCTTTCCAAATGAGTGAATTAGTGTGGGGAATCAAAAACGGGGATTTGGAGATCGTAAAAGATTTAGTTGAGAGTAAGGTTAGTTTCGTTTCTTATCAATAAATGTTATGAATTTCAATTTATTGGCTCTTCTTAATTTTAGGAATTTTGCAGTTTTTCAATGTATTCTTAAAAACTGCCAAACCTTAGCGTACAATAATTGTGAATTTATACGAATTCTTATTCTTGGTCTTTAAGTTGTCCTTTATTATTGTAATGCATATATTTGAATTGATGTTTATCAAGATTAAAATTGAGTATGTAATTTGTTTATTGTTAAATTTATTTTTTTCAATTTCATTGATTGATGTTTCAGGAAATAGACATAAACAAAGAAATAGATGGAAGGCCACCCCTTCACTATGCTGCTGATTTTGGACAACCCCATGTCATTGAATATTTAGTATCCAAAGGAGCTGATATAAATGTAAGCTTTTATATTATATGAAAAATCCTGAAATTCATGGCTCTGAACTAATTTACCTCGGTAGTTTCAGATTGGTTTATGAATATTTATATTATTTTTGTATAATACTTTCACTATTTATTTTACAGGCAAAAGACAAACATGGCATTTCTGCTCTCCTTGCCGCCATTTGGGAAGGACATACTAGCTGCGTAAGGACTCTCCTGGACAAGGTATTGTTTGATATAATTAAATGTTGCTTTGTTTCACAAAGATAAAGTCACTGGTACCTCATAATGGACCAAGGACCTTATTTATTTATCAAACAAATATATTTTTTTTCTGATTCAAATCTCTATCTGTGGTTACTTAATATGCACATTTTGATTCTTTGTTACAAAAAGAACATTTTGGCTGGAATACACAATATTTGAGCTCTTAAGTCCACAGAATTAAACATAATAGATGCTGAAATAATTTTTAAACCCATGTTGTTTTTAAAAATTTAGTTAACTTTAATCATTTTTGTGTAACGGTTTGTGTTGGTACTCAATTTTCCTCTGAAAACAGAACGTAATTTGGTACACTGAGGTGTGATTAATGTTCAGTATCTTTCTAGTTTCCCAAGTATAAATCTTAGTCTTTAGTATTTTGAGTCAACATGAAACTTACTCAATTTTGTCAATTTTTCCTTTCCTTACTTTAAAAATATCCAAGTTTATGAAAAATCCTTGTATTTTGTCATTCAACACTTATTATTGCATATTTGCTTAATGGTTATCTGTCAAAGACTCTATTTGTTTCTGTTTTCATTCCTATGTCTAAAATATTTAAAAACATTCTTTCTTATTCATCATTAGTAATGCTTTAGCAAAACTGAACATCATATAAAATAATAATAATAATAATGATAATATAAGTGGTCAAAATAAACACTTTTTTTTTTTTTTTAATGTTTTTATACTTTAGTTATTTTTTTCTTGGCACTATGGTCCATTGAGTACCTCCTTAATTATTGTCTAATATGTACTAATTGGTTTGATAATGTTATTCTGGAAGAGTAGCAGTTCATAACTAAAAGGAGTGATTGGAATTTACTGCTCCAGTAAATCACCCGTAATTTCTTGGTTAATTTCAACTTTAGTTTTATTGTTTTCCTTATTTGACATTATCAGATGGTTCTCTAATCTGTCTATGTTGTACTGTATCTATAGCCCCTCATCTCCTCTAAAACTACTGTTCTCTTTATGCTTTAATAATTACCTGAAACCTGTTTAGATTTGTCTTAATACGGTAAAAGTACGGATGCCTGACACCAACCCCTACGCACGCGACTTTCTGTCAGGGAAGTGAAAATAACAAATTATAAATATATAAAAGACAGAATCCCTAAGTATTTATTTGGCATAACTCCTATTTCTTTAACATTTGTATCTAAATGTTTCGGAGACAATGCTCCATCATCATTTTTCTAAAAAAATTTTAAAACCCATTAATTTATAACATTATACCAATAGTTTTACAATTATATAATAATGTGTCATTTACCTCTTAATCTGTGATTGTTTTCATATTGTCTGTTCTCCATGTTATAAGCCATTATATAATATAAAACAGAATCATAGCTGAAAGTGATGATGTTAATTTCTGCTACATTTTCTCAAGGGAAGTGGAAATAAGAAAATATGAAACCTGTGATATACTTTCTCACATTTATTTTAGATCGCTATGTTTTATTGAATTAATTATACAATCTATCTCACTTTAGGGCAATAAGTATTATGGATGACAAATAATCCATTCACATAATATGTATACTGAAATTTTATCTCTTAAATTGATACAGCAAATCAAAATATATAATACACCAAATCTATGTACAAATTAATGTTCTTAAGTTTTGTAACACTTTTACAAGTTTTAAATTTTATCACATAAAGTGATAGAACAATATAAATATAAATATATAAAACACCAAATCCATGTACAGATCAATCTTCTTAAGTTTTGTAACACTTTTACGCATTAGATAAGATGAAATAAGAAAACATGAATTGATAAAACACTTAATCCTCATGTTGTTAACTTCTGTTTCATCTATTTACATTTAAGAAGACTAAATATCAATATAACAGACTGAACAACACAATCCAAGTTGAAACTGTAGAAGTGATTGTTTACATGTGAAGTTAGGGTCATTCCATGCCAAATCAACCAATGGTTTGGACCTTGACCTCTCCGATTTCTATGATTTTCGGTGTAGAAGTTGTACTTACCAAGATTATAAGCTTTTTAAAATTCAAAAAATACAGTTTTCGGTCCTCACTCAGTATATTCAAAAGTATACCATTAAAAAACTATTGCTCCTAGAAAGCTCAAATTTGCGGTATTCTTTTCTATTTGAAATGCTGTTTAATTTGATATAACACTTGATATATTTTCCGTCCATTTTTAATTTTTCCGAAATGCCCAAAAACGGTTTTTGTAATTCCCAAAATAAATACCCTTCGATTTTTTTGAAAAAAATATGTGATTTATGCTATAACTGACTACATGTGGGCAAAATTTTAGAATGGGATGGAAATGGGTTTCATAAAAAAAAATATATATAAATAATTTGCATTTTTTTTTTTTAATGGAGAGTTAGCCCAATCAATAAAGTATTATAGAGTTCGTTTTCTGTAATACAAGTTCTTTCTTGAGAAAAATGTTCAGGGTAGTTAGAAAGTAAATATACTAAAATTCCTGGAGTTTTTGGGCCTGAAACAGGAAGGGGGGATGCGGAAGGTCCCTTTTTTTGGTTTAGCACTATATCTTGAAAATGGTGCATCTTATGCAAAACATGAATATTTACTAAATTAAAGCTAATTAAATTCTCTACAACTTTTATTGTATATACATTTTTCATATTTTGTACCGTATCTGAGTTATACACTTTGCAAATGTGAAGGACTTTAATATGTTTGTTTTACTAAGTAAAGTTAAAATGTAAGTAACTTTTGACAGGTTTGAGATAAATAGGCATATATATGTTTACTTTGGAAGAAATTTAATGTTCTACAATATTATTTATAAAGACTTTTGTCGTTGGATGAATGTTATAGAAGATATAGAGGTAAGTTTAACAGAAAACGTGAGGTGGAATTTTTTTTTTTTTTTTTTTTTTTTTTTTTTTTTTTTTTTTTTTTTTTTTTTTTTTTTTTTTTTTTTTTTTTGTTCACATTTTGCGAGCGTACATCTCGGAAACGGTGCAGAATAAGAAAAATGTGTAAACTATAAAAGTTGTAGAAAATTTAATTATCTTTAATTTAGTGAATAGTCATATTTTGCATACGATGCACCGTTTTCGAGATATGAATGCATAACCAAAAAAACGGACCTTCTGCGTCCCCACCCCTTCCTATTCCCAGGCCCAAAAACTCCAGGAATTTTAGTATATTTACTTTCTAACTGCCCTGAACATTTTTCTCAAGAAAGAACTTGTATTACAGAAAACGAACTCTATAATATTTTATTAACTGGACTAACTCTCCATTAAAAAAAAATTCAAATTATTTTTTTTTTTTTATCAAGTACCCATTTCCGTCCCATTCTAAAATTTTGCCCACATGTAGACAGTTATAGTATAAATCACACATATAAAAGCTTACAACTCAAAAACCATAAGTCAAAAAAATGTAATATTTTACATTTTTACTAGTCTTGGTAAGTACAACTTCTATATCAAAAGTCATAGAAATCGGAGAGGTCATGGCCTAAATCTAATGTTAAGTTGGTTTATTTGACATGGAATGGCCTGTTATAGGAATGAACTATCGATAAATGTAAACTTGAAGTGAAGCGTAAGGATCGAACTGGTCGGTGTAGCGCGGGTCAAGCCAGTTTGGTGATGTTAGGCATCCAAACCTTTACCAATAATCCTTGTTATCTCTAAGGTATCTGTTATACACTTTGTTGTTTTTAAATGATCCAACTAATTTTATATTTTGTTTCTGTTATTTAAAGTTTTTTTTTGTTCCTTGAAAACTCTATAAATTGAGAAAAAACTATATGTTATAGTCTTTTCAATAATTTGAAGAAGTTTTATAGCATGTAGCTCTCCAACACATGATATTTTGAAGTCCAATCTTCCTCACTTTCTATAATTTGAAATTTTTCCCTCTTCTTTGGTTGATTTGAACAAGCATGATATTACAAACTCTATCCCACAGGACTTACTACCTTCAAAGATTTTGTTCAAGTTATAGACGAAATTGGTATCTACAATTTCCTTACCAATGCTATACTATTGGGTAAGGCGCTTAACTACTGTACTACTGGCCCCAAGTTCGAGTCTGACTGAAGGCAGAAAATTTATATTCTGTTATTTGAGCTGTGGCTCGGCTTCGAGGTCGAAAAACCCTTCTGGGGCTTATGGTCCCTGGCTAAAGAAAGCAAAAGGATACTTCAAATATTTGATTAATAAAAAAAGTCCTATGTAAAATTTATCATCCAATCAGAGTAGATCACTGGAAGATTAGAACTTACCTGGAATTGAAGAAGTTCTACAGTGAAATGGACATCATTATAGTGATTCAGCTCCATAGACTGCAATGGTTGGACCATGTGGAGGTGGACTAGACAATAATGATTAGTAATATGGATATTAATTTATAGGTCAGGGGTAAAATGGGGAGGAGGTCACCTGATGAAGATTAGCTTTAAACACAAGAGACGTCTTGCAGCACACAGAAAAGAATGGAAGATAGCACAGAGGCCATGGTTCTTAAAGGACTTTTGAGACCACGAATGAATGAACGAATAGTATAGTATATACATTACAATTTTAATGTCTTGAAATTATAAGAATTATTCTGTTGATAAAAAAATTCTTTTTTATTATCTTTAAGTTCTTTAAACTTCATGGGATATTGCAAGCCTATCAGTTATGTTTTTATCATAGATATGCCTTAATTCAAATTATTAATGTTTACAAATTATTGTCTAGAACAGTTGAAGAATGTGAATTATATAAAGAATTTGGAATTCCCACTTACAAGGGGAGGACACACTCAGTCTCTCACGGATCTTGTTGTTTTCTGGAGGTTGTTGGTCAAAAAATATTAGACAAGTGTTTTGCCGTTCTGATCAATGGCCCCTAGAAGCCGAGAAAAAAAATAAAAAAGCATTAAAATAATTTATTTTATATCTCGAGTTTAAAAAATAATTTTGACATGATTATTGCACCAAGATTTTTAGTTTTGATTGCGGATTAAAGAAAAAATACAGCTGATCCATAGATTTTGGGTTAGGTTAATTAAATTCTAAAAAAATGATTAGATTTTCAAGCAAATTACCTCTATAGATTTTTAACACAAAAATTGATACCAGATTCTAATTCAGCACCCTCATAAACATTGAAAAACGTCTATTCAATAAAAACAAAATATATCATTTTTCACCCTCTTCGAGGGAAGAAATTTTTAAAACGATTATTGGTTACTTTCCTTTAAATAGCTAATACTTTGACATGAAATTCATTCATTGGTATCGCTGGAAAGAGAAGAGCCTCAGCTTTCTTTTGATGTATATTAATGCAAATTTTGATTAACAAAAACCTATTAGAAAAATTGGCAAATCTGAAAAACATATTTATTTTTAACTTGAGTTTGAAACCAGATAGGAAAATGAAACCAAAGACATTTCAAGAGTATTACCATTCTATATTTTGTATAAAAAAATGAAGTTGATACGTTGAACCATCTAAGTGTAATTCATGTTTTTGTCAATTTAAACACAAATTGCCTACCATTTGGTCGGGCAAATTTTGAAACTTACGAATTTTTATTTTTCTATTTGGATGAAATTTTGTATTCTTCTTAATGCTTCTCTCTACGGTTCTTTTTAATGCTGAATTTGAATCCGTTGTCAGTTCTTGTGAAAAAAGTATATTGAACTTAGTTCAATGAAACAATGATATTTTTTGTTTTTATTGAATAAACGTTTTTCAATGTTTTTGAGGGTGCTAAATTAGAATCTGATGTCAATTTTTGTGTAAAAAAAAAATCTATAGAGTTTGATTGCTTGAAAATCTAATCATTTTTTTAGAATTTAATTAACCTAAACCAAAATCTATGGAGCAGCTGTATTTTTCCTTAAATCCGTAATCAAAACTAAAAATCTAGGTGCAAGAATCATGTTGATATTATTTTTTAAACTCGAAATATAAAATATTTTAATTTAATGCTATTTTATTTTTCTCGGCTTCTAGGGCCCATTGGTCGGAACGGCAAAATACGTGTCTAATATTTATTGACCAGGAACCTCGAAAAAAATTGCCAACAAGATCCGTGAGAGACTGAATGTGTCCTCCCCTTGTTAGTGCTCTAGTAGACATGCTAAATCAATGTATTTCTAGTTAATATAGTAATCAATGCTGTCAGTGTGAGTAATGTTTTATTTCAGCTCATTTTTGGGGGGTTCTTAATAACTAGAAAAATCAAGTCATTTCAGATAAAATAAATGAAATAGTAATTAACGATGAATAACGTGTAACAGTTCTATATTATTATTATTATTACAAGCAAATTGACCATTTAGGATCACGCAACAATTTTATTTTTCTTCTTGTTTCTGGTGCGAAGTTTCCTCTGTGTCAAATACTTCTTCATGCTTTCGCTGCTCCTCCGTCCAGACTTTCCAGGTTTCTTTGTTCTTCCTGTGTCTTGAATCCCATCCAATTTATTCAATACATGCCTAAATCCATCTCTGTCCAATAGTTGGTCCTCTAAGATGCTTAATCTTTCCATATCAATTTTTACCTCCTTAATCCATGCTGTTGTGCTTTTCTTTCTCCAGAAGTAATTGAATACCCATTTGGTAAGTCTCTTTTGATCCATTCTGTACAGATGTCCAAGAAATGTCAACCTCCTCTTCTTCATAGTCTCAGAGATTTTTTCTGATTTCTTATAAATTTCTTCGTTACTTCTATGTCTCTATCTACTTTCAGTTTGAACAGCACCCATAATTTTTTTTAATGATTCTTCTTTCCAAGACCTCTAGTTTATCCAACTTGTAGTTCATGGACAGACACTCTCTGGCATATAGACATTCTGTCTTCACTACAGTGTTGTAGTGCTTTGGCATTCTAGGATAAGCACTTTTTACTGTAAATGTTTTTTGTCAAACCATATGCTCTCTCCATTTTTGAGATCTGATCTTCCATTGCATCTTTCTCTAGCCCATTCACTTTTATGGTCTCGCCAAGGTATTTGAACTTTTTGACCCTATCTCTGTTTCCAGAAATTGTGGCCCATCTTTGGAGTTCATCATGAATTTGATCTTCTCTGTTGAGATCCTCAGTCCTGTTTGTCTGGCAATTGTTTCCAGAAGGTTAATTTGAATGGTTGCGACCTCTGGACTTTCCGACAGAACAGCGAAGTCATCAGCAAAAGCTAGGCAATTGACTCTAATTCCTCTTGATTTTCTTCCTAGGCAGATCAGAGTTATCTTTTGGCGTTTAAGTTCATTGTTCCAAATTCTAACAATCTTTTGCAAGACAGTTAAAAAAGAGCGGTGATAGTCCATCACCTTGCCTCACACCTGTCTTGATTTCAAACGTTTGTGACAAATACCCTAAGAATTTCAGGATCTCAGGAGCGGCATTTCCTAAACCCTGCTTGGTATTTCCCCAGTTGATTGTCCAAAGTCACCTCAATTCTATTCAGAAGAAGCTTTGTGAGGATCTTATAGACGATCAGTAGAAGGGATACACCCCTATAGTTGTTGACATCCTGTTTGTCCCCTTTTGTTTGCACCGTGTGTATGAGTGCTGTTTTCCACTCTTCAGGTATTTTCTCCTTTTCAGAGGTATTTCCTCCTCCCAAATTTCAGTGATGAAATGGTGAAGATCATTCAAGATTTCTGGTTCGGCCCATTTTAACATTTCTGCTGTTATCAAATCTTCTCCACTTGTTTGTTTTGTTTAACAATGTTGTAACAGTTTTATAAAGAAGCCAATCAATTAAAAAATAAATAAATAAATCTATTCATTTTGCTTCCTCTGTGCCACCTCCCTAGAAGACTGAAGCTACAGTCTGTATTTGTACCACCACTGTTGCCACCTACCTGTGCCTTACAATGAAATTGCCCTTGAAAATAGAATTAGTGAAAGCATTAGCTGGGATTTTACGGTTATGGGTGGGTAATATTAATTTCAGTTAATGGCAGCTCTAATAATAATATTTATATCCTATAATACTTCTATGATCCTACAGTAATATAGAATCCTATAATATCCGGAAGTAACAGTAAGTTCAGATGCTCTTAAACTTTCTGATGTGAATTTCAACCATCAGAGACCATCATTGGGGTTATTAATGACTAAAGTTCATTTGGAATTTGCTTGGTTCAACAGAGTTCCACTTGTTTCTAAAGCTTTTCTTGGTGCTGATTTATATGTGAGAGAAATCATCTAGGATTATGTGATTCCTTTTGAACCATTTATTGGAGAAAATTACATTTACATGCAGGATAATGAACGATCACACTTGACAAGGGTTGTTTTGCTGTACCTTAATGAAGAGCTTTGCTAACGTGTTAAAACAGCCTCAATACTCTGTGACTTACACAAGTTATGAACTGTAGTTTAGTTGTTGTTGTTTCTTTTTTAATGGCACAAATCTGATGAGTCCTGGCCTCCTCCAGTCCTCTCTGTTTTGTGTAGCTGTCATCCAGCTCCAGGATATCCCTTGAATCTCTGACCACACCATCCAACCATCTCAGCTTCGGTCTTCCCCTTGTGTCTTAGAGAAGAGCAGTGAAACTCCGATTATCCGGATTAATTGGGGCTGAAATTGAACTGGATAATCAAATTTACTGTTGAATTAGGGTATTGAAATAATAAATACAGACATTTGTATTGTTTTAACTATGTATTTTTATTGAAAAATTAAAAAACAAAAATATTTAATAAATTTTCAAAAGTTCACCATAGCAGAATATCCTTCAGCTATCAAAAATCGATTCTGGCAAATCTCAGACTACAGCAGTTTTTCCCCCTGAACCTTCATATATATTTGAGACTAAAATTATTACATTTTATTCGTAAACTCTATTAACGCCATCGCTAAGCAAAGTTAAGATTTTGTGCGCAACATAAACCTTAATTATACTTTTTGATATTTCTGATGAGTAGCTGCTGATTGGGCTATTTAGTTTTACGTCTTTTATTGTCATGAAAACTAGTAAGTGAGGACCTCTCATATTTTACGCGAACTCCCAACCACGGCCTACAGTGTCTGTTAATAGATTATTAAAAAAAATAGTATGTAAAAATAATTTTAAATCAATCTGGATAATTGGAGTTTCACTGTATATAGTTCAGGTATTGGAAGATATAAATCAAGATGATGCTGTCAATTTTATGGGAAACATTACTAGAAGACTTGAAACTTGATTCAAGTCTGAGGGGAAACTACCCCTTGCTTGTTCTTTATTTAACCATTGCAGCTATGTCCCAATCCTAGTTCAGTATCTCTCCCTCACTCCCTCCCTCCCTAATTCTTTAAGAGATATCATGCCACAGATTTATTTCAATGTCTTCTACTATTTCAGGGAGCAGAGAAGATTGGTTCAGCTCCAGATGGAACAAATTACCTTGACTGTGCTGATAAAGCTGAAATCAAACAGCTTCTTCAATAGGTTTTCTTGAATCATGTTTTCTTTTTTTAAAATACCTATTTATTATTTATTATAAATAACATTTGAAAAAATAATAATGTGTTTATTAATATTGTAAAAGAAATTTGAATTTTATTTTTTTAATGTAATCCCTTCTAAATGTATTTTCTCTTCTGTATATGTATATTTTTAGTGATGGTGTTTTATTTTTTATAAGCTTTCTTTTTATTTAATCTTGCTTAAAATCCAAAGATATAACTAATTTAGTTATAGATTAAAATAGAACTAAGCAAAAGATTTTAATGTCGCTAAATCAAATATTTACCTTTTACATTTATTAAGAAAATTAATTATGAATTATAATGAAGTTTGTATTGGTTGTATATTTTTATGAACACATGTACATTGTTATACTTAGTTTCTTTCAGTTATTATATCATCTGAGGTATTTCCTGTTTGTGACTGTGTATATTTAAACTTGCTTTTCTTATAAATTATGGTTTGTTTTAAGATATCTTAAAGTTTTAATTTTAAGATAATTATTTATTTTATATGAACCATGGAATTTATTCTATTTATAAAAAAAAAGTAAATTGATCTTATACTTAATTCAATTAAAAAATTGCTTTTCTATTCTTAAAAAAAAAATTTCCAAGTATTAGAAATTAAAAAATTGTTAATTCTTGGAAATCGAAATAGTTATTTTTTAGAAAGTAGAAATATTGCTGTTTAGTAAAAAATAGTATCTGTTAAGGCGAAAAAGTTGTTAGTCAGTATTATATTTTTTTAAAAGTTAATTTATAATAACAAAACCACAAAATGTTGAAATAAAAAAAACATTCTGTGTGTATAAAGAATACCAATAACTTTTTTATACTAAAAAAAGCTACTGAAAAAGTTATTTTAAAATTTCAAAGAAACAATGAAAAGTAGTTAATTTGTGATAAAAAATAAAAGTCAACCTGTTTTTATTTATGTATATATATTTTATATCTATTAAACAATAAAGACTGTTGGTTTTTATTCCTTGTCATCATAATAACTATTATAACACTTGCACCATTAAATTAATTGTTTATGCTGATAAACTGTATTGCTAATTTTAATTCATGAGTATTTTATGTTATTAAAAATCAAATTATTATGATTAATTATATTATAAGTTTTAATAAAAAAAATTGATATATTCCTGAACCCTTTCCAAAGTAATTCTTGATACAGTATTGAGTATTTACTCCATTTTTAAGTAGCATCAAAGACTACTTGAATTTTTTCTTTGAAGTTTTATGTGTTTGAATTACTTCTATTTAACGTTCCTATCAAAAAATATTTTCGCCCAGACTGCTTCTCTTTCATTTATTAGTATTACGTTGTATTTCATTTTTCTGCTTATCTGGCAGAGTTTAAAAAAAGATCAGGCAGATCTTATGAGAATTTGGCCAAATAACTTTTGATGGAATTTACATTCCTAGGGTAATTTCAATATGTTGTAAATAAACATGCTTCACTTTTTTAAATATCCTTTTTTGACAATATTTTTTATATGATTGAGAGAATAATAGGCAGGGCAAACCTTCTACTTTGTCTTCATCCTTCATTTAGTACCACATTATATAATTATGAAACATAGTTTATATAAAATTACTTATCATAAAGTATCATATTTATATTGTAAATGTAATATTTAAAAATTAAATAAGTATTATTTTTACTTAATTTTTTTTCCCCATCTCTAGTTGATATTTATTAATTTTTTTTATTGGATTCCAGATTTAGTTTCTTTATAAATTTGGAAGTAGTATGTCATTTTTTTTTTTTTTTTTTTTTTAATGTTATCTGCTAATAAAGTAATTAATTCATTATTTTCATCATTACAGAGTTTATGATTTTTCTTTTATCAAATTGTATTATTTTTCCTTGCTGGATTTACAACTGTTTTATACAATTAGTTGCCTGCTCCATTTCTGTAAAATCTTGAACTATTGCTTTTAAATATGCTGCTACATTTATCTTTCCCAATGGCTTTAAATTTTCTGAATTAGTTTCTTTCCAATTATTGCCATTTATGGTATGGTTGTGTTGAGCTCTAATGGATTGCTCTGAGCTACATACTTTCTTTCAGTAACAGAATAGGTTTTATTGCAGCACTATTTACTTTTATTTTAATGTACCAATTCAATATTTGTGTGAGGAAGAAGAAGGCTTTGTTCATGTAGAGATAAACCTCAATAAATTTGTGTGGATATAATTTTTTTTTTTCACATCAATATTTTATTTTCATCTTGGTAATCTTATCTCTATTTATTTTTTATTTATTACAGCTTTTATTTCTTTTTAAGGTCTCATGTTTTTTATTGTTACATCATGTTCATGTTAGGTTAAACAACATATTGAATTGGTCCAAGAACATTAAGGCCACAGCGTACAAATTATTATAGACAAGACAAAACAAGATTATATATATATTTAATTTATGATGAACTGACTGTATGAAAATTATCTTGAGGAAAAAAGGAATGAGGTATGAAGTTATCTATATTTTTACATATTTACAAATCTCATGGACGTATTCACAATTTGCATTGAACTGTATTGATCATAATATGTGGTTGAAGAAGTGAGATTTGAAAGAAGGGTGAAGACCAGATTATGAATAATCTGATCAACTGTTCATAAGATATTTGAAAAGTTTATTATAACCTCTAATGCATTAATAACTACTTAATAATTTTTACCAGAAATGAGTCTATATTTGCTCCAACCTGCCTTACAGTAATATCTAATTTCTCTGTGAAAACTAGATGTAGGTAAGAGGTACTGAATTTTTTAAAGTCCAATGCATGAACTGTATATCTTTTTTACCTATGTTAGCGAGCAAATATGGAGTATATAATTGAAATGAACAATAATCTATATTCTGAATGATATTGTAATAAGAATAAAACAAGTTCATAAAGAGTACTATTAATAAAACAAGAAGTGGGAAAAAGTATGTGAAGCATGCCTCATTTCAAGCCAGAGGATGAGCGATAGGGTACTAAAACTTACCTTTCTTCTTTGTGATCGAGAGAAAAGAACGTAAATGAGGCTTACAACGTTAGGAAGTAAGAACTAGCATAAACTTGTTTCCTTTTATTATATTTATTTCATTATGCTAATGACCGCATCCCCAACAATCTCTAAAAATATTTTAAATAGGAAAATAATTTTATTATAAAGCACATATTTGAAACTTATGTAACTCTTTTTTGGGGACTGCGTGGTTATATTATCGAATTGAGATCATCCTTTTTTTTTTTTTTATTAAAAAGGCATTACATAGTTACAAAAGTTTGTGTTCAACAGAAAGCTAAATGGAATTTATTTGCTAACACCTACTTATAAAGTAAAAAATGATAACATGATTATTTTATTTTAACCATTTGGTACTCAAAGTTAATGAGTGATTAATAATCTTGAGCTGTGTCACCTCTCCCCCTCATGATTTGGTTGGGAGGTGGTATTTAGTTTTATTTCAGAGTAGAATAGTTTTCTTAAATGGGGGATTTGCCTTAAGGTGCAAAGAATCCTGGAGTTGATGTAGCCAAGGCTGATTAAATTACATGTAAACCTTGTGCTTACCAGAATAGTTTTTTTTTTTAAGTAATTAAAAATCTATATATGAGGTGGTAGATAGAAGTGAATATACCCATAACAAATCCTTTCTGTCAGAATTTAAACTTGCTTGGGAAATCCAGAAATATAGTACAGTTAAATTTTATTTATTTTTATTTTATTATTATTATTATTTCTTTATCCTGAGCATTGGATTTCATATTGAGGAAAAAGAGGACTTTGTACATTGAATAGGAAACCATACTTTCACAGACGATTAATATCACTCTATTCTTTTAAAAAAAGAAAACTTTTCATTATTAAAGGGACAAATTGGATGACTCTGTCCACATTGTCTGCCTAAATGCCAATCACCTCTACTTCTCTATTCTATCTGAACCATGGATTAGTGGTAGGTAGGGTAAATTTATTAATTTCTCAATGTTTCTGGATCATTACTTTATTTAAGCATTTTCAATCTACTTCGAATTTAATAGCACTGATCAACATCGTGATTATTAGGTCTTCAGTGATTTTTTTCTTGTTTCATATCATCTATTTCTTATGAATAAAATATAGTACAGTGAGCTGCAAAAGTTTTCATACAAATAATGTATAATAATTTTTTTTTTTTACTTTTAGTGGTAAGTATTTCATATGCTTCCTCATTCGCGTGAGAAACACTCCTAATAATAAAAAAAAACAAAATATGAATAATATTTATTTATTTACTCTATAAATATAAAAAAGGGTAAACTGACTGCAGCAACACTTTTCCTACAGCATCAAATCATCTTTTATAATCCCTTAAATACTTAAGGCCTGAGGTAGAGAACTTAAGTAGTTAATTCTACCTCTTTCTAGCAATGTTCTGATCAGTTTCTACTCACAAGGGGAGGACACACGCAGTCTCTCACGGATCATGTTGGCAATTTTTTTTGGAGGTTCCTGGTCAAAAAATATTAGACACGTATTTTGCAGTTCCGACCAATGGGCCCTAGAAGCCGAGAAAAAAAAATAGCATTAAACTAATTTATTTTATATCTCGAGTTTAAAAAATGATATCGACATAATTCTTGCACTAAGATGTTTAGTTTTGATTTTTTTAAACCGATTATTGGTTACATACATTTAAATCGCCATTACTTTGTCACACAATTCACTGGTTGGTATCGCTGGAAAGAGGAGAGCCTCAGCTTTCTTTTGATGAATATAAATGTAAAATTCGATGAACATAAATCTATTAAAAAAATTGGAAAATCCGAAAAACATTTTGATTTTTAGCTTGAGTTTGAAACCAGATAGAATGATGAAACCAAAAACATTTCAAGCGTACTACCACCCTATATTTCGTGTAAAAAAATAAAGTTGATAAGTTTAACCGTCTAAACGTAATTCATGTTTTCGTCAATTTAAACAAAAGTTGCCTACCATTTGTGGTCAGGCAAATGTTGCAGCTTTCGAATTTTTATTTTTCTATTTGGATGAAATTTCGTATTTAAGGGTTCTTTGGAATGCTGAATTCGAATCTGATGCCAGTTCTTTGGAAAAAAAAAATATTTAATGCACTTCACTTGAAACATTTTAGCTTTTACACTGTAAAATGTGATAGAAAATTTTTTTAGCCCTAGAATTCCATTTCGGCACCCTCAAAACTTAGGAAACGTATGTATATATAGCTATCAATTAAGCAAACATATATATATATATATATATATATATATATATATATATATATATATGTTTTCGGACTTTCCAATTTTTTAATAGGTTTATGTTCATCGAATTTTATATTTATATACACCAAAAGAAAGCTGAGGCTCTCCTCTTTCCAGCGATACTAACCAGTGAATTGTGTGACAAAGTAATGGCGATTTAAAGGTATGTAACCAATAATCGGTCTAAAAATTTCATTTTCCTCGAAGAGCGTGAAAAAAATGATATTTTTTGATTTAGTTGAATAAGCGTTTTTCAATGTTTTTTAAGATTCTAAATTAGAATCTGACGTCAATTTTTGTGTGAAAAAATCTAATCATTTTTTTAGAATTTAATTAACCTAAACCAAAATCTATGGAGTGGCTGTATTTTTCCTTAAATCCGCAATCAAAACTAAACCTCTTGGTGCAAGAATTATGTCGATATCTTATATTAAACTCGAGATATAAAATAAATTAGTTTAATGTTATTTTTTTTTTCTCGGCTTCTAGGGCCCATTGGTCGGAACGGCAAAACACGTGTCTGACATTTATTGACCAGGAACCTCCAAAAAAATTGCCAACAAGACCCATGAGAGACTGAGTGTGTCCTCCCCTTGTCAGTGTTTTCTTAACAGCCATGGCCCGATATTCAGAATACCTCTATTCAGTAGCAGTTAAATGTACTTTTCCTCAGATAAGATATTCAAACGGCTGGATTTGTTCAGTGACTAATATACCTCGTTTAACGGTCCGATATGTAATACAACGCATTAAAAACGAAGAAAGACTATATAAGGCCCGATCGGGATGATCGAGAATTTGCTCTCGTCGAGATGATTGGAGTTTAAATGAGAAAAGTTAATCATGACCTCAATATACCGGCCAGAAAGATGACAATTAAAGTAAATTCCGGATTTGGAAACATTTGCTGGACCTGATACGGTTAGAAGAGACCTAAGAAGAAATGAATTTCGGGCCAGAGTATATAGAAAAAACATTTATAACTAAGAAAAATAGACTTGAAAGAATAAAATTCATTAAAGAACATTTTAAAAAAATCCTCCAGACTAATGAAACGAAATGAAATTTAATGTGCAAGGCTCAGATATGTAGACGAATATTACTTCATTCCTATTTACTTTGGCCTCAATTCCATTTCTTCTTAGGTCTTTTCTAATTGTATCAGTTCCTGCAGAAGTTTTCAGATCTGGAATTTATTTTTTTGCGTTTGATTGTGTATTAGACGGTTAAACAAGATAGGATTACGAGCACAATGGTTGTTCACAAAGGTAGCTTCCCACTAATATTCTCGCTATAGAATCAGCTTTTGATAAAATCTACCAATTTTTTTTTTTTTTTATCTCCTCAGAGTCTGTGAGAATATGATGGTATAAATGTTTTTTTAGATTGGATAAGTGTTGAATTTTGAAATGATTACCATAGTCAAAACTTACCTCGGCCCAATAGTTGGAAATTACTTTTCTTCGAATCTTAAATTTATATTATAGATTGTTCAATTTAGGCTTCCAGAGTTCCTTGTCAACTCAAACGAGGTCCCTTCCAGGAGCCTTCTGCCTATTGTCGATTTCTTTTATAAATGAGTCATTGTTTTTACCCAAATGACGAGTTTTGGTAAAGGTATTCATAAAAAAGTTTTGCATTGATTTTGAAGCTTTTTCGTTTTCAGTCTTTATTGGTTCTCTTAAAACATTGAACACTAAATAAGTTACTGAAAATGGAGGAATTCTGCAGAAATAATATATTTCTGTAAAGTGACCGTATAACGAACTGTAGATCAATGGTAACCAACTGCCAACAATCGGGCCCATCACCCTATATTCTTCACTGACCTGACCGTACGAATATCCCTGTTATCTGATGAAAACTACATATAACTGGTGTTGAATAGTGGTATTATGAATATCAGACCGTGGCTGTTTATAAAACACTGAGTAGAACATAGCTATCAAGAGGTAGGACTAACAACTAGTTAACTTCTTACTTCAGAACTTAATTACTGAAGATATTAAAGAAGAGAATTTGACGCTGTACAAAAACTTTTACTGCAGTTAGTTTACTCTTATTTATATTTATAAAGTAAATATATAAAAAAATATTGCCATGTTTTGGAGGTTTCAATTATTAGGTGTGTTTCTCACGTGAATGAGGGAGAAAATGAAACCGACAAAAAAATAATTTCGTTATCTGTGTTTTCATTTCTTATCTGACGTTAATCTAATTTTAAATCACATACTTTCCGCTAAGGAGAAGGGCCTCGCAAAGCTCTTCAAAGGCCAATAATGAATAAAAAAAAATAAAGAGCTTCAGACCTCTCCCACTGTTAGTGCCTCCATCTTAAAAAAAAAAACATTTTTTTTTTCTTTTTTCTTTGCTATACTTCAAATTTCAATTATATTGATAGAAACAATATAGTATCAATAATTTACATCCGATATTTGCTGTAAGTCAATTCTTAGAAAAATATGTAGAGTTGATATGTAGAGTGGATTGTTTCACCTGTCTTTTGTTTAGTATCATAATTTACACATTGATATAAATAAAAGAGTTTAGCTTTTTAGGAGGTACTTTAAATCACTGCCTCTAGTATAGGCATGTGTAAACGTAAAGTTTTACAATGAGGCAAAGCCCAAAATAGTGAAGAAAGTTATTAAGTATGTAAGTTTTAGAGAATATTTTGATGACTATGGCTTATACTACAAGTGTAATGAGTAAGTATAAAAGGTTGTTAGTTACTCAATATTGCAACCGTAATGCCTACTTTCTAAATGAACACTCATGTAACCTACAATACAAAATTCAGATTTTGACGCCGCACGAGATTCTGCAATTTCAGAATGTATTCTGAGTTTAGAAAGTATGCTAATAGCGCCTGATTTTGATGAGGAAGTCGATGCTGATTAAAATATTTTTTTTTAGATTAGGGGGTGATCGTGATGGTGGTGTTAATACCAAATTTAGCTCACTGGATTATTTCGAGTGTTTCATTGAACTGGCTTAAATAAAATAGTTTAACTAAAGCTATTACTTTTCCTCCTCAATCCAAGCACTTTTTTTAGTAATATGTATTTACCAACCCATAAGTACGAACCTTAGAAGATATAAAAAGGGTTTCAGTTACATGGTGCTTTGTACTCTTCTTAAAAAAAAAAAATTAAAAGAAAATTGACTTATTGCATGCATAAGGTTGGCCGTACTTGCGCCAGATGAACTTTTCGTTTTAGGAAGTAATATGAAATATCCTTTTAAGATCAAGTTTTCTGTTTTATCTTTAAATTAGTGGTAATTTTGGTGGCTGTAAATTTGAAATAGTCTGACGGACACCGTTACGAAGTAATAATACTGATTCGGCTTCAACTGAAGGGTGAAGTGGATGTGGTGATGAGTAAAAACGGAAAAACTGTGTTACCTCTTTGGATAAACATGTTAAGTGAAAGATTTTTTATATTTCCTACTTTGACTCCCCTAAATTCAATAGAATAATCAAACCTCGGAAATCTTAATTCCTTATATAAAACTGGTATCTCAAAAAAACCTGCCAATATCAATCATTGACTTCAGTCTTCTTGAAACGCGAAATATGTTATTTATCACCTTCACCCACTTCACACTTCAGTTCTGTTAGGCTTAAGTGTTTCTCATAAAAGTAGCAGTTCTCACTATAACCCAAAAGATGCGGTGATAAGATATTGAAAAATATATAGAATAGAATAAAAATAAATTAACAGACCCCTTTCAAAATTATCACAAAGTACTTTTTACGTTTTACTTAGATTGATTATAAGAATGATTTAGTTGGCACTGACTATAGTTTTCCCGCGTCGCACTGTTTGAAAGAGATAAGTCCAAGTGGTTTTCTTGGCCGCTAGTTTCTGGTTTTATTACATTGGTGTTGCTATAGTACATTTTATTTATGTATTCGTTTTAAGTGAATAGATGCAACTAAAATGGATGATATCCCCGAAAATGTTATTCACGAGAGAAAGAACGTTGAGGTATTTTATATACCTGACACTTTAATTGATAATATAATTAGTCATGTTGGTGATAAGGCAGATGGACCTGGTGAGTAAATTTATTACATAGTTTTTTAAAGTAGTTATTATCTTTACTTGATAACTCTAGTGAAAGTGGTTTGTAAATTCACATTAATCTCTTGTATTGAAAATAATTGTGCAATGTTTTATTCATATAATTTTAGAGGCTAATTCATTTATTGTTATGACAGTTGTTTGGTTATAATATCCCTAATGAATGTTGTTAGTTAACAAAAGCAAAGTGGTTGTAACTTTTATATATGTCCAACAATTATGTCTGTCAATACATAGAATTTTTCTAAAATTTGTGTGGTGTGTTTAGTACGAGGAAGACGATGCCGAAAACTTAATGGAACTGTGGAGAAAGAATGTTCAAGTATCTCACCACCATCAGCAGTAAAATTCACTAGATCTGGTCGCAAAATAACCAGCAGATTTCGACAACTCTCCTTGAACGATGACAATTGTAATCGTACTGATTGCAAAAGTGATTTGAATGGATCCCTTACTGAAGTTGAATTATCCAAACCTGATGGTAAATTTTTGATGAATGAACTATCTAATTTGTTAGTGATAAACTTTTAATTTAGATCTTGTTCTGTTTTTGGAAATAATATTTTTGGTAAAGTTCTTTATTTTATATTTTTAACTACATGATGTCTAAAATTTATGCTTTAAGATTTATAAGTTTATGCTCCAAAGCTATAGGTATTTTAAAAGTTTGCTGTCTACATAATTTTTTGTTATTTATTTATTTTTTTTAGAATTGAGTTATTTATTACTTCTGGCCAAGCCATAGTAACAATATCTTCGCAGTTCGTTATCAGCAGTGTTTAGAAACTGTTTTTATTAGAAAAATAAATAGATAAAACTGGGTTGTAAAAAGCCCGCCGGATTTTGAGGGTTTTTTCATGGTATTTCTCTCAATTTTTGAAGGATACGTAAGTTCTAAAAAATATAGAGTGGTGCATTTTTGCAGGTTTAAGGTCTTTTTAAGACTCTACTTATGAATATATTCCTTGGAGTTTCATTTTCTTCAGTGAATCAATTTAACAAAAATGATTTTTTTAAAAATGTCTTGAAGTGCTAATATTCTTTAAGTATTATAATGTTTGGCATTATTATAGTTTTTAGTATTTTTATAGCATTATGTAGATTATATACTTATTTTGGGTTTTGTATGTTACATAATTTATGTATATCATTTATATCATATTTGGTTTTACTTCTGTTTAGTATTATAAATACCAAATATATTTATATTACAGTGTAATTAGTGTAATTGTTAACTTTAGTGAACAAGTTTGACTAACATGTAATGGCATTTCAGTAGTTCCAGGACAGTTATTCGAGACTAATGATGTTGATGGAAAAGATATATTTTCATTTAGAACTCCAAAGCGTCAAAACAGGTTGGCGATTAAAACTGGAGAAGTTTTGCCAAAAAATAGTGAAACTCCTAAGAGTAAAGCATCTAAGACAATATGGACCCCGAATTCTTCAGAAACCTCAAAAACAGATAGCTCCAAAACACCATATAGTTTGAGAAATCAGCTTAGAAAAAGTAAGTGAACAAACCAAAATTAATTTTGTACTTTATTCACTTTTTTTTTCAATTTGAAGATATCACTCATTTGAAATGATTTATTTGCTGACAGTATCTCATTGATGCTCAAATTTGTTATATGGAACATCTGTAGTGACATTCCAGATCAAATTTTATTCAAAAAGTTGCATTTTGTTTTTTCCCTGCTCGTAGCGTCCAGAATAGCCAAATGGTCAAACTATATGAGAGTGTCCCATTAGTTCTTTTCTTAATAACCCTTATGTAGGAAATGATTTATAGACAAACTTTTTAATTATAAATTATCTTTAAATATAAAATTAAATATTTAAAAAATGAATGTAACAAATTTTATTTTAAGTAACCATGTTTATATTAATCATACACACACTTGCCCTTACGATTACTGTATTGGATTTTAGTTTATTAATTACATTAGTGACAATTTCCATCTATTTTCAGGGCTTGTTGACGAAGCAGCTAAACAGGAATTGGATAGGTTACTAGAGGACAGCGGTAGCGACTTTGTGCCTTCTAGCAGCTCTGATAGTGAATCAGAATCTGATTCAGATTCTTCAGACACTTTTAAACAGCAGGAAGAAGAAACTAGATACCCAACTCCACCGAAGAAATCTAGACAGCAAATTAAAGATTATGTCAGTACCTAAAAGTAATTAATTATTAAGTAATATGTAGGTGTTATAATTGATTGTATTAGGAGAAACATCACTGATTGATTCCAAAGTTTGATGTTCATGCTAAATCTGCTAGTTTTAATTATATTTCACTCCCTTATTTTGACCTTTCACAAATTTAAAGAGACCATTATTGTTTTATTAATGTCACCCTTCTATGTCTATATAGCTAAATAAAGGTATCGTGGGATGAAGTTTTTTAACCCTATAACGGGCAGGCCAGAAATTTTGGAATCCATTTCTTCTTTTCTTTGCCTTTGAATGGCTATGGCCACGCTAACCCCAACACATGTATCATGAAATTCAAGGTTGAATAAAGGATATTCGACGATAATAAGTAGGGTAATGCGTCGGACATTACGTCATTTATTGAGCAAAAGGCATTAAGTATGTGTATCCTCCAGGATACATCGCCTGTTAAAGGGTTAAAAAGTTTTGAATAACAGACATTGACTTCAATTAAAAATATACAAATATACAAATTATAACCTAACAGCAAGACTGACGGGCATAGTATAACTATACGTCACAACGGACGCGTGTAGAATGTCTGCCAAAGCTAGGTGGGGGCAGGTTTATATAGGGTAGGAAGACGGATTAACATAAATTGTTTATTTATGTTTCTAATACCATTTAGGCATACTTAACTATATATTTACATTTAGTTTTGTTTTAGGGAGGCACGGTAGCTCAGTGGGTAAGGCTCTAGACTACCAAGCTCCCGTGCCAGAGTTCAAGCCTGGCTGAAGGCAGAAAATTTATTTTCTGTTATTTCAGCTGTGGATCGACTTCGAGGTCACGAGACCCTCTTGGGGTACACCCAGCTTCTATATAAAATGGGTACCCTTAATTGGGTAACGACCTGGTAGTTAAACATGATTTCAACCAAATCTCCTTTCACAAATGGCCCAGTAAACCCCCCTACCCTTCATGGGTTGTAGTGGTACATGGACTACATATATAGTTCTAGCCATGTGATTCATATTTTGAAGTATATAAAAATTAATATACTTTATATGTAGTGTTTATGATGCATATAAGGATTAATGTAAAGGTGACTCCCCAAAAATGTTTTTATAAAATTAAGACAGCATTTTGTAATTAAAATATAAGCCCCTTCTAATTCTTAAAATACTGATAATTTTGCAACCTTCCAATATTAATTTTATTAATGAATAAATGATGTTTCGATAGGAACTCAGCTATTTTTTCATAGCTTAGTTGTTGACCACTATAGCCAGGATTTACCTGTAGATGCTAATAATCTCCATACTCCTCTTGGTTTTGTGACTGATTTACTTAAAATATACTATATTTTGCTTGTTACAGAGTTTTTATTTGGTATTTTTTCGTCATTTTCCTTCCAAAAAACATTTTATGTTGGAAATTTCTTATTTGAATTACTGTATTATAAAAATTATGACTTCTGAATATTTGCTACATGTTTATGATTTAGATTGTCACAAATTAACTCTTACAATTATATTTTTAATATGCTGTTGTATATTTATATTTACTATTAAACTATTTCTTTATTTATAGGTATTTACATCTGAAGACTATTTCGACCGCCAATATTCAAAAATTATGACTTCTAGCCACACTCTTAAACAATTGAAAACTCCTAGATTAGCACATAGCCAGTTGACATCGTTGTTGAAAACAGTACCAACTACTCATGAAAAATCTCTAGGTTTTCTAAATGGCGGAATAAAGAATTCTTTCAGGCATTGGTTATTTTGTTTTAGGTCAGTGAAATTTTTATTTGTTATTTTATTTATCTTAATGTTTAAATTTAATTAATTAGTTTGTTTAATATGCATCACATTAAAGTCACTTAAATCTATTAACTTCCAATAATAGTTCCAGTGTTAAGCTGTAATATAAATTTTTAGCTTTCACTTTAGTTTATTACACTCATTGTGCATTGGTGCTGTAGTATTTCTTATTTTTAATTTAATTAAGTTGTGTGTGATTGATCACAGGAATCAAATAATAATCTGATTAGGGTTTTTTAGTTTCTTTATTGACTATAAAAAGTTCTAATAAAACTTGTTTAATAATAGTATTCATTTAATTGGCAGCTTTAATTAAAACAAAAAAATATTTAATAATAACTTAAACACCAGGAAAAAGTTTTTCCACGCTTTATTGGTTTTTATATGAGTACATAGGTTTGTTTGTTTACTTCTTTGAGTATGCTCTTTCATACTATATCAGTATTCTAAAATATCTAATTATGCCAGATCTGCATATTTTTAACTGCTTAATCATACCAAAAACAAGTGAACTACGTTCAACCACTCCTGAAAAAGTAATTCTATTGTGCAACCAACAAAAATAGTATCGTGAAATATCTGATTTCTTGGGTCTCCATTTTCTACAGTAAGATACATGATTAAGAAATATGAAGAATGAGGCTTAACTGCTTATAACTGACGCAAAGTTCATCCCAGGATACTTAATGAAAGAATGGAGGGATATATCAAAATTAAAGCTCATAAAAATCCAGCTTTGACTGCAGCAGGGTGTCTACTAGTAGGGAATTTCGATTGGTCGGGAATAAGTCGGGAATTTACAGAAAATTTGTGAAAGTCGGGAAAAATTCGTCAATGCTAACATTTTCAGATTTTTTTTTAGTTTTGCTCAATATGTCAGTTAAGGAAGCATCTGATTGGTATAGCCACTGTACATACTTTTAAAGTAAACTAAATTTGCTACAATTTGAGATCAGAGTGAGCTCTATAGAGCCATTGGTTCCCAAGATACAGGATATCTCCCAAAATACGCAACCCACGTCAACTATGAAGTTGTAGAAAATTTAATTAGCTTTCATTTGAGACCAGACTTGTACCTCTGGGCCCAGCAGTTCTCTCAAATACGGCAGATAACGAAAAACAGTTCGTAAGTGGGTTCTGGGGGAATTACGTCACCATTGAACATTGTTTTGTATACCTATCTACGTACTAAAATGCTTGAACGAACATTTATATATATATATATATATATATATATATATATATATATATATATATATATATATATATATATATATATATATATGTCTTATTCCTCAGGTTATTGCATTGGGTTTGGGTGTGGGATAGAGATTGAAAGTGTTGAAAATCGTATGTTCATAGCTGTTTGATCTAATAAGAGGAATAATAATAATAACTCGGAATCCGTTACTTTTAGTATATTTTGTGTTCTTTATATTATTAAAACGAATCAAATAAATTTGCAAAAAAATTGAACCTATAATTTTTTTTTCTCAGATCAATAGTTTTAAAGCTGTAGATGAGGGAAAGATTGAAGAGATTGTCTAACTTGCGATGTGTCGTTTTTTTGACTCTCACTCCGAAACTATTTGTCCGATTAAAAATTTATTTTTTGGTGTAAAAGCTGGTTAAATTTACTATCCGATCCATGTATTGATCAAGTTCTGTTAAAATACCCATGCCAGCACACTGAGAACCCAGTACAGTTAAGTCCAGTCAATAAACATGTTGTAGAGTGCATAAAATATGCGATAATTTTTACTTCAGGGCTTTGTTTGGAGTACTTAGAAGAGAAATATACTAAAAGTATCTAACTCCTGGGGGTGAGCATACGGTGGGGAGGAGGGGAGAAGGTCCCTTTTTTGGGTTTTTCGATAATATCTTGGAAACGGTGGACTCAAGAAAAATATAATTTGAATAAAAACTAAAGCTAATTAAATTTCCTACAAAAATGCTTCTATACGTATTTGTCATACTTTTAACGGTTTTTAAGATATACGTTATTGTAAATAATATTCGAAAAAAAATGTTGACCTCACTTTTTGTCAAACGTTTGCTTCTAGTGCCTGCCACGACCGTTTCTTAGAAAAGTAGTCAGAAACAATAGAGCATTAAATTTACTTTAATTTTATGTATACCTTTGCTACTTTATTTTTAACTGGATCTATAGTGCAATTTTTTTTTACACTTATAACTTTTATTTAACTTTTTAGAAATCAAACAATAATAACGAAAATATTGACGTGTATAATTAAAAAGTTATTTATATAATAAAAGAAAAATAATCATTCAAAGTTTGTCATCTACACATTAAAGCAAATCGAATTTGCAATAAATTTGGTTGTATTAATTTTTTTTTTCTGTGCAGTCAATAATTTTAGAGCCCTGGGGAAGGGAAAAATACAATATTTCGTCGAAAACTGTAAAACTTCACATTAAAATTACTTTTTAATAATATTACATTAAAATCAGTTCAGCGGTTTGGCCATCACCAACGCCTAATGAATGGCTAAGTTGCGGTAAATAGCACACCGCGAAAACACGTTTGTCATTGCTCTTTTAGCTATAACTCCAAAACTATTTGTCTGATCCGATATTTCTTTGTTTCATCTGAAAGCTGATCAAATTTGCTATGATTCCTATTATATGAAATGTGTTTTGAATCCCATGAAATACCTAGTCCATTTTTTTCTCCAGCATAGTTCTCGTAAATAGTTTCGGAGTTAGCGACAATTATACTGAAAAAAAGGGAGGGGTATGGGGTTCTCAGCAGGCTGGCGTAGGTATATCCATGGGACGTAATCAGAATTTCATATATGAGGACTCATAGTAAATTCAACCTGCTTTCAGATGGAAAAAAGAAAATTTCTGATCGGACAAATATTTTTGGAGTTATTTTATCCAACAACTGTGATGTGTTAAGTAGCAAACTATGCATTAATTGATTTGTTTGGATTATTATTGCAACAGCATTCAAATATCGATTGGCAAGAATTTCGAAATATTTTTGGATAAGTCGGGAATTACTAGAAAAATTCTTGAAAAAGTTGGGAATTAGTTAACTGAAATTGGCAGACACCATGTGCAGGTGTGAAAACTACCGAGGAATATCCCTATTGAACTCCGCCTATAAACCCCTCTCTATTATAATATTCACAAGATTACTTCCATATGCTGAGAATATTATTGGAGATTACCAATGCGGCTTTCGGAAGGATAGGTCAACGTCAGATCAAATCTTTACGCTGAGACAGATATTGGAAAAGTCATTGGAATATAGAATCAGCACCCACCATCTCTTTATAGACTTCCGTGCGGCGTATGATACGGTTAACAGGAAGATGCTCTACAAGGCTATGAAGGAATTCAACATTCCCGCAAAGCTGATAAAAATGGTTAAGGCCACAATGTCTGGATCGAGATGCAGAATCAGAGTACAGTCACACCTGTCAAACCCAGTAGAAACAGAGAATGGCCTGAAGCAGGGTGACGCATTGGCTTGCCTACTTTTCAACCTGGCTCTGGAAAAAGCGATTCGCGATTCTCGCCTACAGGTAGGGGGACACATATTTAACAGGCAGATCCAGGTCCTGGCCTACGCGGACGATATTGATCTGATTGCAAGAACAGAAGCTGGCCTGAAGGAGGCATTTGCGGCCCTGGAAACTTCCGCGAGAAACATGGGATTAGTCATTAACACGCATAAAACTAAGTATATGGCTGTCGGAAACGAGCGGAGAGATCCGCTCTTACAAGTAGGAGACTATGTCTTTGAAGCGGTGCAGGATTTTGTGTATTTAGGTGCCCGTATAGATGTCAATAACTACTGTTCTAAAGAGATTGAAAGAAGAATACAAGCAGCAAACAGGAGCTACTATGGCCTTCTCAAGCATTTCCAATCCAGGCTAATAACCAAAACCACAAAATTCACTCTCTATAAGACACTGATCAGACCCGTCCTCACATACGGATCAGAATCCTGGGTGATCAACAGGATTGATGAGCAAAGACTGGCCGTATTTGAGAGGAAGATATTAAGAAAGATCTATGGACCAGTATGGGAGAATGGTGTCTGGAGAAGGTGTCACAACAGAGAGGTTTACGCAGAATTCCGTGACACACCTGTGGTGGATTTTACCAATCTCAACAGACTTCGCTGGGCAGGACACCTAAAAAGAATGAGGCAAGATCGGATACCGATAAGGGTCGCTAACCACATGCCTATGGAGAAGAGGAAGGTTGGAAGACCGAAGGCCCGCTGGATGGACCAGATAGGTACTGTGGCCCGACGATTGGGCGCAACTAGGTGGTGGACCATGGCGCTGAACAGAGAGGAATGGGCGAATTTTCTAAGGGAGGCCAAGGCCCGCACAGGGCTGTAGAACCGAGGATCATCATCATGTGCAGGTGCCCTAGCTAATATCGTCAAACCAATTTCTGAATTGTGTAAGCACAAGAGTGGTTAGGAATGTTTTGAATTCTAAAAGTCTTTTCTCAGGGTCCTGAGAAAAAACCTTATATTATTGATACCAATTGCAAAAAAAGACTTTCTTTTGCTAGAGAATACATTAACAAATCCATCAGTGTTAGGGGAAATGTGCTGTTCTCTGATGAGAGTAAATTCAATTAATTTGGATCTGATGGAAGAAAGACCATTTGGCGTAGGAGAAAAGTAAAAAAAAACTGAAAAAACAAAACTTTAAGATTACTGTGAAACATGGGGGTGCCTATTTAAATGTTTGGAGATGTGTAGCCTTAATTGGAAATCTTGTACCTTTTGAAGGGGTAGTAAATTCAGAAGGTTATGAGAGGAATTTGCACTGCAACTTAAATTTGGATGCTCTCCAGCATCAGTTAATGTTCCAGCAGGACATGAAGGACATGAAGCATACAGGCATTAAAACTGAAGAATGTTAAGTATTTAATGTCCGTCAACAACTGTATACCACAGTCACCAGACTTGAATATAATTGCAAATTTATGGTATGTGTTGTACCAAAATGTTTGAAAATACCACATAACAAGAAAGCACCACCTCAAGAATCTTTTAGTACAATAGGAACAAATCAATCCTAATTTAATTAAAAACCTTGGACACTCAAGCCTAGATGTTTGCAAGCGGTTATTGATGCTAAGGGACTACATACAAAACTAATATTAGAAAATGAAGAAAAAGTGTGCCATACTTTTTCTTATTTACAAAAAGTAGATACTTTTTTTCCTGGAATATTTGTAAGATTTAAGCTTCATTTTTCTAAGCAAGAATTTTTTTCATTTGAATTATACATGTATTTATTCAGTTTTAAATATAAATAAATAATTAAAGCCTTTATTGCATGAGGAAACAACGTTTTGTAAAATAAATAATAACTTGCAACAACATAATTAAAATGTACTGCTTCTGAGCTGTTTACAATTGTGTGGTTTAGATGCAAAGGGGTACAAGTAACAAAACCTCATTGTAGAGTAAAAGCCAATCAAAGTATCCTTTTGCCACAAACACTTTCAGGATTTTCGGTAAGTAGTTAAATTTCTTCTCTATAGATGGCATCACCTAACGGCATATTCACTTGTATCTCTTTGACACAGAATTATTTCTAACTTTAAGCTTCACAATATGCACTTATTCCATTTTTTCAAAATTTGCCACTTGTACCCCTTTGCATCTAAACCACTCAATTAATAATAATCTATTACAAAGTTATTCTTTAAAATTTTATAAGTTATACTCTATACAGTATTTCAAAACCTGTCTGCAATATATTTACAACTATAAATAAGCAAATATGACTGGAAGATGTTGCCTCATGCAAGCCTCCCCTTAATGGAGGTGATGGTTTAACTTCTCTGGAAACCAAAAACCTACTGGGAAGTGGAGCTCGCAATTTCATTCCATAGTTTTCTCCATTTTTCTTTATCACAAGCAGAAGTTATAAATATACTTTTATCCCACACTGTAAATCTTATATTGTAATGTATTTAATGTACATAAATGATTTGATGTGTGTCAGGTTTTTTAATTTATTAATTTTCTGTTTAGTGAAGGTTATAATGTCTTGCTTTATGGGCTTGGTTCTAAAAGGAAAATACTTTATTCATTCCATACTAAATATCTGCAAAACAGCAATGTTGTTTATATCAATGGCTATTTTCCTGATAATTCTATAAAACAGGTAGCTATACTAACCTATAATTTTATTAAAATTACATTGTTATTTATTTATACCTCTAAAAATAGTTTTGTTTCAGGTTTTAGATGCTATCGCTTCTGATATCCTGAAAATTCAGAATGTTCCTACTCAACTGCATGAAATTGTGGAGGCAATTAGTGACAAGTTAAAGTATAAACACACAAAGAGGCTCTTTATTTTAATTTCAAATCTAGATGGCAAACCTTTTCAAAATGATAAGGCTCAAGCAACTTTTGCAGAGTTAGCTAAACTTGAAAAAATACATATGATTGCCACAATTGATCATATAAACAGTGCCTTATGTAAGATTTCATCAAATATATAAAGTCATTGATTTTGCATGAAAAATAACTGAATACAACTAACTATTGCTGTATAGGCCAGTCAAATAAGGATTTCACCTCGGAAATGAACCAATGAAGCTGATTTTTTTGTATATACCTTTGTTTTGGCCTTCTAAATAAGGGGTGTAAAGTCACCGACTTCAGCATGTTAGCATAATTAGATATTCAAGGTCAAAGGTCACAAAAATCATTTTTTTTCAAATATATCAATTTTTATCCATCAACCGTCAATCAAGAAGGTTACAAATCTTGTAGATAATAATATTTTCTATAATTTTGGTTCTATTAATTTTTATTTTTAGATTAACCGTTTTCGAGATATAGCTCGGAGAAGCAGAAGCGGGCACCAGTTCGGACAAACACTTGCTTCTACTGCCTTCCAGGATCATATCACTGAAATATTGTCAGAAACAAAGTTGTAGAGCATTAAATTTACTTTAATTTTATATATACGTTTCTGGCACTTGAATCAAATGTTTGACAAAAAGTGAGGTAAAAATATTTTTTCTCTATAATTATCAATTTTTAATAACGTATATCTCGAACACCGTTGAGAGTTGGACAGATATGTATAGAAAAAACTTTATAGGAAATTTAATTAGCTTTAATTTTGATCTGTAGTTTATTTTTCTAGAGTCCACCGTTTTTGAGATACAATCGAAAAACCTAAACATAGGTTCTTCTCCCCTTCCCTAACCATAAAATGGGGATTCCCATACTCCAAGGGACCGGGACTTTTAGTATATTTATCTTCTAACTACTCCTAACGAAGCTGTGAAGTCAAAAATAGTCGCATAATTCATGCACTCTACACTCCTCTTTTCAGCACTCTCACTGGAGTCACGTTTCTCCGCGACAATGCGTTTTTCGGCACTATTTTGGCTTTAACTCCGAAACTAATACTTTGATCTAAAATATATTTTTTTCCATTTGAAAGCTGGTTAAATTTACTATAAGAACCTGTATATTAAATTTTGATCAAGTCCCAAAAAATATCCATGTCAGCACCCTCCAAACCGCTTACTGTTTTGAAATCCAAGTTTTTTTGGCACATTTTTCACTATAATAACTCTATAACTATTTCTCCGATCTGAACTTTCATTACTTCAACTAAAACCTGGTTAAATATACTAAAAAGCCCTATGTATGAAATTTTGATAAAACCCCGTAATATCTCCAAGCAAGGCCACTGAAAATGTCAAAATCGTCAGACCTTGCCAAAACATACATATTTAGCGTTCTGGTTAGAGTGTATTAGAGGGTTTTTATCAAATGAAAACGGTTAATCTAAAAATAAAAATCAATAGCTCCAAAATTATAAAAAATATTATCTACAAGTTTTGTAACCTTCTTAATTGATGGTTGATGGATAGAAATTGAGATATTTGAAAAAAAAACCCTGATTTTTGTGACCTTAGGCCTTGAATATCTAATTATGATAATATGCTGAGGTCGGTGACTTTTCGCCCCTTATTTAGAATGCCAAAACAAAGGTATATGCAAAAAAATCAGCTTTATTGCTTCCTTTCCGAAATTTGCTATATAACACTCCTTATTTGACAAAAATGTAGATAAAGTTTACTCTGATAATATCCACATACCGAGAAAGGAAGGGAAAATATGCAGTTTAACCTATGCTATAAAGAAACACAACTATTTGTTACGTTTTGCATAAAAAATATGATTCAATTCATTATTATTGTCAGTGTGCGCTGGTGGCACCCTTTTGTTACTTTATAAAAAATAAAAAAACTAGATGTGCTGCGTGCCTGCAAATGGTATTTTTTAAAAGAGTATTAACTAGAGAAGTTTTTAAAACGATTTGGATTTGGCTGTTGTGCTTACTTTTTTTTTTTGAACCTTAACTTGAAGTTCATAATTTTTATTTTTTCCTTTAACAAGATTTAACGATCTTCCGGTTTTTTGGTATTTGTTTTTTGCACCATTTCTTTTTTATTTTACATGGACAATGTTTTAGTAATTACAGGAAAAAAAATGGCGTTGATATATCAGTAAACAACGGAGTTATAAGGCATGTGCGACGTGGAGATTGAATTTGGTTAATTTTGATTGTTGCCAGGGTTGTTGTTGTAGTATCTGTTTAAGAAAGAATATATTTAAATACAGAAGATAACCCAGGTCAGGGCTAATGTATACAAATAAACCTGAATATGAGCATAGTATAATAGGAGCAAGTTGGGCAGGACAAAGTCATCAGTAAATAGGGCTCTTTCAAGTGATGGGATAGAATTCTGGGAGAGATCTGATAGATAAAATGTTAACGAATAGTGAGGGTGGTGAAAGACCATGAAGCGTGTCTAATTAAGAGGCAATCACAGAGCGTTATTAGGTAGTGTATGATAGAGCGAGGAATAAAAAAAAAACAAAAAGAAAGAAACCAAAAAAAAAAAAAAAAAGAAAAAAAAAAAAAAAAAAAAAAAAAGGAAAAAAAAAATATATTAATAAGGGTATACATATAATTGATCAAAATTGTCATATGTACAAGGAATTTATGAGGTGGTATTATATAGTTGTGAATTTGTATTTAATGGAGCTTTATAAAGAAAAAACAATCAGGTCCAGAGTGGCGCAAAATTGTGTCAAAAGGCTTTTCTGCAATATCAAGGAGCAAAGGCATACCTGTGTGTCTCTTTTCGTTAAAAAACCTGTTGGTTATGAAGTTCATTCCGTCTTGTCTAATTGTGCCACGGTTGAATGTTGTGCTCGAAACCGAATCTGAGCATTTGGAATCAAGGGTTATTGAAAGGGCTTGTGTGTTGTTTGAATCCTTGATAGTAGAATTTTTTCAAATATTATAGATGTATTATATATAAGTAGACTAAATTGGCCTGTACATTTCTTCATCACCTGCTCGCCTGATAAGTTTATTTGTGTTTTCGTTGGTCGGACATGATGGAGATAACTTTAGCTCCTTTCCCAGTTGAAGAGGTGTAAGTAATTAAAAACGAATTAATTACTACGTCTGGTGTCCTCCCTTAACTTCGTTATATAAAAAAGATGGATTCTTATAGTTGCTTCTATTTTTTTTATTACTATGGGCGGGTAGTTTGCATCTTGACGTCATCTGATTTGTTTCGTTTTTATTTTTGTTTCCTACCGTGCTTGTTTTGCCTTGCGTGGATTTTGACGTGTTTAAGATAGGAGCCTGCCAGGAAATTGTTTGAGGAATTTGTGTTACTACTGTAATATTAACTTTCGATTGATGGTGATTTGATATTTTGAAGTTGGTTGTGAGTGCGCAGTACAGAACTGAAATATTTGGCACAAGATTTCAGATTTTTTTCTTGGTAGGAGGTGAAACAACCACGTTATAATTTCTAAAGTGGATTGGTATGGTCTGCTACGAGGAAACTTTGTAAAGGATGTTGTTATGATCCCTCCATAAGATATCTGTTTGTCACCATGGCGTATTCAGTTTGTTTAGAGTTAGCTTGACCACTGTTCGTTTCGCCATTTGTTAATTTGTTTCTTGTTTATTGAATGGTATTCTATTGTCTATGGATTTGTGTAGGGGTTTTTTTGTCTTTTGGCATTTTTTTACATGATTTTATTTTCTTACATTTGTACAAGAGTTTTCAGCTGTGGTGTAGTTCTGTGAGGTTTATCTATTTGGATGTCCTGATCGGTTTGGAGGGATGGAAGCTAACATCTGCGGTTTGTTATTATTCTGTTGAGACTATATTATTTTATCTTCAATATCAGCGGTGCAGATTTTATAGATGGGTTTATAATCGCGATCTGATTATCGATATGAATTGCTAAATTTTTGCCAGTCCGCGACTTTGGAAAAAATAAGTCGGATTACTGGGGTTTGTTATTTTGATATTCTTGTTCGATTCTAAAAATCACCGGTTGTGGTCCGAGTTGAGGGATGGGAGAGATATGACTTCCTTCCTATCGGGAGCTCCATTGTTTAAGTACGCGTTAGAGCCAGATCCTATATACTTGGTTTTGTAGTCGAGGGATTGCCTAGGTATATATGTGGGTTCGGTTTGGGCCTATGTATATTAAATATTCACTTTTGAATATACGAAATTTGTCAGGGTTTTTACCATTTTTATTCTTGTTGTGGCAATTCCATTTCCTGACTCCCCTTTCTTGAACATTTAAATCACCAAAAATGGCAAAGTTCTTTTTCCAATTTGAAAACGTAGTTGTAAGAGCTCATTGTATCACGGCATCTTTATTTGGAGGGTACATAAGTGGCAATTGTCATTTGTATATTTTAATTACCGATCTCTGAAATTGATTTCGACACAGCCTCAGCGCCCTTATAGACTTAGAATAGGTCGGTAATGCAGTAGTGGGAAACCGAGCGAACCCATTTCATGGCGCCGCCACCTGCCATGTGGTCAGATCGTTACGGTAGATTTTGTAAAATGTTTAGATTTGTCCATTTTTACAAAAAAAATTCATAAAAAAAAAAACTGTAAGACTTTGTATATAGGTAAGTGACCTTAAATAGGTTTAAAATGAACCTACCTACCCGAGATACCTTTTTGGCCAACGATCTTCCGAACACCCTGTATATATATATATATTAATTTTATTTATTTTTTATTTTTTTTAGTGTGGGATCAAAACAAATTGAGTGCTTATAATTTTATATGGGAAGATTGTACAAATTATGGACCATATTTAGATGAAACAAGCTATGAAGGATCATTGATGGTGAACTGGTCTGGAGGATTAGCTTTAGCATCACTAAAAAATGTATTCAGTTCTCTAACTGTAAATTCTCGCAAAGTCTTCAAGATTCTTTTGCATAATCAGCTTGAAAACAAAAGTGGAAAACATTCAGGTGAGTTATTATTTGTGTCATTTATTAAAATATACTGACAAAGAAGTGCTATGTCGCTCTTGGTGTTTTTATAAAAAATACTATGCTAATATATAAATAGATCCTCATCTATTAATGCCTTTCTGATTACCTTTATTGGATTCTGTAAAATATGTGTAAACCAATTCAATATTAGTTAGTGGCATTTCGGAAATAGAATGTTTATTGTGATTAATGTATATACTTTATTTATTACGTTTATGGATATGTACAGATAAAGATGAATGTTATACCTAATCTATGTGAGGGTCAGCACACAATTTACATGTTATAATTATTACCAACTAAATAAATGGGTATTTATCTTACTTATTTATCAGGTTACGCTCTAAGGCGGATGCTTGAGGCTGATCTGGGCCAGTTCTCGGTTGTCTTAATCAGGTTCAGTCTTCTTGTGTCTCATTCCCAGCCGTCTATCAAATGGCCTGAGAGTGGATACTCTCTCTCCCTAAGGCTCCTCTGCCAAACTCCCCCACGATCAAAAACTCTCTCTCCATTTCCAAGGCCATTCTTATAAACACCCTAATCCCTTCCATTTCACTTTTAGATTTTGTCTCCAGTAAACTTTTGTGGACGAAATATTTTTAGGTATTGAAACATTTTGAAGGTTTAGCCTAGTTTTGCCTGGCCCAAATCCCCTTTGAAGGGTTTTATGGCTTAACACTCATATTCCAGACTTCAAAGGAGTGCCAGCCAGCCCTTTTTCATCTTGCCGTCTTATTATTGATTATTAATAAACATTATTATGTTTACCCATAATACATTGCAGAAGTTTTATTAAAAAATTAAACTGTATGAAGATTCTAATCACAACTATTTTTATTGGTATGATGAGGATGTAATAAATAAAACCATTTGGCACCATAAGTTTTTTTTTTAAACATGAATTGGCCAGCAAGGACCGCGGGAATATCACTACTTATTCTTCTTCACACCTTCAACCTTCCTTCAACTCCAATACTGTCTCATTCTCTTGGACTGTTTCTCTCGCTCTTCCTAAGTCCATTTTCTCCCTCGTCTCTCCCCCTTTCCCCACAAGAAGCTTAACCTCTTTTAGTTTTTCCCCAAAAAGTTCTCTGAATGAAGCAGTCTTTATCTGTGATTTTTAGCCTCAGTTCCTGTTCTACTTGTTTTACATATCCCCCCTTACTTTTAATCTGCAGACTATTTCGAATATTTTCTTGTGTAGTCTCTCATTTTTCATTCTTATCATGTGCCCATAGAACCTCAGTCCCCTGATCCTGTTAACCCTTTCTAGATCTTCCAAATTCCTGTATATTTCTTCATTGGATTTTCATTGGATAAATTGTTTATTTAAAAAAAAAAAAATTGTTTTCGATCCAAGATGTTTATTAGACGCAGTGTAACAACTACTAGAAGCTTCCTTGGGAGAGAATTGTTTTCTGTATACTCCACATGACAAGCGACATCAACCCTCCTCTCTTTTATACAATTCACAATATCTGGCTTAATTAATCCAGCATTGAAAGAATAAACATGTAAAAAAATTTCAATTATGCACAGGTTTGTTCGATAAGTATTGAGGCTATAGACCAATTAGCCTTCTTAACATTCTTTCAAAAATATTTGAAAAAATATTCTTGAAGAGGTTAAACAAGTTTATATCTGACAACAATATCATGATTAATGAACAATTCGGTTTTAGAAACCACCATTCCACAGTGGCTCAGTTAGCTAGATTAACAGATTTTATTACAGCAGGTTATAATGAAAAAAAAAAAACATACAGGGATGATCTTAAGGCGTAACCGACTAATATACAAGCTTATCACTTACCAATTCCCACCCTACATCATTCACATTATCCATTCATTCCTTTCTAGTAGATCCTTCCAAATCACAATTAACAATACCACAACACCTAAACATTCCCAATCAGCTTGTCTTCCCCAAGGATCCTGTCTTTCCCCTACTCTCTTTAACCTATACATATCTGACCTACCTTCTCTTCCTTCAATTGAAAGATCGTTTTACGCAGATGACACCGCCATTTACACTAGTTCCTACTGGATAGATACAATAGAAAACATATTAAAATCATTATACTCCAAAGTCAATAAATATTACAAAAAATGGGAAATACAAATAAATGAACACAAAACTGCAGCAATAATGTTTACAAAAAGAAGGCCTTTAATAGCGGATCATATCATTCTTAATAAAATTCGAATCCCTTGGGCACAAACTGTTACCTGTGTTGTCTTGAATTAGATAAGCGTTTAACTTTCACATCCCATATTAATAATAAATGCTGCAAAGCCAAAAAACTTATCAGCACAATGTCACCCTATTTCCGAAGAAAATCCCCACTATCAACTCACAACAAAATTATTTTATATAAATCAGTCATTCGACCATTACTGACATACGCCTCTCCCGTATGGAGCTACACTTGTGACTCCAATTACAAAACAATAGAAAGAATTCAAAACCAATGCTTGAGAATCATTAACGACTACCCAAGATACACAAAAATAACTGTCATGCTGCATGATCTAGATTTTCAAACAATTAAACAGTTTATTTACACCCAGGCCCAGAACTTTTTCAACTCAAATAATTCCATAATACAAGCAATAGGCAAATATAACAAACTAACCTTAAGATGATACGTACACAAACGAACTAGACACATACCACTAGAATAAAATTTATTTAATAAGACATTCTTAGGATTTATCAGTTTTAGTTAAATTTTAATTTAGCAAATCAAAGTATTGTTAGAGTTAATTTATTCTTAAATAGTAATTTTAATGCTCAAAACTGTTACTTATTTTTATATATTATTCATTTATTAATTTTAACACTTTTTATTATTTTATTATTTTTTTTAGTAGGTTTTTTTTGTCAGTTTTTCCTACAGTTTAAAAAATTGAATTCTATGTTATATTGAATGAATTTGTAGTGTGAATTGTTTTATTAGCAAAACAATTATTTACACGAATATGTTACAAAATTGTAAATTGTTAAATTCCATAAAATAAAGCTTTTTTTATATTTTTATTTTTTTTTTTTTATTGAGGCTATTAAGGAAAAGTCATTTTTCATTAAAAATTACTATTGTTTTCCAAAGTATTCTTCATAATGACCATCAACAAACTTTGTTCAAACTATTTATTACACCATTCACGCCTCTCCAAAAGTTGTAACTCCAAAACATGAGTATTGAATGCATCAATTGCATCTTCTGCCATTGAAAATTGTTGCCTACACTGTCAGTTTTTTATATTAGTTCAATACTAAAACACTTGAGATTTGTTGGTGAGAAAGGAAATTTGTGCATCCATAATTAAATTTATGAAACAATAGTAGAGAAGAGTTTCTGATGTTTTGTTATTCATTGAAGTTTAATATCAGAGTATTATGATAGCAACTTCGAAGACAGTACTTAAGTAACCTTTACTTTTAAAGTTGTGCCTGTGTATTTAATATTACTTAAAAACTTATCTGTAACAAATATAACCTGAAAGTTGAAAAATCTGGCTTGTTGCCGGTTGCAATTAATTCCTCATAGAAAAGCCCCATGCTGCTGAAACAGCAAAGAAAAGGAGACAAAAATAAGAGCTCACTTGTAATACTTTAAGTAATAATGGGTTTTCTTTTGTTTCAGGGATGCACTTTTCTGAGTTATACAGGCAGTGTCGTGAAGGTTTCATTGTTAGTTCTGATCTTGCTCTTAGGACCCTATTAACTGAGTTTACCGACCATGAGCTTGTCAAATGGAAAAAAGATACTGATCATCTTTTAATAACTGTCGATCAAAATATACTTAATCAGTTTAAAAATGAAGTAGATTTGACTTAAGAAAATGGGCTTGATAGAAGGTTTAATTCTGGTTTCATTGGTTAAACTCTGCTCATGAATGTACAAATGTAAAGTTATATAGTAGTTAATTTTACAGTTGTAAGTTTTTATTTGAGTATTGTCTTATTTTAACTATAATATTATCTGCAACAGATGTATATGAGATTGTATTTTAGTATTTTCTTGTATTAAAAAAAGGTTATTTTCATTTGATGATTTGAGATCTTTTTGAACCTAATCGGTTTAAAATTATTCACTGGCTGTGTATATTTGTTATTTTCTCAAGTATTGTATTGATATAGTTTATGATCCTATGTAATTAATTTGTATCTAAACTTTATTGACTTTTTGTAAATATTATATATTTTTGTACTTTTTTAATGAAAAATTATGTTCAAGTTTGATGAAGTTGGTTATTATAATCATTTTTATTGTAATTAAAACATTAATTCTGAACCTTTATTTTATCAATCTGCATTTTCTAAGGTTTACATAATTAGGTAAAACTGATAAGTTATTGTTTATTCAGTATAACACCTTTTAGTACTCCTTATTAGACTGTAGGAGCATGATCTAAAAAATTTAATAGTCAATGACTATTAGGAATATAGATTGGTTAAGGAAATCGGATATGAATCTAATCATTTTATGAGCAGTAGTTGTGAAGAAGTTGATAAGTTCAATTAGCTTAAAATGAATTAACTGTGCCTCTTAGCAGATATTAACGTTGTGCAGCATTGATTGATTTGTACTTCTGAATAAGACCTTTAAGTATCTAATTTGGAACAAATTGTGTTTTTAGAATAATTACTGGATTTTTGAAAACAATAAAAAAGTTTCCCTACTAAAAAGTGCAGAATATTGACTTATCAACTCCTTCACGACAACCAGGGATTTATTTTTAGCCTTATTACTCTCCTTTGGGGTTCAACAATGCCTCCTTACCCAAAATATTTAATTTAGAGAAGGCCAATTTATTTTGGTTATTAAATTGTTAAAATAAAAATTCTTTGCGTAGAGTTCATGAAATAAGAGATGAGTCAAAATTCATTATTGATAATAATCAATAGATTATTATGCTCAGTTTAGGAGGAGGGGGGGGGGGTGATCTCAGATACACAAGGAAAAAAGTGTGTTGCCCTATCAAATGAAGATCCCTCAAATCTGGCCGGCAATGGGTGAAATTTATTTTGAGGTTTTAATGCCTCCCTTCTAGGAAACCTTTATTTTCTCCTGAAGCCCATCTCAATGGCTGTCCTAAGTTTTAAATGTGTGTACTTTCCTTTAGAGAACTTTAAACTTAAGAGAAGTTTTGACATGAATATATCTTTTGGTTGGGGGTCTATTTTTGGTATAACTTTTTTTCAGTCATAAATGTAATATTTTGACAAGCTCTAGCTCTGTTAGTGTAGCTCAGATAGAACATTTGTCTACACATTTCTTATAAATTTAATGGTAAATATTTTTTGCTATATACCACTTGTTGCTAGGACCTACCTTTTAGGAGCTATATTGGTTTGAATGAAAAAAGTCACTCATGCCTAAATTTTTTAATTGATGGGGCTTTATTGACACGCTCTAGCTCAGTTGGTATTGCCCATATCAAAACTTTGATGACAGTTTCCTTAACAGAAATTTAATGGAGAATATTTTTTATTTTATATCATTTGTTGCAAGGACCTATCATTTAAAAGCTATATTGGTTTGATTGAAAAAAGTCACTTTTTGTTGGAGCTTTGTTGAAATGACCTAGCTTTGTTAGTGTTACTCAGATCGAAAATTTGATGAGTTTGCTTATCAGAAACTTAATTTAGAATGTATTTTGTTTTATGGTATTTTTCGCTAGGACCAACCGTTCTGAAGTTATATTGATTTGAATGAAAAAAGTCACATTTGAAATCCCTATTTTCTCTCAGCTTTGTTGATTTCGAATAATCATTAATTGTTAATTTAATTTAAGCGATTTGATCCTTTTAATTCTAAAATATAAATTGAGAAAAGCAGTAGATTATAGATAGACATATCCATGATCTATAGTTTCCGCAATCAGGGAGAAATTGAGTTTTTTTAATCCTTACCTTCTTTAAATGGACATCTATTAATTACGTGAGGTGTGTTTTTTTTTATTAGGATCCTTCCCTCTCTCTTGGTGAGATTCAGTAGATGTGTGACTCTCCCCACCCCTTCACATTTGATTTACTTTATAAATTTCAAAAAAATTATATTTATTTTCATATATTTGCTATATACTACTAAGTATATTTTTATAAGAAGCTTTTATACTTATTATTAGTGATGTATTAATGTTTTTATTTATATAAGTAGTTGTAATTGTCTTTATTACATAGGAGAGAACGGGAAGAATTGGGATAATTATCGCATTTTGGACTAAAATCTCATTTAGAATATTTGGATATATATATACATGACAGGCATTTTTTCATATACCTTACTAGCATTCCCCGTTACGGCTTCTTCCGCTCTCATAAGTTAATAAAGATAATTTTAAATAATAATTGAAATTCTAGGATCAAATTTCCAGAAATGGTTAAAACAAAAATTAATAGACAGTGGTCAGATGAAAGAAGAAAGCATCAGGCAGAGGCAATGAAGAGATATTGGAAGGAATGGAAGAGCAAGAAGAATGAATTGTTGAGCGTGTTCCACAGATAGCCGAACTCGTTAGAAGAAGAAGAATTGAAGTTCTATTTATTTAGCAATACAATTTGTATTTTATAAAGCATTCAAAAAGGAAAAAATAAATTTAATGTCTTCATGGAATTGTTGTGGTATGGTGAAAACCAAAAACAGACCTAGCGACTAAAAATTTATGCTCTTTTGTTAAAAATTGATGGGGTGTATTAGTGCATCTGGTGTTGGAAAACTTAAAGTAATTGACAGAATTATGGACCAATATGTTTATGTGGACATATTAATGAACCACTAAAAATCAAGTGCAGTGTGTCTTGGTATTAGATCATCTCTTTCTCGCAGATGTTCCCTTTGAAGTTTTTTTGGATGTGCAGACCCTAGCGAACTATGAAAGTTCCCAGTTTCTTCAAACCTGTTAATGATTTCTGGAAATTATTTCACCTGTTTCTCTCTTCCTTTGTTTCTTGCTTTTCCTTTCTTGAAATGATTTCTAACTAATTTTCTAATTTCTATGAAAATATCCATAATAAAAACAAATACGATTTTTAATTTACTACCTTGCATGGCAACAGTTATTAAAAGACTAAAAATAGCTCAGAAGAGTACAATACCAATAATCCTCCAGAGGATTAACAATTTTTGATTGGATATTTTCTGTCAATGAATAGTGTACACACTTTTTTTGGCATTCATTTTCTTATTCAATTACTTAATAATACTAAATAATATAATAATTTCGTAATTACACCAACAAAAAAAATTGATGTGTATGAGTTGCCGTATTCATTTCGCATTTAATGAAAACAATCTTAAAGAAGATACGGACAGTGGTCGAAGAACTGGTAGTCCTATGTCTTCATTCAAATCAGCAATGAAACAACAGTGTCTTAACAGTAACGCTAACTATTTGCCATCTCATATTGCACACTAATCGATTAGCAAGTTGCTAGGTAATGTCAGTAAAAGTATAGCCGTAGCAGTGACCTCCTCTATCGCTCACATCACAAATAATATATTGTCTATTAATTCAACATGAAGCTCAAATTAATGCAACCACCATAAATAAACAATGGGTGTACACTTTTTTTTTTTACTAACTGTATATCAAATGGATGACGCATGGAAAAGACCCTAAGGATGACCAAGGAATTTCTACAAAGACTATACCTGCAGAATAGGAGGAATTAGAGAGAAAACTGAAGATGTGTCAGGACCAGTTGCGTTGGTTCTATTGGATTGAAGCCACCTACCCTATAAATGGCTTGAAAAGGAAGGAAAAGAAGTTTTTGAGATGTGGTCAGAATTTTAATGTTTCCTTTTCCTCGGGAGTGATTTTGGAAAAGGGTGAACTTGTAGAGGAAAATGGTAAGGTATATTTTAAGCCAAGATATAGAAGAAAGAATTCAGAAAAAACTTTAAATATTGAAAATAAGACTAATGAAAGGTTGGTACACTGTCTCATACCTCCCATATGTTGGTGTTTCATGCCTCCCATTTTATAAAAAAAATAATAAACTGATATTTTGAACCTGTTAAGAAAATCGTATCTAACAAGGGGACGTTTGCAGTTGTAACACAGATTTGAATGCCGATTTGTGTGGGTAGTAGGGACCTATAATAGAGCAAAACTAGAGTTATAGCCGCCAATGGGCATTAGGAGCCAAGAAAAAAAAAAAAAATATGAAAATCACGTTTTATTTTTTTTCTCAGCTCTCAGTCAAGATAGAGAAATGATTCTTTCACGTTTAATTGCAGTTATGTATGATATTTGGTATAAAAATACTTCCGCTATACTCAAGATACCACGCGGCTTTTGGTTGCTCAAAAACTCTAAAAAAAATGACAAAATTCGAAGGAAATCCGCTGTAAATCAGTGGAATTATTTTTTCATGAACAACTGACCTCAAATTTTGATTTAACACACCATAAAACCCTTATATGTGAAATTTTATCAAAATAAAAAAATATTGATTGTTTACCTCTTCCGAGGAGGATAAAATTATGAAGTTGAGATTTCATCAACAATTTCTAACGTCCGTAACAGATGGTGCGTTCAACCGAATACAATAGTAATTGCATCACTAGAATCAGCATACATTCTGCTTTTTATGCATGCATATAACATTGGGATTACTCCAGATTTTAGTGGACAAATACTGATGTAAATGAAAAAATCCTAGGTTAGCTATAACTTGAGATATCTGAATAAGGGGAAATCCTGCGACCTCCGGATTTAGGCGAAACTATGCAGTTTTGCGGCTTCTAGAAGACCTTAAAATTTGGTTTTAATCGGTGGCGAAATGTGTGAGATAGCACAAATTATTTACATTTTTTCAGAAATTGACAGCATCTTGCCTTCTAAAATCATACAAAATTTTAAAGGTAAAAAAATTATTTTTGATTTCGACAAAATTTAGTTTCTACATGTTTTTTGAGATAAGGAATATGAAAATAATATCAGTTTTTAGTTTAAAAATTGTCTTCACCTATATTATATAAATAAGACGTTCTAAAATGATCTATTTCTATTATTATTTTAATTTTTACACAATAAATTTCAATAAGACCATTTAAAAAAAATACAGGTATGGGGAGTTTTTTTTTTAAACCAAAACCTGATATTAAGTTCAGATTATTAGATAAATCTTAACATTTCAATGCAATTTGAAATAAAAACATGAGGAGGAGAAGTTTTAAACTAAAAACTGATATTATTTTCAGATTCCTCATCTCAAAAAACATGTAGAAACTAAATCTTGTCGAAATCAAAAATAATTTTTTTTTTTACCTTTAAAATTTTGTAGGATTTTAGAAGGCAAGATGCTCTCAATTTCTAAAAAAATTTAAATAATTTGCGCTATCTCACACATTTCGCCACCGATTAAAACCAAATTTTAAGGTCTTCTAGAAGCCGTAAAACTGCTTAGTTTCGCCTAAATCCGGAGGTTGCAGGATTTCCTCTTATTCAGATATCTCAAGCTATAGCTAACCTCGGATTTTTTCATTTACATCAGTTTTTGTCCACTAAAATCTGGAGTAATCCCAATGTTATATGCATGCATAAAAAGCAGAATGTATGCTGATTCTAGTGATGCAATTACTATTGTATTCAGTTGAACGCACCATCTGTTATGGCTGTTAGAAATTGTTGATGAAATCTCAACTTCAAAATTTTATCCTCCTCGGAAGGGGTAAAAAATCAAAATTTTTTGATTTTGATAAAATTTCACATATAACATAACATAAAAATGACTTTTTTGATCCATGCGAAAAGTTGTTCCTCAATGAGTGATGTTTATATTAAGATGAAAAATTTTAGTTTTTTTAGTACCCCTACTATCCCAAACACCCTACTCTCTCCTATTTAAATGTAATTAATGGATCTGTAAGGGTACTAGTTCTACTGAGTATAATAGTTAAAATGTCCATAATAACAAGACCTCAGTTCGAATGCCGGTTGAATTTTATCTTAACAATAAATTGAAGAGGCCTTTTTTGATTGTAACCATGGTACTAAATTTAAAAAAGAAATATGTAATAATAATTTGACACTCAAAAGTTTTTGAACTTATATGTTTTGTTTTTTTACTGCTGGTAGCATCTCAGACTATTTTTTTCATAAAATAAAATAATATAATTTGAAATTATACCAAAATTATTTGCAAATAAAATTGGAATATTTCTGTATATAATAAAAATAGATTAATTAATTTATAAAAAGATTAATAAAAAACAAATAGTTCCATAATTGAAAGACTTGAGGTACTTAAAAAAACGAACTATTTCTCATTTATTTTTTTCTTTCCAAATGTGAGAAACCTGTCATCACCATTTGACCAGCAATAGACAAATTTAAAGGAAGTCAAATTTCTGAGACAAGCACTTAATAGGGGCAAGTAATTTGCAGGATCATAGTTGAAATCAGAAAAATCTAAAAAAGTAAATGTTTATACTATTATCAAAAACAAGTAAAGTAGGTCTTATTATCTTTAGGTAAATGGGACTGTGGGCTAAAACTATTGAAATTTATGTTAAAAATGATGTATACGGTAAATTAAACTTTGTTTTTTATGAATTGTATTTCCATAAAATAACCTTGATTTCAAGTCAAGAGGAGGTATCGATGTGCACTGCCTCTTCATCAAGCCTTACATGTTATCTTTTATCTTTTTGGAATCCCAGCAGATTTCCTGATTGTCATTATTGTATGATATATAAAAGTATGAAGCTGTAAAATAAAAGTTAAAAAATAAATAAATGTTTTATAAGCCTCACATTTATAAGAAACTCAAATTATTGAGATTAATGTACTGAAAATAATCAGAAAATAAGATTCAAAAGTTGATAGACTGAGACTTACACACTGTAGACGATATTATTGCTAAGCTAGAAAAATAGCTTAGCCATGAAAAAATGGAGGAAGATGCATATTTTTTTTTAAATGGCATTATATTATAACTTGTGAAGAGACATGCATTGTTTATTATATTGTTAAACAATAGCAACTAAATGAAGTACCACAAGCCTAACTAATGAAAAAGTTCTGAGGCCTCTGTAGCAACAAATTTTGGCAAATTTGGAACACATCATGATTAATAAAATACTTGTCCATCTCCTAAAGTGAGGTTTGGGTTGTTCAAAAATTGTCCTGTATACCAGAAAAATGCATCATACCACCACAGAATACAGAATATGATAGAAGCGGTGGAGGGAGAAGGCTCCTGGCTAGGAGCGCTATCCCCACCACCTTAACCCCGGCTGTCCCATTCAGTACCACTGTTTCCCTGTGTTTATTTGGAACGATTGGTAATTGTTAGGTCTCTGTTATGTGTATGTGTTTTTTATTTCTCAATTGGATTAAAAAAAAATGCCGTGTTGTGACGCATTTGGATGTTCTAGGAAAGAGTCCAACAAAGATTTAAACCCTCCAATAACCCTTCACTGGTACAATTTAACATACACAGTTTAGTTTTTCAATAAATTGAGAAACAAATCTTCCTTCCCTTTCGCCACAGTAAAAATATGTTTATTGTGGAGCTTTTTTAGCTTAATTGTTAAACTCCCCTATATTAACAATAGTAGGTATTGTAAGCACAGAATATGCTGTATATTCAATTAGGATTGATAAATCAATTGCCAATTCTATTGAAATTATTTTTATTTGAAAACTAGTTTTGAATGTAAAACATTAACACCGTAAGACAAATAACGTTTTACAATAATAATATAGTTTTAGATTTGAATAAATCTTTAAAAGGTAAACAGTTCCAATTTTATTTCTTATTTTTTCCTCAGCTTCCCTTCAGTTGAAGAGGAACAAAATAAGTGGGTTCAAGCCCTGAGGCAAGAAAAATGGAAGCCAACAAAAACAAGTGTTATTTGTTCAAAACATTTTCAAAGAGCACGATTTTAACAGATCTTCTTCATTTCAAGTAAATCTAAAGAAAGGTGCAATTCAGTCGGTTTTTGGATTTCCCAGATCATTTGAAACTGAAGATTATTAAAGTATATATAATTTTTTATGCTTTCTGCCTGCTTTACCCACATACATAGGTATTTAAACTTAAAAGTTTAATGCTGGATTTTTTTATTTTAGGAAAGGGGGCCAATAAAAAGGCTTGTGACCCCATTGAAAAATATTAGGTCTCCAAATAAAAAGAAATTAAAAAAATGTTAGAGATCACTAATAAAAGCATAAACAAGCTCAAAAAAACAACTCGATGAAAGATGTGTACAGCTTCGGAATTAAGCTTCACTGAAAATTCACTTTCTACCACAAAAAAAAAAAAAAAATACTGGTTGAAAAGAAAAAAACAATTTAAAACGTACACCGAAACGTTTTGAGGTATAAAAAGAAAAACTGTGCCCACAAATACAGGCTACAAAAACTGTGTGAAGAAAAACAAAATAAACTAATTAAATGGAGAATAGAAATTTTGTTTTTGTTACTTCTAAAACAATATCTTGGGAGAAACTTTTTTTCTAGATTTCCACATTTTTTAGAAGATGGCTCTCATTCCTCATTATTAATCAGATCGATCGGAATGATATTTTTTAAAGTCCGAATCCACCATTTTTTTTAAAAATATCGATGATAATATACATACAAATTAAATAAGATAGAAAAGTAATAAATTAGTAATTTTCTTTTGGTAATATTTTGTTTAATTTTCGTTCTTAAACTACCTACCTATGCATGAATGTGATTAATATCTGAACAATTAGATGGAATCCGATAAAATTGGTAAGAGTTGAAGCCTAAATATTAGATAATAAAGTTGTAAATAAGCCTGAAGTGGCGCAGCCCGGGTGAAGGTGGTGGGGGGAGAGCCGACCGAACTGGAGCCACGGGACCTGTGGCATTAGTGCCTCCGCCCCTTCTACTATATTCTGTATTCTGTGCATACCACACATCTTCCTCATATAGTTTGGACAGTTTGTTCTATCTCAGTTTACTTTATCATACCGAATGAAAAGCTCTGTCATATCACCATGGGCCAAGATGTTCTTTTACTAAGCATATTGCTATAAAATTGTTAAATCTTTTCTCACTTCCTGTACATTTATGTTGGAAAGAAGGAGAAAAAAATGCCATTGATTAAATAAGTACATGACATGCTTCAGGAGAATTTATTTTTTTTATTATTCAATTTATGTTTGCATAAAGCATATAGAAAAATTTGAAGTCTAAATTTTGACAAACAAATTTTTTGCTTGGATATAATGTACTATTTCAAGCTGGAAAATGATTTGTTTGAGGAGAAGCCAAACTCATTAAAAATTTTGAAAACTACATATGGTATGTCAAATATGATATTTAATGACATACCAAGGAAACCAACTTTCTCCGTACCACTACATACTCCTATATTTATATAAATATCTTAAATTTTAATTGAATTCTAATTCATGAATAATTGGACATTCAAAATAACTATTGAATTTGTTTTGAAACTTGATGACTTACAAAATATCGATTCTATGTTAATTTGACTGATACTATTAATATATATTACAGTCATTTTTTTAATCGTTTATTAATTGTAATAAACATGCTCACATGATATGACATTTAAATAAGCCATGTGATTATAAAAATATGATTTAATTGCTTGTTGAGTTGATTATTATGGAGTTAATATCTCATTTTGACTTACTTATTTTATGGCTGTTTTTTTCTTCTTCTTTTTTCTGGTTTTTCTCTTTTGCTTGTTTTGTAAAAGTTGACTGTTTCTCTTTTGATTGAACTGCAGCAGCAGGGGTCTGGGATTGTTTCTCTTCTGCTTGAGCTGCAAGGGTTATTGACTGTTTCTTTTTCACTTAAATTGTTAGTTTTTTTTATTGTTTCTGATTCTACTTCATCTGGAACATTATAATAATATATGAAAACCAACAAAATGAAAAAGAGGCAGATAAAATATTCAAAAGAGAAATTTGGAAAAGGATCAATTGGGCAATGCATTGTGTGTCAAATAACATATGTAGTATAAGTAGTTATACATTATTAATTTTATTTCCACTATAAAGGTATCATTGATATTTTAAATGTAAAAACCAAAAAGTTGGTTGAAAGAAATGGAATTTTACAAATCATGCATATGAAAATATTTTAATTGTAATTATTTGCACAAAATTACGATGATTTACAAATATATCAAGCAGTATACATATACATGAATTAATTAGATGGTCACAGGGAATAAGTTGGTAAGTTTAAAATCGCAACTTTTCTGGTACCATTTAGGTCTCAAATTTAAGCATATTAAATTTCCTTTTAATTCTTTTCTAAAGATATTTTTGGGAAACCAGTACTTTTTTCAGCATGCGGCTGAGAACTTGACTGCATCAGAAAAATTTCAAATTATGTGAAAAATAACCATTTTTTGGACACCTGCATCGCCACATGCGATTGGCCTACAGTGCTCTAGTTGGGCTTAAATTTTCACAAATTTAGTGCTCTTTAATAGTGTAAATTTGCTCTATCACCAAAACTACATAGTTTACAAGATATAAGTACAAAATTGAAAATAGGGTTAAAATTCCATGGATTTTCGAGTATTACACAAGTCACACCAGGTTTTCAGGGTTGTGTAACATTTAAGTATTATATTTCAGGGTTGTGTAGTATACTAATAACTTAGATGTCAACTACCTTTTTCGATCTTAGCCAACATATTAAAAAATGGTAGATACATGCGTGATTGCGATCTTTGATGTATAAACCGACTGGGATAATTGTTTATAAGGAATGGATGAAATAATAACAATTCAAATAAATATACATATATTTTTGACAAGAAGGTTTAATTAAAAAAATACATTATGAAAATATTTATAAAAATTAATAGGTTCTGAATTCATAAAATAAAAAGTATTAATTATAAAACGTAAATGTTTTTGAAAAAATAACGATTTTTTAGGCTTATTACGATTATGCCTATATAATTTAATCATAATTTGGAGAAATTAACAATATATATACTCATTCATCAGCTGAAATAAAAATTCTTTCCAGTCTTCTCTAATATAAGGCTAATTACTCGAGCCTCGAAACTCGTATTTTATAAAAATTATCAAAGACATGCATTCTAATATTCCTTTATAGAAAGACAGTGCTAGAAGTTCACCTACTTCATAAAACAATCTATGGAATGGCTAAATTAAGTTTAACAAGACAAGTAAATTACAATCAATAAATTTTTGACTATCATAGTTATCTCTCTAATCCAGTAATGGATATCACAGCATACTAAACCAAACTATTGTTTTAAAAAAATCATACATGAACATACTGTAAAATCATAAGTCGATCTAGCTTCATATTAAATTACTTATACCTTAATTAATTAAATGTACTAAAATGATAGAATCCTGTGTAAATGTATTTATCAGTACAATAATGAAAGTAATATTTTAACAATTATTGTTAAAAAAAAAAAATTACAAATGAAAGTTTTAATTACTTATACATAAAAATAAGCTTGATTCATCATTCATTATTCATATTCGTAGACTCATCTAAAACCGCTGTGTGGCGTGTGACTTATAAAAAATAAACTTGATTCATATAAAACTTAATTTGGCTTGATACTATGCTTTGCACTGAATCCAATCAGTTAAAAACTCATCTCAGCTATTTTGGAGATGTTTAAATTGTGGTATAACAGTATACATATTACTCAGATAAATTGATTGTATGATAAGCGCAGTTCCAATTCTTGATGACTGATCATAATGAAACATAATAACAATTACAACATCTTTTTATAACTTAACATTGAAATAATTACTTTCTCATACTAACATCTATTTCTATTAATAACTTGTTAATTAATACTTTTAAAGGAGTTATTTGCAATCTAGACAAGCCTTAAATTAAAACTGTTGTTAACATAATTAGATTTATTAGACTTAAAATATTAGTTACATTTTATGCTAGAGCTGGGCAGCAGTTAAATACTAAAATTAATCAACAGTAATTAAATGTATTACAAAAAATTTAAAAATATATTGACAGATTGCATAATTGGTTACTATTGTTATTAAAAACACTCTTTGCAATACATTCATGTTTTAAAGTAACATATTTTTTTAAAATTTAATTATGGCCATGGCTATTAGCATTAAAGTAATCTTAAAATGAAATCCTCAAGTTTGAAGTGTCACCTGACTATTTCAATATAGTTGATTAATGTCCAGCACTAGCACTGGAGCAAGATTGTTTTAAAAAATATTTTAAAAAATTATAGATTAGCTATTTTTATTTTTGTTCAAAATAAAATATACAATCATTTTTTACATAATCCTAAATCAAATAAATATCTTAGGCAGTTGGGACGGGGACAGGGGGTTTTATCCCTAATAAATCTGCTATCTTATTTCTAACAGGGCGAGAAGACTCTACAGTTGTCCATTCGGCTTCTGAAAGTAGTGAAAGGATAGCATCTAAAGACTCTTCTGATAGCCCAGGTATGTCAGGATATAACATAAGGGATTCGTACAACTTTGTGGCCGTTGCTTTTCTTAACCAACCAAACCTATGGCAAAGCAAGATCATGAGCCGTCCAAGAGCCTTTTTGCATACAGAACCATCAACCTGGAAATTGAAAGCAAAAAGAGGTTTAAAGATATGCACAAAATGTTTAATACTGATGGTTAATATTAAAATAATCAATCCAAAAAGTATCATTCCTATTTTAAAAAATTAAGATAGCATTAAGCTCAACAATCTTGGTTTTAATTTTTTAAAACAGACTTCACAATTCAAATAAATAATCAACATAAAGGTAGAGAAGCATTCCTCACAAGAAAATAAAGTAAAATACATTTCATTTATTATGTAACTGATGCTGATGCATGCTTAGAATAATTTATAGAACTGAACAAAAATATACTGACATTTTTCTAATTAAAAATAATATTTCTCCACATTTCCTTGAATATTTGAATTAAAGAAAAGTAGGTTATGACTGATGTACATGACATTAATGATATGGAATTGTATTTGTGAGGTAGAGACTATGTGATATATAAATGAAAAATACAGCAACTATATATCCTATTCCTATTTACATTTTTAAAAAATAAATTTTGGCGACGTTTCTTGGCTATTGCCACATAAGCACAGTTTAATAACATATTAAATTCCTTATAATTATTGAGAGAAAAACACTTCTCTGTCTTATCACCATGGGTCAACTGATTCCAGAACCTTGATAGTGTTATTAAATAATGTTGTCTAAATTTTTGTTCATATATGAAATGGGATATTCTATAACTTTAATGCTATCCTCATCATAACAGGTGCTAAAACTCCGGCCATTGGTAGTTCTTAAAGGAAACATTTAGCATGTAAATGGAGCAAACCTTATAATCGAAGCTGTATTAGATGTGTATTAATCCACAAATATTTAAAATTTAAGCAGTGTAATTTACATTGTTAAATAACATTCCTATTCATTAATCTTGGTAAGTACATAATGACACAGCTTTGTTATGACATTGCTTTAATTTTTTTTAAAATCATAAAACACCATTGTGTCCCCTTTAAGACTAGCAAACTTACTACTTATAAGTTGGAGTTTCTGATAGGTGTTACCAACAGATGACACAAAACATGTTACAAAACAAAACTTCAAAAATTTATTTCAAATATAAATTTTTTTAGATAAATATTTCTCAATTAGGGGCAAATTGGGTGGATATTGCATATCCATAATAATAAATAAAATAAACTATTAATATTAATATTGAAATTACTATACATATTGTGATTAAAATGTAAAAGCTAATATTTAAAGTTATTAATTATAAGGCAGTTGACTGCTAAGAAATATAATACAGTCTGGGATCCAGTCAGGAGAAAGAAAAAACATGTCAGAGTTAAAAACACTTTTTATGGATTGCCAATGTTTTGACTTGCCATGCAGGTCTTCTTCAGTGCGACCAAACCAGTCAGGAGAGGAGACAATCAATGACTGTCCTGTAGCAAGGCAGGTCGAAACTTCCACTCTCTATAAAAAGAATTTTTAAACTTGGTATTTTTTTTTTTTTTTTTTTTTTTTTTTCACTTGACTACATCCCAGGCCATCTTCTTACAGTGATTTAGTTCAATAGTACAATTATTTTTCAAATTCAGCATGCCCACAGCTTTCCTGCCATTTGTTATTCTCTTTCTAACCTCGGCATTTGTGGTTCCATTTCTTTCCAGAATTGAGCCAAGGTAACAAAATTGTTCCACTCCATCCAGGCTCGCAATTTCAGGCTCTAATATTTCCTCTCTGTCTGTGCTCATATATTTGGTCTTTTTATAGTTAATGTTCAAACCCCAGTTCTTATATTGCTCCGCCACTTTCCTAAACATATAGCTCCCATCTTCTTCGTCCTGAGCGATGATTACTTGATCATCTGCAAATAGTAAATGGTGTAAATGCTTGTCATTTATCGGTAGGCCCATCTGACCACAGTTCCTTGACCATCCCTTCAGACAAACATCAATGTATATTTTGAATAATGTTGGCGACATACAACATCCTTGGAGCAATCCTTTGCTGTTTGGGAAAACTTCTGATAATGAATTTCCTATTTTTATTTGGCATTTATTACCTCTATATATTTCTTTGATTACTCCCGTAATGTTACTGTTTATGCCAGCCATGTCCAGGGCTTCCCACAGTAGCTTTCGAGGAACACTATCATACGCCTTTTCAAGATCTATAAATATCATGTCCAGTATCCTCGCATTGGCTGTTTGCTTTTCTAACAGTTGTCGGAGGGTAAAGATGTGGTCAATACAGGATTTCCCTGCTGTGAATCCACATTGTTCCTCTGCTTGCAAGAATTCTTTTTCCAATTTACCCTTTATTATTCTACCCAGCAATTTCATTATTGGGTTCGTAACACATATCCCTCTATAATTATCGCATGCTTTTTTATTTCCCTTTTTGAATACTGGTGTGATATATCCCATTTTCATTTCTGCTGGTATACTTTCACCTGCCAGTATACGATTTATGAGATCAGTAAGTAGTCTTGTCACCTATTATTATTATTAATTGATCAAATAAGCTACAGCAGATAATACTCATATAATTAACAGATGAACAGCTACCTGTATTAGTTGACAATTATTATTATTAATTGATCAAATAAGCTACAGCAGATAATACTCATATAATTAACAGATGAACAGATACCTGTATTAGTTGACAATAGACATCCACAGAGCTCAGCAATTTAAATTTATCAAGAGTACCATTCAATGCTGACCTAGTCAAGTTGAAAATTTGTAGAGCAAATTTAGAATTAGGATCTTTCAGTACTTGATTGACTGTACCTGTAAAAATAAAAAAATTAAAATTAAAAAAAAAAATTTGTAAGCATCCGAATGATAATAGTAAAAATAATAAAGCATAAAATATATTTTGTATTGTACATATTAATTTAACTCTATTGAATAGAAATACACCCTTTTCTTTACTTAATGCATACATGCACAAATAAATGCAAATATAAATGGTTAAAATTAGGAGTAACAGTTTTTTAAAATTATTTTTATTTCAAGCTAAACAACTTTCAACACTATATATATATCACACATGTATTTCAAAAGTGACACAACTAAAAAAAAATCCTGGATTAAAAATCATCAGAGAAATTCAGAGAAATATCGAAAGTGTATCTGAATTATCTATTAATCCCAACAGCAAGGAAGATGTATCAGGTAAGATTTGAAGATAATTTGATACATTTTTGACATTTCTTAGAAGTGTTTTCAACTTAAACATGATGATAAATCAAAAATACAGATTTTAGTAAATGAAAATAATCATAAATTCAGCGAAGACTCAAAAGTGAAAATAAACATCATGAAGAATGCAATCTAAAATTAAAAATTTACAAATCATCATAAATAACAAAACTGTTTAAATCCAATCCAAATTGTTTAAATGACCAAATAAATATTTCCAATTGTTCTATTTTTAATTTATTCCCAGTAAGAATAGAAAATGAAATAGGAGAATTCTGTGAGATGACTCCATTTATTTTAATATAATAAATATAATCCTCCATTTATCTTAATATGATAAATATAATCTCTACTTTAAATATGTTATGTTTTGAATGTTGTTTATGTTTCTAGAACTGAAGATATAGTCCAGTCAATGAGTGCTGAAATGAGGGGTGTAGAGTGCATGAAATATGCGATAATTTTTGACTTCATAGCTTCGTTAGGAATAGTTGGAAGGTAAACATACTAAAAGTCCCCGCCGCTGGGGGGTGAGCTAACGGTGGGGGGGGGGGGGAGAAGTTTAATTTTTTTGGTCTTTCAATAATATCTCGAGAACTGTTGACTTTAGAAAAATATGTTTCAAATAAACATAAAAGCAAATTAAATTTACTATAAAATTTATTATACATAAATTTGTTGTAATTCTAATCGTTTATGAGATATACGTTATTGAAAAAAGGTGATTTTTTGGAAAAAACAAATGTCACCTCACTTTTTGTCAAACCTTTGCTTCTCTTACGTTCCACAATCGTTTCTCAGAAAAAATGTCAGAATCAAAATTGTAGATCATTAAATTAAATTTAATTTCATATATACGTTTCTTGTATTTGCTTCAAATGTTTAACAAAAAGTGTGGTAAACATTTTTTTTATTTCTAAAACTGTAGATTTTTAATAAAGTATATCTCGAAAACCGTTGGAATTTCTACGAATACGTATATTATTAATTTTATAGGAAATTTAATGAGCTTTAATTTTGATCTGCTACATATTTTTCTAGAGTCCATCCTTTTCGAGATAAAATCGAAAAACAAAATTGGGTTGTTCTCCCCTCCCCCCACCTTTAGCTCACCCCCCAGGGGCGGGGAACTTTTAATATGTGTACCTTCTAACTACTTCTAAAAAAGCTGTAAAGTCAAAAATTATCGCATATTTCATGCACTCTACACCCCTCATTTCAGCTCTCTTTATCTGGGGTCCTACTTCTCTGAAAAAACATGTTTATTGATACTCATTCCGAAACTAATTGTTCGATCCAAAATTTCTTTTTTTTATCTGAAAGCTCCTTAAATTTACTATAAGAACCTTTATATGAAATTTTGATTATGTCACGTTATACACAGCCCACTAAATTTGTGAATATTGTCATACTTTGCCAAAACTTACATATTTAGCGTTCTGGTTTGGGTGTATTACGTGACATAATCAAAATTTCATATATAAGGCCTGATAGTAAACTACCATATTTTAGTTGAAAAAAATAAATTTCAGATCTGACAAATAGTTTCAGAGTTATGATGAAAACCATGCCAAAAAAACTTGGACTAAAATAGTAAGTAAAATAGTCAGCGGTTTTTAACGTGCTGGTATGGGTATTTAATGGGACTTGATCAAAATTTCATATAAAGGTTCTTATAGTAAATTTAAGGAGCTTTCAGATAAAAATAGAAATTTTGGATCGAATAATTAGTTTCGAGATGAGTATCAATAAACGTTTTTTTTTTTTCAGAGAAGTAGGACCCCAGATAAAGAGTGCTGAAATGAGGGGTGTAGAGTGCATGAAATATGCGATAATGTTTGACTTAACACCTTTTTTAGGAATAGTTAGAAGGCAAACATATTAAAAGTCCCCGCCCCTGGGGGGTGAGCTAAAGGTGGCGGGAGGGGAGAAGGTCCCAATTTTGTTTTTTGATTATATCTCGAAAACGGTGACTATTGAAAAATATGTAGCCGATCAAAATTAAAGCTCATTAAATTTTCTATAAAATTAATTATATATTTATTCGTAGAAATTCCAACGGTTTTCGAGATATATGTTATTAAAAATTGACAATTTTAGAAATAAAAAAATGTTTACCTCACTTTTTGTTAAACATTTGAAGCAAATACCAGAAACGTATATATGAAATTAAAGTAAATTTAATGCTCTACAATTTTGATTGACATTTTTTCTGAGAAAAGATTGTGGAACGTTATAGAAGCAAACGTTTGACAAAAAGTGAGGTGACATTTGTTGTTTCCTGAAAATCACCGATTTGCAATAATCTATATCTCGTAAACTGTTAGAATTATGACAAATTTATATATAATCAACTTTATAGGAAATTTAATTAGCTTTTATGTTTTTTTGAAACATATTTTTCTAGAGTCAACAGTTTTCAAGATATTAATGAAAGACCAAAAAAAATTAAACTTCTCCCCTCCTCCCCACCGTAAGCTCACCCCCCAGGGGCGGGGACTTTTGGTATGTTTACCTTCTAACTATTCCAAATGAAGCTATGAAGTCAAAAATTATCGAATTTTTCATGCATTCTACAATATGTTTATTGACTGGACTAATAAATGAGTAACATTTGAAACTATTTTCTGATTAACTGAATATCATAGAAGTGGCAAATCATTCATTGATTAGTAACATTGTTTCATAATAGCTACAATTTTTCATTTTTTATAAAAAGAAATATAATTTAAAAAAAAATTAAAACTATTATAAAAAAAAAAAAAAACCATTCACTCCTAATTTTTATACTTAAAATTCTATGATTTTTTAGCTTTTATATCATTTTTTTTTTTTGTAATAATAATTTATTTTTATATCGAAGTATTGACATCGAGAATCAAGAAATTTTTTTATCAACAAATCACTACAGAAGTTAAAATAAAGAAATAAATACCAGATCCAAGAAGTTTGTCGAGGAAGCTTAACATTGGTAATATTATTCTATCATTTTGTAAATTTGTATCGAAAATGAAAGTTATTGTATCACAGATCCTATGAAGTTCATTAGAATTCTGACCTCTAAGATAATCAAACAAACAGTTGCTAGAAGCAGTAACCTGTAAGAGAAATGGGATAAGTTAAATTTATATTTAAAATTCAGAATATATTCTTCAAGAGCAAAGGAATTATATTATTTGTGAAACCAATCTAATTAGCAAAATATTATTAAAGATCTTATATAAAATAAACTAAAATTGTAAAAAAAAAAAAAAAGGATTAAGTTTATTTTAAAAGCAATTTTAAGTCCTAAAGTTTAAAAGTTTAAAAGCAATTGTTCTGTCCTGATAGATATCAATTTTAATAATTATAAAATACAAATAATGATATTCAGCAGAAAGAAAGAATGGATCAGTTATTAGAAATATTAAATTTTAAAGACTCTTCAAAAATAAAAATACAAAATTTTTTAATATGTCTCAAAGAATAAAACCATTTAATAACAAAGAAAAACAAAAACAAACAAACAGATATCAAAGGTTCGTGGAACAGGTTTAGGGAGATAAAATGAAGAGTCTATTGATTACTGTTTATTAACCTGAAACACTTGAGAGCCATTACAATTTTTTTTTCCTCTAACCCTTATAAATGATTAGAGATAGAGTTCTGGGAATGAAAACGTCACTCAATAAGAATACTATCACTCAATTGCTATGTATTGGTAAATACCGTTCTGTTCTTCAGCTAACAATAAACTAATGATTCATTTATCTGTAAAATTAGAATATCATATTTTTATAACATCTAATACTGTAGAATGGAAAACAATTCTTTTTAAATCTTTATAAAAAAGAATATTTTTTAAAAAGATTAAAAATTTATCTGTGATCTGTGGATATTTAAAAAACTACCACCTGCAATATTTCCTACTTTCAGTAAGTTCTTTAAATATAGGCAAGAAACTTTTAATATAAATTACATAAGTTTCATGTATGTCAATGTCAGTTAAATTCCATTGGTAAAGTTTTCTTTTACCTGCTCAAAAGATTGGCCTTTTCATACTACTTAACTATACTAGAGAACATAAAAGATACTAACCAAACTTTCTGTAATTCCTCCAACAGAAACAATCAACCCTATTAAAATTGGCTTAGTATAACTCTCAAGTGATAGCATTTGAGTAAATCTGGGAAAGGTTTCTAGACCGGATAGCCAATTAATTTCATGCTTACATGCTTCTTCTGGAAAAATCATAACTAAATCCTCTCGCATAGGGATATTGGGAATTTGAGGATTACTGAAAAAAAAATAAAATAATAACTTAAAAAGTGCATTGTAAAAAAGAAATTTTTAATTCAAGAATTTTAACATGGAACATGTTTTACCGGTGACCTGGTAGGTCAAAAGCGATACGTTTTTGGGAAACACAAGGGTGTTATGTGCACCTTGATAGTTTGATACTAGATGAGTAGGAGAAGTTAGGAGCTCGACTCTTCTTTTACTAGGTAACAGTATAGGCAGGTTATAATGAGTGAGCTCCTTTTGACTCTGTTTCTTCTAATACAAAATAAAAACTTTTAACCAGGATTTGAACGATCTTGCTTGATCCCTCTCGGCTGTTCAAAATTTTGGCTGGAATAATAAAGTCATGTTTGAAACCTCTATTTTTACGTGTAGGAGCTTTTTCCTAGTGTTCGTTTCTTTGAAAAATAGATACATGGCTGACCTTGAAAAAAGTTTAAGTGAATAACATGCTTTATAAATGTCTCAAATAAATCAATATTTTATAAATTGACAAAAATAAAAAAATTTTAATAGTAGAAACTAATAGGGCGTATAAAAAAAAAAAAAAAAAAAAAATTTTAATAGTAGAAACTGACCGTTTGACCGTTAATCAAATTCCAGAGTTCAAAAGTCTGAAAATATCTTAATGCTATTTATTATTTACCAATACTTAATAATCCCTTTAGAGCATCCTCTAAGCTTGTTCCTAACACTGGACTTCTTAAAAAAAAAGAAGCCTAACTTCAGTTATTTATTTCAAAGAAGAAACATGACAGTGTCCTACGAAATTCTCGTAATTTTAAAACATTACTGGAAAAAAAATTTCACAGCCGCTGAAGCAACTCGTGAAATTATTACATATGAAGGGGAAGGTGTCCTTGAAGAGCACACTGCGCAGCGTTGACTTGAAAAATTTAGAAGTGGAGATACGATGTTGGAAAGGAAGAAGGGCTCCGGGTGGCCATTAATGGATATTGATGAGGTTCTGAAGGAAACTGTTCTAGCTGTTCTGAAGGAATCCGTCCACAAGTACCAGCGAACTTACCAGGGAGTTTGGTGTGTTGAAAGATACTGTTAGTCGCCATCTTCTCTCCATGGGGAAAGTGAAAAAGACCTGTGGACTGGTCCCTCACGAACTTACTCCTCAACAATCAGCAGTCGAACCAAAGAAAAGTTTACAGAACTTCATGGGTTTGAACTCCTGCTTCATCCACTATATAGTCCAGACCTCGCACCTTCGGATTACTACTTGTTTCGATTCATGACCCTTTTTCTACAAGGGAAAAAATTTGATAATTTTGCGGAAGTTGAAAATGCTGTCACCAAATCAGCGTTGCATCGAGCAATCGGCTAGCAGATGGGTAATGACGGTAGATAACAATGTACTATACTTTGAGTATTAATTGTATTTTATATCAAAGAAATAATAATACAAATATTTGTTTAAAAAACGGTCTTTCTTTTTTTTTTTTTTTTTTTTATACACCCCATTATTTATTTTTTTTAAATTTTAATAATTATAATTATTTTAATAAGTATAAAATATCAGAATAACCAATAAAACATAAAGGGGAAAATCTCAAATGAGTTTACTATCACTTAACTAATAGAAAGTGAGGAATTGGATTAGTCACTCTATATAATACAAAAACAAAATTTTATTTTGTTTGATTGCATTTTGTGCATACAAAATTACTCTCCTTTCGAAATAAACAACACAGGTAAGTGGAAAAAAATAAAAAACATAAGGGCATAGATGGTCAGGAAGATTAAGCTATTTAATTTGAAAATTTATCCCTACAGAAAACTGAATCACAGGTAAGCGAAAAAAAAAACAGAAACCATTTGAGCACTGACGGTCAAGAGGAAATAACCCTAAAACATGTTCCATGCTATTCTTTCTTAAGCCGCCAGGCACATGGGGCCATTTTTTTTTCTTTTAATAATAAAGGTTAGAAGAGCAGTGATGTTAGACACTACATAATCTGATGATTACCTATGTAACAATGTCGAAAATACATTCCCAGCAATACCTCTTGTCCTATCAATTCTCTCAACTGCTTGCTGTGTGATTCTAGTCATGGCACGCTCAACAATATTTTCATTCAACAATTCAGGTGCTTCCTTAGCTCCCAGTTGCATTAACGACTGCGATTCGAAAACAAAAATATAATTTAAACTTCTAAAATATTAAGGCATGCTATAGATAAATAATATTTCTGAATGGTTATTACTTTATTTTGCTACAATAAAAACTAACATTTTTCTATTGTATAAGTGTAATAATTCAACGTTTATTAAACAATATAGTGTAGTTCGCCATATAAGTGTCGTATGACAGTTTTAAATTGGGGTAACATACCTAGTCTATAACTATTTATTTAGTAGGATTTTTACAAATGTTATATTATTTTTGTTTGATTCAATTAAATGAATGGGTCCGCCGAAAAACGTTCGTAGCGACAAATATAAAATTTTGCGTAATCAGTGAAAGAAAATCATAATCTGAAGTTTTTGTTAGTTTTGTAGGTTACATTTTATAATCACATATTAATTTGCTATAATTACATGTATAATAAGATAATTGAGTACTATTATACATTTAAAAAACTTTAAAATCGTCACTTTGGAAATTTTGTCACTTAAAACTTTTTTCGGCGGAGCCATTCAATTATTGGCCCTTAAATAAAACTATCTAATTTTTTCAATGCTGTCATTATTTTTTTAAACATAATGGTACATTCTCGTTTTAATATAAAGCTTCCCTATAGACTTTATTTAAAAAGAATAATGAATTTCTTCATCTAAAAAGTGTGATTGTGGAAAAAAGTTTTTTTCCTATGCACTCTGCATTTATTAATATCGAAAGATAATGATTTTCTGTTAATAGAGAAACTTCCAAGCGGTATTTACTCAAACGAGATGAAAAATGATTGCTTCTTGGGTATGAAGAGCTTCCTCGTTGTCCATTTTACAGCCGAAATCCACCTATCTAAAACACTTTGATCCATCCCAAACAATGCGTTTCCTGATCGTCATCCTGCCAAAAATCAGGGCGAAGATCAATTTTTCCTCTTTGCATTTTTCCTTAAGCACTCTTAAGACATCATTGCTAAACCCAGCAGATGCAGTAGTGCACACAGTAGTGTACCAACGGCCAATCGTTCGCCTGCATTGGTAGGCATATATCGAATTGGTCTCGAACGAAATCGTAAGATTTTGGAAAAAGAAAATTTAGTGTGATTGGGAACGCCCTTAGTATCGTCATAAAGTTTTACAAGTTTGGAACAGGAGGACTTCAACAACTGCCTCTGATAAAGAGCATAAGATATGTTTGACGAATTCTCAAGCATGTCGGTATATTCAGTGGCCAGGAAATTCCTTTCTTTTCTTTTTTTTAATTCTAATATAATTTTTTTTTTTTTCACATTTTTTTTTTTTTGTATTTGTTTGTCCTTTTTTGAAGATTCTTAAGCTTGTTTCTTTTTTCTCTCAGCGAATTCTTAGTTGAGCACAGTTTCTTCTGTTTAGCATTAAAACTTGGAAGTCATTTGTTTAAGGTATGTTTGACGAATTCTCAAGCATGTCGGTATATTCAGTGGCCAGGAAATTCCTTTCTTTTCTTTTTTTTAATTCTAATATAATTTTTTTTTAAAATCACAAATCTCTTTTCTTTTTTTTTTTTTATTAGTTTGTCCTTTTTTGAAGATTCTTAAGCTTGTTTCTTTTTTCTCTCAGCGAATTCTTAGTTGAGCACAGTTTCTTCTGTTTAGCATTAAAACTTGAAGTCATTTGTTTAAGTTAGGGAGATGTTCGATTGACTTTATTGGTCAATTCGCTCAACTTATCGTCCGCAAATTTGAACATTTTTTCAAATTTCCTTTTGTCAAGTGTTTTTCACATGTGGAATCGGAGAGGTGTGCCTTTTAATTGCTCGTCTCTACTAAAAAAACAAAACAATATAAATATAAAAATACATAAACCTATCGTGCTCAAAGTAACTGAAAAATATATTTACTACCTGAGTCATTCTAGGTTTCAGATATTCGTGAAAACTATCAAAAACTAATGGGACATTGCCATTTTTTAGTTTTGCGTAAAATGGAGATGTTCTGTCAAAATCCTCTTCTCTGAAGTGCTTGGAGCACAAGCGGCTGGTTGTTGTGGACTTCCAGTTCTTTCTTCTTAATACTTGAACACACTTTTTTCGTTCAATTTTATCTGACGGTAAGCTAACCCGAAAGAATAAAATTCCGAAGTCAAATTAAAAAAAAATAACAATAAAAAATAAAACACTAATTTTATAAAAACTTTTTTTCCTAAAAAATATTCTGCAAACTTTTTTAGGTGCTTAGTTTTTGCTTTGTAATTTTATTCAACCACAACAAAGATGTAGGTTGATGAATTTAAATTCAACACGTATTTTTCTTTCTTCAGGAAAATAAGCAATTGTTTATGAGATTTTTAATGTTCTTTACATTCTAAAAGAATGTTATTTGAGAAAAGATTGTTTTATGTAATGAAAGGAATAATAAACTTACGTGTGAAATGTTATTGGAGGTAATACTTGTTTATCGTTTTTTTTTTGTTTTTTTTAACCAAACGCGACACAACAAGGCATATTGTATTTAAACTTACACAACAATAGTAACTCGAAAATTAATTACTTAGAAAGCAACAAATATCGAATGTGAATCAGTAATAGAAACAACGAAACATACTAACCATAAAATGGTCTTATTGTGGTTAAAACTAGAGACCGAACGAATCAGCAGCCCTTGCTGTTGAGCCCAAGGGGTCCCAGGGGGGACTCCTCTTAAAACTGGTGCCATCCCTCAACTAGCGTTTGCCGCTTCTAGTCTATTCAATGTTCTGTGGTTGAGAGTAACCCTCTAGCCCACCTTACTGACTCTAGGCGCATCATATTCATCCATGCCAAAATAAATAAACAGCAGCAATTTTAAGAGCAGTGGGTTACTTTTTTAATCAACGCGACAACTCGATGTTTAAGAAGGTTCTACACAATTTTAAATATAATTTCTTAATGGTTTAAGTTTGAAATTCATTTGCTAAAAAGTATTTCACAAAAATTATTTCAAAGAAAAATATTATATGTATGATAATAAAAGACTGTGATGAAAATACTTTAATTGATCAACTAGACTATATAGTATTAGTCGATTTCAATCCATTTTATGAGCCACATACAAAGTGTGGCTTTTCATACTCCATACTTAACAATTTGCTAAATAATATGTATTAGTGTTACGTCACTAGGCAGTGAGGTTTGAACTCAAAAAGCTTGAGCTTTCTCTGAGACAAAAAAAGGTTTGAGTTGAAGCTCTAGACAATGAGTTGTTTATTTACCTGGAAGTATTTAATCGATTAACAATGAGGGCAAATGTTAATAAGTTTTGTATTAAAATAAAAAATTATTTTATTAGTGGTATTTTATCAACAGACAACATTTATTCCTTTCTTATTTACAAATATTTACATTTACTTAGACCGATATCAGTTATAATACATTTTCAATTTAATACTGAGATAAAGAATGAATTAATAAATAATTTTTCAACAATGATTTGCCAAAATGACCAAATAATAATATTTTACAATAGTTTTTTTTAAATTTTTATGATATATTCTATTAAGGCTTGAACCATTGAGCCCAAGTAATTTTCTAACAACACTAATATGTATTTAAAAAAAATAAAATAAACAGCAACTTAGTTTACAAATTTTAGAAGTCTTTAGCAACTTAGCAACTATCTTTTATCTTTTGGATAAGATAAAGATAAAATGATAAGAAGGACATCTCCTCCACTTTTAATAAAGCTGTTATAATAACTTTCCTGATAATTTAATAAAACCTATTGCATTTTTATTATTTTTACAAACAGAGGTATTCATTTTAATAGATGAAATATTATAACACGAATAACTTTAAGCCTACCTGAATTCCTGTCATGGAAGATTCCCTGACCCAAGCTCCGGTATCACCCGTATCATCCCTGGTATAATCTAATAATCCTTCTGCCATGCATGAGAGTATTTTCAACAAGTGTTTTTGACAGGAAACCTTTTCATCTTAAAAAGAGAATATTTATTATAGAATAAGACTATGATTGACCAGTAATCATACCGAGAATAATAAATGTAATTAAATTGAATACAAAAGAAATTTTTTTCCTGCAATAAAAGTATGTAAGTGGATAGTGATATTTATTCTAAAATAGGCTTGTTCTAATCTAATCTATAAAGTTTGTGAGTTTTTATTATTGTATTATTGTTCTTATTCCTTAACTAAACATGGGAATAAAAGAATTTCAGTTAGTGACTACCAACTCATCAGTGATATGAAGAAAATAGTAAGAGAACACTAATACACACATCTAAAAAATTTATTCATTTCAAAAATAAAATACAGCGATACAAAATTAATCAAATGATAGATATTTCCATTATAAATTTGTATGTATTAAATTTAGAACTCTAAGATTAAAATAAAATTGTTTATACTTTCAAAACATAATATAAAGTCTGAGAGAATTACTGTATTAGCATATTACGGGATAAATTGTCTGATAAATGGGGCCTCAATGGCTGAGCAAGTTGGGCCAAAGGTCTCAGGGTGCCTAGTAGAGAAGGTCTTGGGTTTTAATCCTACCAGGGCGAGTTAAAAAATAAAAATAAAACTTATTTTCACATATTAGACTGGTAATTAAAATACCAATCTTACTTTTATTACCTTCAATTTTCAATGTATAACATTTCCTGTCAAATCCTTACTAATCAATTTTTGTTTTAGCAGATCGAATTATAGTTACAATGTTTTTACATCCAGTATATTCAGGCAAAATTAAAACTCTAGTATGGCACTGACTGGACTTTTATGACAAATTGCTTCTTGATATGCTGATTAAAAAAAATTAAAAAAAAAAAGAATATAAATATATTTAACGATACAATCTAGTTATATTTAACTTTTAAGCAGTTCGTGTGCCGCCGGCCAAGACGAAAAAATCAAAAAGTAAAAAGAAAAAAAATCAATCTACAGGTGATAATTAATTGAGAGAAATTGAATTAATTTTGTTATAAATATTTGTTAATAAATAATTGTTTAAAAAAAAAAAGGCATTCAATATTTTTTTTATATTGACTAATTATTAACCTTTAACTTTAAAAACCAGCGTTCCAGAGTTGGTACGAAAGGGAGAAAAAAGCTGTTCAAGGGTGCAATTTCTGTTACCCTTACGGTGCCCTAACAAATTTTGGTCCTCCGGGCCGGATGCCTTTTTTTTAAACTTTATAAAATTTATCAAATTATCTAACATAAAATTTCTTTCAGCATTAAATATTTCAATAATAGTTTACATTTTTTTTGTTAATCGGACACGAATTCTCCTGAAATAATTACTAGTCTTTATATATCCTTAGTGGTTTCTCTTTTCGTAAATTGTTATTTTCATTATCATAACTATGGCTCCCAAGGTAGATAGCAAAGCGGAGGCGCTCGAAGAACAAATTGAGGAAATCAAAGACTTATCTTCAGATATCATGGCTACCCAATTTATAGGCCTATCACTTGTTTCAAACCCCACTAAAATAAATTTGTTTAAAGCTAAATTGTCTCGAATTGATTCAACATGGGAAAAATTTCTATCTATTGCCATGAAAGCAAAACGCACAGCAGTTCAGTTGGAGGAAAACGACAGAAGCAGAACATATTGCAGACCTGATTTCTAAAACAAGGAATGCATTTTATGAGGCACTGGCCTCCGAAATTCCTTTTAAGGAAGATTCAAATTCATCTTTAGTTAATAATTCCGCAGCCGAGGCCCGTGACAATGCTGTTTTTAAATTGCCACCGATATCGTTACCAACCTTTAATGGTGATATTCCCATTGGGTATCTTATAAAGACATTTTTATGTCATTAATTCATGGTAATAATAACTTATCACCAATTCAAAAAATTTCATTATTTAAAAGGCTCTCTGAAAGGCTTAGCTCTTCAGTCATTAGCAGCTATACCAATTACAGCAGAATCATATCAACAAGCATGGGACGTTTTATGCAAGAAGTACGACAATAAAACGCGTACAGGCTGCTTATTATCTGAATAATATTTTTTCCTATAAACCAATGTCAAAGATTACGCTTTCTGCACTTGAGCAATTTTCCAACATTGTATTGGAAAGTTCCTTAGCTTTTAAAAATCTAGGCTTAGAAGATCCAGCAGGCTTTATTCTTATATCATATGCTTTAAGGTTAATGGATCCCAAAACTAGGGAAAAGTTTGAGTCTGAAATAGGAGGAAAAGAACTTGTCTTTGCAGAATTTGTAAATTTCATGCACAAACAATGCACAATAGCACAATCAGAAACCTTAACTGTAGGCACCAGAGCCCATTCACCTGTCTTAACAAGGTCTAAAACAGCTAAACAAGTATTTATGACAACTACTACTTCTGAAGATGTTAATTCATGTCCACTATGTAAAAGTCCACATCGTTTGTATAAGTGTAGTAAATTTCTGGGAATGACTCCACAGCAAAGATTTAAAGAAATTAAAACCCGCCTCTTATGCGTCAACTGTTTAATTTCCAATCATACTACACGGACATGTAGGTCAACAAATACATGTAAATATTGTAACCACAAACATCATAGTTTGCTTCATTTTAAACAAACCAAGGAGACCCCTTCAAGTCCAAGATCTCATCAAGCAGCAACAAACTCAAATGGAAAAGACTCTCCGATAGAGCATGTACCTGCAACGGAAACTGTGGTCCAACCGTTCAAGGATCAGTCCCATGGTGCAATCCTTTCGGGCATTACGAAAGGAGATCCAATGGTACTATTGGGCACCGCAATTGGTAGAATTAAAGATCTTACAGGAGAATTTCACACTATTCGTTCGCTTATAGATAGTGGAGCTCAACGCTCATTTATTACAGAAGCTTGCGTAAAAAGGTTAGCGTTGCGGCAACAAAGAAATGCCCAAACTCTAAGTGGTTTTGGTAATAATCCAATTGAAGACGGGAAATTTAAAGTTGCATGTGTATTAGTTAGAAAACATTTACTTTTGTACTATCCTTGAAGACTGACGTCTATAATATAAACTATTTCAACTCAAAAACCTACATTATTTAGTTAGCGAATTATTCATTGAACTATAACATTTTCTGCTTTGGTAAATCAGAGGGAGAAAATAATTCCTCATTATATGACATAAGAAACCGAAAGGATGAGTCCAGGTATATTAATTTTGATATTTCTCCTCTTCATGTTTTTCTAATGTTGGAAATTTTGCCAAGTAAATGTTACTTCTTTTGTCACTCCATGCCCAAAATGCTCAAGTATTTCAACCTTGATGGTTTTCTTTCTGTTTTGTTCAACACAGGACAAAGTAAAAACTTTGTATTCGTACTTCATTAAATCAAAAAGAACCAAATATTTCTAATTTACCTTTATAAAAAAGAGTCACGAAATTTAGCAAGTTATAAACTCTAAGAGACATTATGTTTCAGAAGTGAGGAAGTTTCATTTCGCTCTTATAAGATTGGAGGATATCTCTTGACCTCACATGAATAATGATATTTGAATAATAAAACACAAATAAAAAATGCAATCATTTGAGTAATTTTTTAATATAATTAAAAATCTTTAGTTACTGATTGGAATGTATAAAAATAAACATATTCTGAAAAATGAACATATTCTGATAGAAATACTTCCGTTTTTCATTCACAGAGCTTAACACATTTTAAGACATAAATGAAAAACTTATATAGCAAATGGTATATAAGTATAATATTTAATTCTTATCATTATAGAAAATATATAGTTTCTGATCTATTCAAATAAATATATCAAGTACCTGGACTGTTAATTCCCACTTTGCAACAGATAGAATTTAAAGCCAGAATAGCTTGCCTTCTACTTTGAACCCATTTTTCAGTAGAATCAGTATACGTGGCACATTCTATTAAACTATCAACAATGATATCAACATGACCTTTCAGTACATTAGCAGGTAAAGAACCTAGAAAGCAAAATACATTTGTGAGACACATCATTACATATGTTGCATATTCAATGAAGGATCAAAGATTATTAGGATAGAAAATACAATATATTCACATATTTCCTGGGATATTATCTATGTAATGTGCATATTACGTATTATGTGGAATAATTGTATACAAATATCACTGCAGAACAATAAAGAGAGATTGAAATAAAAGTTGATATTATTTCTAAAAAATCTAAGAAATAATAGCTCAGATACAATTACCTCTTTTTAGGTACTAAAGCAATTAAATGTAATTTTATAGCAAAATATTTTAACAGAAAAGCTTATTTTTATAAAAGCTCATTTCATAGAAAGAATCATTGCCATCAAAGAAAATGCCCAAGAAAACTTTTAATGATTTAAAAAAATAAATATATTATTTCTTGAAGAAAAAACATATAAAATAAATGACATTTTATAAAATTAAACAATAATATAATTTGACAGATATAACTGGACTTCAAGATGAACACCCATGGCATGTTGATTTGATTGCTTGAGGGTCATCTTAATCTGAAACAACCAATATCAACACTACTCACTTTCAGTAGGAAGTCATTTAAGGAAACTTTCAATGTTAAAATTCTAGAAAAACGTTCTAAGCGACAAACATAAAATTTTGATTAATCAGTGAAAGAAAATCATAATCTAAAGTTATTGTTAGTTTTGTAGGTTAGATTTTATATTCACATATTAATTTGTTATATTTACTTGTATAATGACATAATGAAATATTATATAATACTATGAAGTAACATTATACTTTTTTAAACCTTTAAATTCAGCACTTCAGAAATTTTGTGGCTTAGAACGTTTTTCGGCGGGCCCATTCAATTAAAGAAATACAAATGTTTTAACAAGGATCTATATAAAATAGTTAAATAGCTATTTTGATCATTACAGTTTATAAATTTAGTTAAAAAATTTGTTTAAATCTTTGGTATAAAAGTTTTTAGATGTGGATTGTAGATCTTATGTCCAAATAATTTTGCAATTTGTTGTTCGAATGTACATGTGAATAATAAGAAACAACATGTGGAGTAAATATACGTTGACAGAGTGTTGGATCAAATAATTTTTATTTTTTTTTAAATTAGAGTACAACCTTGTTTAGTCGGACCTTTATGACGGATCTCTGGGTAACCCGGATCAGTTCAGGAAAACTTAAAATTAGCTTTTTATTGTCCGTCCAGACTGCCGAGTGTAGGACGGATGTTTGTTTATTAGTAGACTGCTCGTAGAACTCGATGGATGCTCAGACGTTGACATTAATGATATTGAAAGTTGGCTGGAAGCTGACAACAACGGAGGCTATGGTACTCTTACTGATGACCAAATTATTGCGACTTGTTAGGATAAAGGTGCCGATAACAGGGAGGATGCTGAAAAATAAAACACTGTAAATATCACAGTTATAAGCCATGCAAAAGCAGTATCTCATTTTTGCGAGTTAATGGCTTATTTCGAGCAACAAGAAGAGACAACACCGGCCGAGCTCCTCATGTTCAAAATGATGCGTGACCGCATGGCACGGAAGCAGCATTCAAAGCTCAGAAAAATTAAACTGTATTATAGTTTATCTTGATGTGTATTTTAAGTGCTTTTCTGCAGTAAAAAAATAGTGTATAGTTTATACATGTTGTTCTTTATATTTTTAACATTCTCCGTTTAACCCAGATTTTTGTTATGTCAGATCGGCCGCAGTCCTGTATAGCCTGACTTAACGAGGTTGCACTCTATCCATATTTATTATATTTTTTACTGATCAAACTTTCAACAAAAATTGAAATTAAAGAATTCATTGAAATATTCAAGCGCTAAACAAAACTATGTAATGAACAGGCATTTTATTCAATTGCAGTTGTGAACAATAGAATTAATATTTTGCTTTGATTTAAAATAGTGATGCTACAAAGAATTTCTGATTTTGTAATCATTTTACAATATTGATTGATTTCTTCATCAGTGTTTTCCACAAAATAATTTGTGAACTGTGATTTAACAGTCACACAAAGTTACACATTTTTCTTTCATGTTGAGATGCAGATCGATAAATCCCTTTTTTGTTTGAGAAGCATAATTACTAAGAGTTACATGAATCCAACTTATTTGTCTATTCACAAACGGAATGTTAAATAAGTTCAGTAGGAAAAATTAAACATAGTTCAAAAGACCACAAACAACTAAATTTGAATGCATATAGGACAAGATATATTTTATTCCAAAGTAATCTGATAAATTTTTTTTCAAATTTTATTATTCGAATAAAATTCTAAATGACTCACTAGCTAATATAGAAATAATTGTATTATATCAAAGATTGCAGGAGTACGCACAATAACTTGTCCAAGTTTTATAACAGTTGAATGAATGGTATAGGTACAAAAAATATTTTATATATATATATATATTTTATATTTTTATATATATATTTTTTCTTTTTCTCTACTGTAGTAACCCTGCAGAAGAGGCATTTATTTTATAATTGTGCATACACCACGCAAAAAGCATATTATATGCATACAATGTTTTAGATAGCGTTGTTTCTTCATATATATATATATATATATATATATATATATATATATATATATATATATATATATATATATATATATATATATATGAGTGAATAAAGAAATGCTTCCATAAGTTACTTTCATTAATTCTATTCAAAATTAAGATGAAATTTAATTAAAAAATGCATCAAAGTTTGACAACCATCTTCTTTATATATCTAATATCTACATCAAATCATTCATCATATTCATTTAATAATTATTTTATCAATATTTCATGTTTAATAAAAAGCAAAAAACAATGAATTCTAATAAAAAAAAATGCTGTACCAAGAAATATTAATTAAAAGCAGGGTTTGAAATTGATAATTAAAAAACATAAAAATAAAAATCAAATCCAATCAAGATTTTTATCTGGAATTTTTAAAATCATTTGATGATTTTTATTAAGATCGATTTTTATTTTTGATCATAAGTGATAAAGATCAAATTTTGATCATTATTTATGAACAAAATGTTTACAATTAACAAAAATAATAATTTTTGGGTAATTCCTTTCTAAATCATAAATTTAAATTTTTTGAATTATCTCCATGATATATTTTGAGTCTGGAGTAGTAGGCTGAGAATAATATAGTCAACTATTAGCAACAGAACATCTTTACTTTTGAATCCATTACAAATTTTGGCTTCCAAAAAAAAAATGTTATGTATACATTAGTGTTTAGTTTTAAAATCAGAATTTTTTCCAAGTGCTTAGGTGTCAATCGGGAACATAAGTCGCTAATACACGAATTTTTATTTCATCCCATATCGCACAATGATTTCGTAGGCTGTGAACACACTGACTATCAGGAATCAACTAGTAGCTGTATTTTTACATTCTTGGGATCTTGGGAACACAGTTGTAATCAAATCCTTAACAACGATCCCAAATATGTAAGCAAAATAAAAGTACGGAACAGGAAAGGTAATGGATTTGATTGAAATTTAATATAACGTTAGAATGTATTTTCTGCTCTCTTTAAATTAAAAAAAAAAAAAAATGTTGATCAGAAAATAAAAATCACCTATTACACACAAATTGATTAACATGTTTGTATACAATATTAATGTACACATTTACAATATTATATATATATATATATATATATATATATATATATATATATATATATATATATATATATATATATATATATATATATATATTTTTGATCGCAATTTAATCATTATTATTTATGCACCTATCTTATAAAGATGACCAACTAACCATAGAACCCGGACTATACGAGAAAACATTTAAAATAACAGTATTCAGACCAAAAAAATTAATTTCCATATTTCACACTTCATTGACAATGAAGTAGAAATACAAACAGACGAACAAGAAATTTGAAAAAAATAAAAACATCCCAAAACTTATTAGGGCCGACCACATTCACCCTAATGACAAACATAAACTGATCAATCTTTTGAAACAATATCCATCTATTTTTAAACAAGAAGAAGATGCTTTAACTGCTACGGATCTGTTAAAACACAACATAAAACTAGGACAGATGATCCTATATTTTCAAAAAATTATAGATATCCCCATCAGTTTCGAGAAAACGTTAAAGAAGAAATCGATAAAATGTTAAACTCAAAAATAATTCGTTCTAGTAACTCGCCGTATATAGCCCCGTATGGATCGTTCCTAAAAAGGCCGATGCCTCAGGAAAGAAAAAGATCCGAATGGTAATAGATTACCGTAAACTAAATCGTGAAACCATTCCAGATAGATAATACCCCCTTCCGAATATTGAAGACTTACTTGCGAAATTAGGAAAAGCTTCAATTTTTACCGCGATAGATTTATGTTCCGGTTTTCATCAAATCGAAGTAGATGAAAAATCAATTCCAAAAACGGCCTTCTCAACGGAACAAGGGCATTTCGAATTTCTTAGAATGCCTTTTGGACTTTGCAACGCACCTTCTACCTTTCAGCGTGCAATGAATATTATTTTTGCTGATGTACCTAATGTTTTAGTGTACATGGACTACATAATAATATATTTCATCAGAAGATTTCAATGATCATCTGAGTCACCTGAAAGTAGTCCTTGAAAAATTAGAAAAACATAAATTAAAAATACAATTAGATAAAACAGAATTCTGTAAACGAGAATTATTATTTTTAGGCCATATTATTAGTACTTGTAAAAGAGCCTAACCCCGATAAAATTACCGCTGCTAAAGATTTTAAATTGCCAAAAACCGAAAAAGAAATTAAATCATTCCTTGGACTTACCGGTTTCTACCGAAAAAATGATACCAAATTATGCGAAAATCGCTTCCCCCATGACTAAAATCCTTAGAAAAGGAATTGAAATAAAACCAGAAAGTTATAGAGAAGCTTTTGAAAAATTAAAAACTTTGGTATGTTCGAATCCTATTTTACAAGTCCCAGCCTTTGATAAAGACTTTTATTTGACAGCAGACGCTAGTAATTATGCTATTGGCGCTGTATTAGCTCAAAGAAAGGATAACAAAGAATTACCATGTGTTACGCTTCACGTACACTCAATAAAGCTGAACAAAATTATTCGACGACAGAAAAAGAATGCCTAGCTATCATCTGGGCCTGTAACCATTTTCGCCCATACCTTTATGGCCGAAAATTCTTTATTTACTCTGATCATAAACCACTCGAGTACCTCCAGAAATGCAAAACTCAAAATGCACGCCTTATGCGCGGGATACCGTATCACTCAGTGAGTAATCATAATTTTTAATCAAATCAATAAACATCAAAAATCAATTAAAATTTTTATTTATAAATCAGGAATGATTTTTAAGTTAATAATCAAATATAATAATTATTATATGATTTTTTGGAAAAAATAATTATTGATTTCAAATCCTGATTAAAAGTATTTTGATAAAAAAATTTAATTATAATATTTTTTTTTCATTTGAGGAACGCATGATAGTATAATAATGATAGAAGGATCAATAAAATAAGGAATTAATGAATTATCTCTCATGTCTATTGTTATAAATAAAATACTAACAGAAGTGGCAAACGATTCATTAACTCCAATGTTATTATTATTATTATCCTAATATATAAGATAAATTACTTCTGTACAATTAAAAAATAGTAACATAAAGTTTAGTTCAGTATTTACAAAATAAATTAATAAAACCTCTGAACTTTAGCAAATAAAACCTTAAAAACTGAAAAAGAAAATATGTTTTCTGCAGTTGAAAAAAGTTCAACAACAATGTAGTTTAATGTTAATTGTTTATTTTCCCCATCAGTTAGAGCTAGTTAAAATCGTGCTCTAATAGATATTTTGGAGTATGTAAAAGGTTGAAAATGATCCTGACATATAATTTTACTGAGTTAAAGGAAAGACTTTATGAGATTACATAAATAAAACTAAAAACTAAATATATCTACTTTTAAAATACAATAAAATGTGAATGTTGATTTAAATAAGTGTTAACCCAACATATTTTTATATAACGGATTAATCATAGGGTTAGGTCGTTTCATAAATATATTAGCATTAAATAATATGAATTGACACATACTCCAGAAGTTCAGTACTTAATAGACAGAAGGAGGTTGTTCTTGTTGTAGAGTCTAATGAAATTGTGATCAATATCAATAAATTAACGAGTCTCCATGTGTTTTTATATTATATATTGATTAATATACTTTTTTCTTAGTAGTCAAGGACGTTAAAGGAATAATATATATTGTTCGTTTTCAGTAATTAACAATTCATGAAATGGTTTATTTTCTTCACAGAGGTAAAATAGATAATATTATGCTAGAATTATTAAATTTAAAAGTAAGCAGTAATCATCACCTAAAGCTAAAGCATGCCCAAGCCTTGTAGTTTCATCGTTAGCTTTTAATTTCTCAATATAATTCTGAATAATTTCATTATTTTTGTCACTGTTAACTTGGCAACCAACCATGTAGTACTGTGAGCAGAGTGATGGAAGAGCTACAGCAGCGTGATTTCGTATGCTGCCTACCTCGTGGCAGAGGCATTCATCGAGTAGTTCTTGCCAGTCATCTACAAATTAATTAAAATTATTAAATATGAGAAAACAACAACAATATAATACAACAATTTAATAACAGCTGAGCTAATATATACCTGAGAATTTTATGGGAGCACATAAAAGTGAATGAGCCAGAGGTAATGAAAACATTAAATTCAGATATTAAAGTATTTCCATTTAAATAAAAATAAACAAAAGCAATTGGCAATACATCAGTGATAGTATGGAATAAGAAAATTTTGGCAGATTGATATCAAATAACAATAACTTTAGCGAATATCAAAGCCATTAATGTTACTGCAGCGATGACAACCATGAGCAGAATTATACAGACACAAGGACCACAGCATAAACAAGCTGTGCAACAACAGATATCCTTCAAGCAAGTGCAAAGAATCATGGTGAAACTGATGTTTTACAACAAAAAATGGCCAACCTAAAAATGCAATATGCCAAATGAAGTCTTTATCTTTGATCAATATAAATTTAACCTGTTATCTTTCAAGCACTGATAGTGCCTCACCTAAAACAAACAAACCTGATTGTAAAATGTAACACATTGATACACACGTATCACTTTTTTAATTAATCCTAAATGAAAGATACCTAATATTTTTATACATACACAGCTCTATCTTACGTAGATTCGTTATTTTTTTCCAGTTAGTATTGGTTCTAATTGTACTCAGAACATTAATATATTTTCTCTAACATAACAAAAAAACTGTTACCATATCCTAACACCAATTGTTCCTGTTAATAATAACAATAACTATTTTTTTTTTTTTTTCAATCCAATTGTCGTCCATAAGGCTAGGCTTCTCATTATTACTGCATGATGATCTGTTACTACATGTACACTTAAATAATTATCTCATAACAGTTTTATTTATAATTGTCATTACCAATGATAAGTGCAATATGTGGTCAACCAGCTAGCTTCAAAGATACTAAAAAACATTTGTTGGCACATATAGCATTGTTAATATTACTTTTGATGAATATACTTCTGAATCATACTAGTTTATATGAGTATAATTCACTAAAAATAACTTCAGGTAAAAAAGAAAAGAAATGTATAGGTACATTTATGAGCCAAACCAGATTTGAGATGCACATAAACTTAATAATTATTTTCACGATGACCATTCAGCATTATATAAATATCAAGTTTTTTCATTCAATTCTTCTCTAACCACTCAACAATAAAAATAAAACCATAAAATAAAAAATGGTGGAATGAGATCAAATAGATGATTCACATTGGAGGTTTACAAGCCATAACAAAACATATTGGACTGTACACAATATTATCCTAATGTAAATGGGGAACATCTTTCAGTCAATTAGAAAATTTAAATAAATATTTTGCCATTTGATGCTCTTACATTATGGGATAATGTCCCAATCATTATAACGTACAGCTCACCTATCATTCATCATTCACTTCAGTAATGTTTCAAATCACTGTTTTCGACAAGTTGCCAAAAAGTTTCTTTTAGATAAAAATTTATTAATCTAATTTAATTTAAGATACTAAAGCAATTGAAATTAATAAAAGCAGTATTATAAAATTCTGAAAAATTATATAAAATTATGAAAAACTAAAAATTTAAGAAACATTATTAATAACTAAGGTAGCTAAGTAATAATTATGAATCGATAAGTAAATATTCAAAATATTTTAGGGACTTACTGATAACTTGATCATCATTAACTGGTAGCTTAGCCAAAGAACATCTGTCAATCAGCTGACAACAAGCTATTTTCATTAACTCGCCACTAATTCCTTTAAACATGTGTTTTTTCTTCACATTTTTAACAATTTCATTTATGGCACATACCAATTCTTTCCCTTTAAAATAAAATTAGATGAAATGAATCAACAAAATATCTATGTTTTGGGGGGTTTTAAAATAAGCATTACTATGATATGGTATAATTAATAAGCCTGGACAGTAGAATTACTGTATGGTATTGTTCTTTTTCATGCCTTTTATTATTAATATGGATTATACAATCAGCTTATTGTTGATTTACTTTTTAATATGGGTGGATTAATTTATATATTAAAAAAACAAGTTATATCTAGACATTGAAAAAAGGAGGATGTTTAATCTAGTTCATCTGATAAGTTGAATCCGCAATAGTTAATCAATTCCCTGACATTGACCACGAGATACAGACATTATTATTGCGATTTCTTATTATTGTATAATATAATTTTAATTTATTATCTTATATGAGAGACAAATTTAAGATAGTTATTTAATGTCTTTTAATTATAAATTAAATGTTATTTTAAACTATTGTCCAATCAGCTCATTTTGATAATCTTTTCTTTCACTCATGATATAATCCAATAATTAGGATGATGATAAAGACAGTAATAGTTATTATAAATATTCTTGTTATTTTTATTATGTTTGATCAATCAAATAATCGCGCAGGAAAAGGGGCAGTTACTAAAGTAAAAGGATTCCAAAACCAGTACGAGATATTTGTACTTGCTTTTGGATTTGAAAAACATTCGGGAAGTTCTCTTTTGTAATTTTTTTATTTCCCATTTTCATTTTGAGCAAACCACTAATTGCATATTCATCTCCTTAAATCTTCAACATTTGAATTTTCACTAATTTTAATCATTATTATATTTTAGGTGGAGACTTTATTGAAACCTGGCTCAGTTCAAGAAAAAGTAAACTGGTTTTTTCTTTTTTTTTAAACATTATATTGGTTCACTTCCACAGTTCTCTTAGCAACCATCACCAGAGAGGGCAGCAGCAACATCTGTCATGGACCATTTACTTCATCCTTAATATCTTAAATGTCATCTGTGAAATGTATTATTTTCTTCCAAGAAATATGATAATCAAAAGTGACTCTCATGTGTTTAACAGAGGTAAGGAAATTAATGGATAGGTTATTTGGTGAATGAACAACAGAATGTACAAATTTCATTGAAATCTATGATAGCCTTCTTTTTTTTTCTATACTATCCTGCAGCTTTTTTGTCACCATAAGATTGTACATAGGGTGGAAGAATAAGTAAAACATAAGGCCATATTTTCATAAACAGTATTGTGAGTAAAGAATTATATTAAATAATTACTTGTAGAAAGAAAGGATTGTTAGGTTCAAACATTCCCTCAGAAAAGTCTCTCATTTGATCTTCTGGTAAGGAGGCATGTTTGTAATAATAGTTTTAGAGGCTATAACTGAACTAACTGTTTTTTAATGGGACAGCACATAAAAAATTGGTATGAATTGCATTTCTTAAATGCTCATTAAACATTTTTTTTTTGCTCTAAGATAGCATAATTATACAAGGTAACAAAATTAAAACTATTTTCATAATTTCTTCCTTCCCTTATCTTAACCTCTTATTCCACTAAGCACTATATTATCCCAATAACAGTGTGAGGAACTTTCTTAAAAAGCCAGGCCCACAAATCGCGATATTCCATCAACTGCAGACTCATGCTTCAGTCCATTCCTTTTCTGTCACAGGCCTAACTAAGACCTGCCTCCCAAGTCTTCCTGGTCCTTCCCCTAGGTCTTCATACATCAACTTCATTATCTGTTGTCATTTTGAAGACAGTTATTTGAGAGACATGACCAAACCACTTCAAATCCTTTTCCTATAAGCACCGCCTCTGCATGTCTTACATCAAGGTTGTTCTTATTCTGTTGTTTCATATGCGGGTCCCTCCTATTTTTTTGTGTAACCCTCTATATATATATATATATATATATATATATATATATATATATATATATATATATATATATATATATATATATTTTATATTATATATATATATATATATATTCTTATCTTCATTGCTTGAATTTATCTCTCTTTTTTTATTTTATTTTTTTTTTTTTGGTGAAAGCCCTAACATCACTTGCCCTAATATAATGGAGTGTCATTATGGGGAGGAATGTATTTTCATTTTGGTCTTATTCCTCACCTTTCTCTAGTTTAGAAAAAAACTTTCTTGGTGATATTGAATCAGCTTCCTGCCAATTTCATTCTGTCCTTTATGTCTCTGTCGATTTGGCCATGTGTGATTGTGTGGGCACCAAGGTACTTGAAATCACTCAGTTTTTTCAATAGGACTCCATTCATGTGAACTATTTTGTCGCCTCTACCATCTTTCCTCCCAATCCTCATAATTTTAGGTTTATCAACATTTATTTCCATGTTTATACTCGATAATTCCTTTTGAAGGTGTGCAACCTATGTCTGTAATCCAGTTGACAGAGTTTCATATTTGTTTAGCTTTTTAGCATCTAGCACTAGTGTAAATAGTAGGGAACTGAGAAAGCAACCTTGTTTAGTTGTGAAATCTTTTGCTATAATATTTCATAAACTCTTATCAAGACTTTGGATTGCCTTATAAAGATCAATGTCAACTCATTCTGTTAGAAGGATCTTGGCTTGTTTCTTCATTCTGTCAAACATTTTGGTTAGGTCAATAAAGTAAGCATACATCTCCTTGACTCTTTCTATTACTTTCTGTGAAAGTTTTCTTATTACGAATATGAAACTCTGGATACTATATATTAAACTAAATATATCTAATACAACAATAACTAAATATAATAAAAATTTAAAAAAACATACCTATACACAGTTCATCAATTAGAGAAAGAGCATAAACAATTTCTCCAATAGAAATAATTGAGCCATGCCTCACATTAGCATCTATGGAATTCGTTTTCTGTAGCAAAGTTGGCAAAACAATTTCATGCATGTACTGAGGGGCATGTTTCGTCATGTTGTGTAAAGCCTAAAATGATTAACCAGAGTACAACTGCACATAACTTGATAATAAAAAATAAATATAAACATATTTTGAACAATTTAAAATTTATTACTTTTGCTGAAAGATCTCTTATGGCAATATCCCAATGTTCAATTTTTCGATCGACCAAATGATCAATGAGGGAAGTAGTATATTCTTTAAACTGTGCTATATAAACACTGAAAATAAATATAAAAAATTATTATATCAAACAAAAACTAAAACTTTATTAATCAATTATTTCTGAATTACTAAATATATATATATATATATATGGATAAATTTTTTGACTGTTACTATTAAATGTTTAGTAAGGTTATTGAGGTTCAGTCAATAAATAAAACAACTATTTTGGTGACGTTTCGAGACTATATTGTTCTCATAATCATGGCAATGTTACTAGTGGATATGAATAGACTAATAATTCTAGTACACAATAACATATATATATATATATATATATATATATATATATATATATATATATATATATATATATATATATATATATATATATATATATATATATATCACAAATTCTTTCTTAGAAAATAAGAAAGTTTAAATTTATTAAATAATGAATAAACATTTATTTGTTATTATGATTATTTAAAAGATTTCTTATGGAAGAGTTAGGAAATGAAATGTGACCAATGAAATGGTCAATATATAACCTAATAGTTATATATGATCTAATGTTTTAGGGGGTAACGGTCGGGTTAAGAGGAGGCAGCTCCTACGCCCGCCAAGAATACCTTTTATCGATTCTTACCTTCTTCCGATTAATTACGGTGTTTTAGTCACTACTTTTCGAGGGGAAAGGTTATTCTCATTTATTTACGGAGAAACTTTAATCCCTGTTCAAAGTAATATTAACTTCTGTTTACCTTATGATATTAAAATGAGAAATAAGAAAATGTCAAAATATAAGACACTAAATCAATTTTGAATTTATTTTATATTAAATGAAAATTAATATAATGCTAAACCACCAGTAATGTTAATTCCTGATAAACTTTGTGATGCGAGGGAAGTGTAAATAACAAATTATAAATATTTAAAAGACAGAATCCTTAAGTATATATTTCACATAACTCATATTTATTTAACATTTGCAGCTACATGTTTTGGAGACAATGCTCCATCATCAGGCTTCTAAAAATGTTTAAAAATACATTAATCTATAACATTACACCAATAGTTCTACAATTATATAATGTCATTTACCCTTTAATCTGTGATTATTTTCACATTGTTCATTCTCCATGTTATAAGGGATATAATATAAGAGAGAATCCTTATTGAAAGTTATGACGTTAATTTCTGCTATATTTTCTCAAGGGAAGTGGAAATAAGAAAATATGAAACCTATGATATTCTTTCTCACATTAATTTTTAGAATGATATGTTTTATTGAAATAATTATACAATCTGTCTCACTTTAGGGCAATAAGTATTATGGATGACAAAGAATGCATTCACAAAATATGCATACTGAAATTTTATCACTTAAATTGATACAACAAATAAAAATATATAAAACACCAAATCCATATACAAATTAATGTTTTTAAGTTTTGTAACACTTTTACACATTAGATAAGAGGAAATAAGAAAACATGAATTGATAAAACACTTAATCCTTTATGAAACTCATTTTGTTAACTTCTGTTTCACTTATTTACATAATAAAATCGGTTACACTTTAGGACAATAAGTATTATGGATGACAGAATCCATTCACAAAATATGCATACCGAAATTTTATCACTCCAATTGATACAACAAATAAAAATATATAAAACACTAAATCCATGTACAAATTAATGTTCTTAAGTTTTGTAACACTTTTACACATTAGATAAGAGGGAATAAGAAAACATGAATCAATAAAACACTTAATCCTTTATGAAATTCATTTTGTTAACTTCTGTTTCACTTACTTTTTCACTTATCAATATAACAGACTAAACAACACAATCCAAGTTGAAACTGTAGAAGTGATTTACATGTGTTTACATGTGAGGTTATAGGAAAGAGCTATCGATAAATGTAAACTCGAAGTGAAGCGTAAGGATCATACTGGTGGGTGTAACGTGGGTGAGGCCAGTTTGGTGGCTCCTCTTAACATGACCGTTACCTTTTAGGGGCTTTTAGAACAAGAAATAACAATAAGACTGGGTATTGTTTTTTTTTGCTCAATCGCAAGAGTGATACAAGAAGTAAGATATGATTTTTATGATAAGAAGATAACAAACTGTTCTTTGACAGCATTTCACTGAGAAAGTAATAAAAAATACTGTCAGCTTTACCCAAAGGCTGGCTTGCTCGGTGGAAAGAAGCCCGAAACACATTACCTCATTTCCTGCCCTTCAGCACGAGATACTAAGATGAAAACTTTTTTTTTTTTCCTGAATTGTAGTCAGTTTATTTTTAGTCTTTTGATATTAATAGAAATACTTTTTACATGATATCAAAAAATTAAACAGCTCGCAGCAGTTAACTTTAAAAATAGTGAAATCATTTTTGATGATATTCTAGATGAAAAGGGAAATCACACTTCATGCTTTAGTGAATAGTACTTCAATATTTTTTTAAAATTGTATTTTATTCAGTAAATATGAAATTGATTTTATAATATTTGATGCACAAATTATTCTAAAAGTAGAGTTAAAAATAGACGGAAAAGAAATGAACAGAAGTAAGTAATAAAATTTATTACTTTTATGAACAGTCTCTAAATGAAAAGAACAGAAATTATAATAAAATGACAGTAAAAATCCTGAGAAGTCATGAATAAATGGCAAGATGTGAGAATGATATAATTTAAAACTAATAATATTATGTAATTAATATTAGAATAATATTATGTTGTTAATAGCACTAAAAACTACAAGGGGTAGTTAATAATGTTCACTGTATAAATAATTTATAGTAGATAAGATATTTATTTTAAGTTTAAAAGTGATAAAAAAGTAATATGATAAATATCGCTGCAAGGTTAATATCTTGTGATAAGAGTATTTTGTGGCAGCAGTTGGTATCTCAACTGTTAGGCTAAAATACCAAAATACTTTCTTTGATTTCTCAAGCCTAATTTTAAGCATATAAAATTTGAAAAAATAAAATACTGCACCTAAGCATTACAATGAGAGAAGAGAAAAATATTTCAAGGAAAAAAGAAAGAAAGTAAATTTTCAAAATGGCTATTTCTGAGAAATTAAGGAAGTTTTTAAAAAATAAATTAGATTAATAGTTGGAATTTACCTGATGTTTAAATAAGCATTGCTTCTAACTCCAACAGTAAAATAGTCAGCAGCTGTGAGAATATCAATGCCATGGGGAAAAGTACCTTGCCGACCAATATGCTCCTGAAATGCAGCAGATGCGGCCCTGCGTATGTTGACCTACAATATTAATCAGATAGATTGAATTGCTCAAAACTCTTCAATATGCACTTAATAATAAAGAAATAAAAATAAAAAAACCTCTCGATCGAAACATGTAAGAACAACAAGGGTGTTTGCAACATCAGGCACAAAGGGAGCAAAGACATGGCTATCGTAAGCTCTTGCGAACGTCCATGCTAGATAACAGGCTGCATCCCTTATATGGCTGCCAACGGATGTATGGCCTAATGGTTCATCATACAGCAGTGCTTTTTTAACTAGAGGAATAACCTCTTGAAGTCTTGAGGGTAATAGGAGACCTCGCTTGCCTGTAAATAAAAAAGTGACAAAATCCAAATAGACCAATAATTGTCAATTCACTAATACTCAATTAAAAAAACAAAACAAAAAAAAAATATTTTAACAAAACTGGTAATTGGTTTGAGCTTAGGATGGCCAAACAAGTTATGACAAGTCCCTCACAAGCTCAGAAGGAAAGCAATGTCACAATGCTGTGCGGATTTTAAAATCTATATAAATTAATTTATTGGCCCTAAGTTCTTGAAACACAATATGAAAAAGCAAGTGTATTGTTATTTTCTTATTGAAAGTCCCTAAACAAGAAAATAAGAAAATATCAATCAAGTTGGTAAACAAAAAAAAGAAAACATCAAAACTGGGTCTCTTAACTATATCATATTCATAGTTCTAAGAAGGTTTAGAAATACTATCATAATTTGAATGCACAATGTTGAATGTCAAAAACGTGATTTGCCCCACTGTTACATAATTTTATGGTTACAAATTAGACACTAACCAGATGTAATCAATAAATTTATTTTTGCCAAATAAAATTATAACCAATTCAAAATGTCAATGCTTTGCTTTTTGATGAGGGGTGTAAAATTATAATTCATGGGCCTTTAGTTTTAATGAGGCCCATTATCCACAAGAGTTTCTTAATAGTCTCTGTCCATCTCGATTACCAACTCTTCCATTAAAATTAAAAATTAAATGTCTAATTATGCTTTAATGTTATAATAGGCTTTTATTTATGCATGAAACTATCATTGAGGAAATAATATTCAATTGCATAATTCAACGATAAACAAATAAAAATTCCAATATTAATTAAAATGATCTCAGTTCTTCACTTATGAGAGTGGGCAAAGCCGCTACGGGGAATGCTAGTAAGTTAATAAATAACTGAAATCTTCAATTTCAACTCTTGCTCTCTTGATGACATATAAAATAGGGAGATGGATTTTTGAATGGACACACTTTAGTGAAATAATCAGTAATTTTAAATGCCCATTCCAGCAGATAAATTAATATAAATTTGGAAGGATGCCAAAATCCTACCCATGTCCCATACTAACCCCTTAACTAAGAAGAAGAATGCCACAGAGAACAGGGAAGAGCACATAAGGGCCCTCATATTTAGTTTTTAGTTAAATTACCAACATATCAGCTAATTTATACAGAACAATTTTTTCTTGTAATAGTTTATTATGGTATTGAGGAGGAAGAAGCCTATTCATCTACAGCAATTGTACAGTATAGAAGACCACATGTTCGAAAGTGCTACAAGTTTTCAATATTTAGGTTCTAGATAAATAGAGTAGAACATGCCGAAAATTGTTCGACGATCGACCAGTGAGGAGAAGAAGGTACCATGGCATCTCTGAGGACTTGAAACTATCCAAGATAGTTTCTGAGGCATGCTGTGAATAGGGACAATTGAAGGAAGGCTGTAGAGTAGGGCAAGGACTGCTTCATAAGTCTCATACTATTAAGAAGAAGAAGAATGGTTTCTTGTCCTAACTTGAAATAATTTTAATCAAGCATAATCTAATGTTACAATATATATTTATAATGTAAAATCTTACTGAGTTCCGCCAATGCAAGACACCCTCCATGCCAAGCGCAATCACTCTCCCGAGGACTGAGAAGATCCAATACACAGACAACAACATCATCAGCAAGTTGCTTGGTCATCCTTCCCATAATTCGTCCTAGTCCTTTTGCAGCTGACCATCTACAAAATAAAAAATTAACAGCTCCTTAAATTATTGTATTAAAATGAATAATACTTCCTATACCTCTGAATAACAAGATTAAAAAAAATGTTAATCAGCCATCTTTCCAGGGTAAGGGGACAATAAACAACAAATATTTATAATAAACTCCTGATTATCCACGGATTATGAGGGTGTCACAAGTGTGAATAAAAAGTGGCTAAAAGAGGAACTAAAAACAACAATTTTTATTGAAAATAACAGATCTGAAAATTAAAATAATGAGTCCATAAACATGATAGAATCCTCTTAATTTTTCACCAAAAGATAGTGGGTTTCACACTTAAAGAATTGTATATTTCACAGTAATATTTAATCACAGACCAAATAGCGAAATCAAAGTATATCAAGTTCCATGATTAAATATTTACCTATAGCAACAGCTCATGGGGTTCAGACATTTTGGTAGTATGGATATAGAAAAGAATCCAGAAAGATTGTGGAGGTCCACTCAATGGACAGAAAACCCTGAGGACACCCAGAGAAACCTCTAAGAGGATTATGTGCAAAGGTTTAGAGAAAGAAGAGAGAAAACTCTTGCTCGAAGGATAAGGATATGTTAAGACTGAATGGAATGGCTCAGTTGGAATGATGCCCCTCCATGTTAGAAATAGTGAAAGATGAAGAAAAATACTAAATGTTTAGCTTAGCCTACTACTGGGAATAAAAAAAAAAAAAATCTACTGATACAGGTTTTCTATATCTAGGAAAACTTTGATAATCTACAAATAAGATAATCCACCCATGAATTAAGAAGAGTTCATTGTACTTCAATATTAAAATTAATTTAAAGTATTATGAATAGCTTAATTGGAGAGTTTAATAAGGAAAAGAATAACATTGTGAGAAGGTCTAAATTCATTCAGTGGGTGGGTCTGCCATAAAACAAGAGACGAACTTCCCAAATTAGATTAATATTAGATCCACTTCTTACGCAAGAATTTGAACCTTAAGATACTCGGTCATCTCAATCTCTCCATGATATATTTATCAATGGTTGCATTAATTAAATTAAGATATCACAAAGCCAACTGAATTTTTTATTAAAGGTTACACATAAATTAACCCATTATAGGTCACTGGTCAAAAATTTCAACCTCTAAGGAACGGGCAGAGATATGGGACTTTATAATGTTTCAAACCATCTTTTCATAGATTTGAAATCAGCCTATGAATCCATCAAAAGGAAAGCACTCTATGAAGCCCTTGTCGAACTAGGTATTCCCATTAAGCTATTTCGTATCATTAGATTGGCCGGTATAGAGTGTGTAGTCCGAGTAAATGGAGAAAAGTCTGAAGGATTTCCTTCAGTTAAAGGAGATGCACTAGCATGTCTGTTATTAAACCTCATCCTCGAGAAAGCCATAAGGATGCAGGATTGCGGACCAGGGGAAACTTGTTCGAATACTGGCAAATGCAGACGACAAAGATATTGTGGGACGCTCTCGCAGAGCTGTGACTGAGGCATTTCTTGCCCTTGAGACAGCTATTCGCCGCTTTGGTCTGGAAATTAATCAAGAGAAAACAAAGTACATGGATACCAGCCAAACTGTACTGTTAAACAGAACAAAAATACCATTTGGACCTTACGAATTCGAGCAGGTGTCTGAATTTACCTACCTCGGCTCGCAGGTCAACGTGGAAAACCGCATAGGTGATGAAATTAAGAGGAGGATCCTGGCAGCTAATAGATGCTACTTTGCCCTCAGGAAGCAGCTGACCAGTAGGCTAGTGTCAAGGAAAACCAAGTTCACTCTATATAAGACCTTGATCAGGCCTGTCCTTACATATGGCTCTGAGACATGGACGACTACTACAGGTCTGATGATATGACATTAAGGATTTTTGAAAGGAAAGTTCTTCGTCGAATCCTTGGAGCGGTATGTGTCAGGAATGAATGGAGACGACGCACAAATGCGGAGGTGAACGGACTCTATGGTGATCTTGATGTGGTCTCAGTCATTAAGGTCGGAAGACTCCGGTGGGCTGGACACGTGGCACGTATGTCTGAAGGAGACATTCCCAAGAGTGTCCTAACCGAACCAATTCATGGAAAGAGAAGAGTTGGAAGGCCCAGGCTGCGGTGGACGGACTGCGTGGCTGGCGATGCAGGATCCCTTGACGTCAGGAACTGGATGGTCGTAGCACAGGACAGGGATGCATGGCGCTTGTTTTTGGAGGAAATCAGGACTTCTGCGCGGGTTGTAGAATTCAGTTAAAAGAAAAAAATTAAATTGAATTAAAAAAATAAATAAAAAAAAATGTTTCAAAGAATTCCACTAGGTCCATAAACTTCAAGAAAAATCCAAAATTCAATTATAAACCAATAAATGGCATGGTAAGTACAGAATAGTAGTTCCCTGGTTGGGTTTTAGACCTGTTAGTGTTTCGGGATTCAGTCTTTTTTGAGCCAAAAAACTTTCAAAAAAGATTTCAACTTCTATTGGGTAAGTAATAATTAAAGATTTTTTATCATTGATTTAAGATAATAAAATATTTTTCTGGAGTTGTTGTTTAATATTATATACGTTGATTAGGATATTTTTTAAGAATTTTATTCATGAAGTTTTTATTTTAATTCTTATTATTTGTAAATAGTAATAATTGTTATTATATTTTTATGAGTAATAATAATAAATACAATTTTTAAAAGTATTTGTTATCGGTGAAGTCAGATTTGGAACAACTAGGGATCCCACAGGATAAAACAAGACCGACTGCAGTTCTGACAAGCTATCCGACAGGGAGTTTTCCCAGTGTCCCTTACCAGTAAGAAGACCACAGGGACCAAATGGACAGAGGAGAGAAAGCTGGCTCATAGTCAGAAAATGAAAGAATTCTGGAAGAGAAAGAAGAAGATCCTCACCGAAAAGTAGCTACGAGCACCGTGGTCCTTAGTAGGCCCAAAAAGAAAAAAAAAAAATTGTAAGAGAACCGATTGATACCAATGACTTTAACAATATTTTTGTGAAACCCAGTTATATAATCTTTATGGATCAATTCTTTTCCCTAATCATAAAATAAAAAAAAATAAAAAAAATTTAAAAAAGATATTTGATTCTTCTATAATAACATAGCAGGTTTTCATATACTAGATCAACATTGATTGGTATGGAATTTAAAATAATGCTCTTGAGAAACCATGCATTGCTTCTGCAAGCCAATCGTCAAATGTTTGAAGTAATGACCAGTATTAGTGGAAGCTCGATGGGAAATAGTCAATTAGGCCAAATTTTGACCAACAAAACAATTTTTTTTTATGTAATTTTAATATTTTCCCCATTGTTGGTGTATCCTAAGAGCAAATACTGCATGAAAAAAATATTTTAAAAATGTAGTGGGTATTACATTATGCCCTATAAAGGTTTAATATTCCTAATAAATATCTTCAACATTTTAAACTGAGAAGTAAACTGTTTTCAAAATTTTGTACCTAATGATTTTGAGCCTTAAATTCATTAAAGACTCAGGACTGAAACTAAAACATCACCTAGAAATTAGACAACCATTAGATCAAAATTGTTTAAAACCAACCAAGATTTTGTTTGACTGTTCAATTAAACATTTCCAATAAGCCTATTTTAATTTTTTTTTTCCAGTAGAAACGGAAAAATTACCCACGAAAAAACCTATTTACATCTTTAACCCCTTCTTTCCATCACATCATCTTTCACTCCTTACCCAGGGCTGCACAAAGTTCCTTTCCTTGAAGAGTGCCAACATTTATTTTATTTCTTGTTTAACGTTTTTACATTTAACGTTTTAAAATATATATATAATCTTTATATCAAATTGCTGGTGTTTCGAATGTTTGTTTGTTTTTAGATCTGAAGATGAATGTATAACATTCTAAACTAGTCTTCTAATAAACTAATTATCATTGAAGTGGTAAATAATTCATCAATTCCTACTTGTGTAATAAACATCTTTTTAAAAAGAAAAACTCTTCTAATTAAACAAAGCAAATTAAATATAATCACCTGACAGTAATATCTGAATCTCTAAGACCCTGCATCAATTCTTCAATGATATCTTCCATTTCAGCAGGAACTTCAAGGTTATCATCTTCTTCATCCAATTCATCTTCATTCTTTAAATTGATTTCAGGTGTCTTTATATGATCACCTGAAGGCCACTGTGAAATATCAATTGGAAGGATTCTCATACCTCTCTTGTATCGCCAGGAAATGACACGTGTTTTTAGAAATGTTAAGCCTATGACCATACAATTTCTTACTAAATCTCATTTAAAAATAAATTAAAAGCATCTACAATTATATGCATTAACTAAATATGTTACAGTTCAATCAAAATAAATATAATTATATTCAAAATCATTAGCTAATTTTGAATTTAACAACCAACAAACATTGACTTTAGTATATAAAATTAATTAAACATGAATATTATTCTAATTCTCAACAAAAACTATCTAATATAAAACACGTAATAATATCTAATATGTTACAATTTTAAACTGTTAAATTTCATTTGAATAAAACTCTTATTATGTTTTATATCTAATATAAGTAACTATTTTACAATATTCGGATTATAGGTATAAAGGACCTATAACCCAAATATTGTAAAATAGTTATTTATAATTTCTAAGGGTCAACAAAATATAATTTCGATATCTAATATAAGATTAAAGATTTTGTTGTTTTATTTTATTTTAAAAAATAAATGATAGAATTATAAATCAAATCACAAATGATATATGGATTGATAAATACACTAAAGATTATGATAACATAGCCAAATCAACAAAAATAATTGATATTTCTGTATTATTGATATGTTCAACTTCTGAAAATGACAAGGTTTTGAAAAAATTAATTCAGAAGAAATTACTAGCACATCATAACTAGCAAGTTATAGAATAGATTTTCAACAATCAACTATCAAGATAGAATAAATATATTAGGAAAAGGCAAAATAATGCTAAGAGAATATACAGGTAGTAAAAAAAACTGTCCATTATTGAAATACTTATTCATGTTTTTTTTTTAATTAAGTAGCTTAATTTGGAAATTATGTTTATGGGTGTAATTTAAATGAATATGCCAACCCATACACATGAAACAAATGTTTTTGTTGCTGTAATACTGGAGTTAGATATAGTTATTTAATAACAAATTAATTATCCGAATTTAATAACAAAATATATACCAAAAAAGTCTGGGTACACCATTCGTAAACAGAAAATATCCAACTAAAACTTGTTTTAATCTTTTATAGATTACTGGCATGGTATACTTCTGATGTCTATATTTAGTCTTCTTACAACTTTCGCTCCCCAAGCAAGTAAATTAAAAATTATATTTGCTCTCATTATGGAGATTTCGATAGAAATAAAAAAAAAATGTGATTATTTCAAGAAAGGAAGAAAAGTTCTTTGAGGGAAATAGGCAAAATAATTTCTGAGAATCACTCTTCTGTGTGAGAAGAGAAAATTATCAACATATTTGAAGAAACTGTGATATTTTACAGTCAGCTAAGATCTGAACATCCAAAAAAACTTCTAAGGACATATGTGTGAGAAATTTTGAAAACTATTCACAAAGACCCAAAAACCAGTGCTCTGTTGAAGGTATACAAGAAAATAATTACGGCATTAAAGTTATACCACAAGCTGAGCGGAACGTAATAAAAAGTGCAGGTAATATCGCGCCTGCTAGAAAAATACCCTTTATAAGTAAAGTGAATAAGGAAAAATGTTTAAATTTTCCAAAAGAATATGCTAGCAAGCCAAATAGTTTCTGGGAACAAGTTTTATTTAGGGACAAATGTAAATTTAACATCTTTTCAGCAAATGAATCATATAGAAACTAAAAATTTATGCCCCACTGTTAAAAATACAATCATGGTCTGGGGCTGTATGAGTGCATCTAGCATTGGAAAACTTAAATGTAATCGATGTAATTATGGAACAATATGTTTATGTGGATATATTGAGACACAATCTCAAATCAAGTGCAGCAAATCTTGGTGTTGGACCATCTCTTTCTCACATATGTAAGTTTTTTCGGACGTCCAGACCTGACTGTGAAACTTCCCAGTTCCTTGAAATCTGTAGTGATTTTTGAAAATTATTTTGCCAATTTTCCACAATAACTTTCCTTCCATTCTTAAAATTATCACTAATTTTCTTATTTCTATGGAAATCTCCATGAGAGCAAATATAATTTTTATTTACTTTCTTGGACGGCAAAAGATATAAGAAAACAAAAAATAACTAAGAAGAGTACAATGCCAGTAATCCTTAATATATAACAAACTAGCATTTTCAATATTTCCTCCTTTAACCCGGCGTTGGTAACTAGGTGAGCATTTCCCTCACCCTTCTAAAAAATATTTAATAAGTTAATCAGAATTTAACTTTCATCGCTGAATCTCAGTATAGCTGAGTTAAGGACATTTCCAAATAAGAATATTCGTTTTTTAAGTAATATGGATGCAGGTGGACAGGATATTGGGTTATTTGTACTGAACATTGCCATGTCCACACTCCTCAGTATCAGATTATCTCTCGAGCAGTTTATTTGTGACATTTTACTGAGCAAGTTTTCTAATTTCTTTAGATTTATTAGTGATTATTTGGGTTCAAAATGAGCCGTGGATCTAACATGCTTGACTTGTTGGATAAAAAAATTGTATTTATATTATTTTTCAATCATTTACTAGGAATCTGAAATTTTTACTATTCCAGATTCTTATTTGTGGCTGCTCAAGACAATACAAAACAGATCTGGTATAGGTTTTCTGAAGAAATAAAAATGAAAAAAAAATTGTAAAAAGTGTAATGTTTCAAATCGCAATGAACATACTACATATACTTATAATAATTGTATAGAAATAGAAGAAAATGATCAAGCTGATGAAAAACACATTATTAAGTAAATAATAAAATATTTAATTTTTGTTTGGTTTTTTTTGTCGTTTTACAATAAATCTTTGCAAAAATATATTTTTAATCCTTATACTCCATACTACAATTATTGATACATTATGATGACATTTATAACTACATATTTGGTAACATAAATTTTCATTTTTTATGAAAATCAAAGAAGTGAGGGAAATGCTCACCTAGCGACTAATGGTGTACCAGATCGGTTAGCGACCAATGCCGGGTTAAGTAAGAATAACCCGAGTATAGGTAGAAATATTTTTCATATTATTTATAACTCTTTGCATTTGTATGGAGGAAGTTCAGCAAGGTCTGAACCACTGCAGCTTGTAATGAGGGGGAAGGTGGGAAAGCCAGGAAGAGAAGTTCAAGCAAGATGATTTGTTGTCACTTATTTTCTTTGACTGCGACTTTCAAGAGGATTTCTGCTGACTGGAATAGGACTTCCACATGTGCTCCATAGGATTTGAATTTGGGTTATGTGCTGGCCATCTCAAAGTCCATATATCCTACACTTGAGGTAAGCATGATGGTATACAAGAATCAATCCATATATTATCATGGAGGTAGTACAAAACACCCTTCCCAAGTGTAGTCTTGTATTGTCATGAATGAAAATTAAATTTTCACAATAAACAAGATCCAAATATGTATCAAGTATATATGGATGATTATATGAAGTATCAATATCAGGAGAAGGCCTGCTGAACATGTGGAACCTTGAGTTTTTCATAGAAGAAATTTCATTACACACAATCCCAGAACCCCCTCTGAACTGAGCCCTATCTGTGACATCTAACTCATTAAGCATTCAGTAAATTCTAATCCATCCATCTGTTGTATAAATAGAAAAGTGTGACTAATCTGAAAGAAGCAGATTGTTCCTTGTTTGATATTTATTGTTAAGGCTATATATTTATTGTTTGTAGAAAAGTAGCTTTAATGGATTGATGTATAATTCTATATCAACCAAAAATAGACTATATTATTTAATTAAAGTAAGGTGCTTAGTTTAATAATTATATATGAAAAAATATACAAACATAACATGACTATTTATCATAAGGCCAAGGTGTTTTCTACTCGTTTTCACTGAATCGCAATGACTTTCTACTAAATTTCACTCAAATAATAACATAGATAATATATCAGCTTCTATATAAATTAAGAAAAATACGTAAACATGTTTGAGTGATGAGAAAGTGAATATTATTGATAACTACTTTGATCCATTAATTCACAAAACCCTATGAAATCTACATCTATTTTAATTACCGATTCTCTGAATAACTTTCATTGCAAGTTTTCGGCATAAGCGATAGGGTTCACTTTTCCAATTCATAGTCATAATGGTTTTCAATAGTTTTGGAGCATACGGAAGTAAATCCTCCCTTTTTCCATACTTTAAAATAGCTGCAATTCCCAACATAGGCCCAAAACGCATCCAGTTCAGGGTTTCTTGAGTAATCAACTAAAATTATACAGAATAAGTTAAAGGAATTTTATTAATAATACTAAAAGTATTAATGATGATTCTTACATCACAAGCCCATTGAAAATACTCCGGCAACAGACAATCCTTGGTGTCTGTTCTAGTGAGAAACTGTGAGGTTAAATATGCACATGCATCTCGACACAAATCAACAACCATTGCATATTTTTTGCAGATATTATACAATCTGAAAACAATAGTAACAATATTACAATAATAAACAATAACTTTATTCCAATCCATATCCAAAAAAACTAATTCATGTCAAGCATTTATTCAAATCAACACAGATGAAAAATACAACTGTCTGAACCCTTTAAACTTGAATAGGTCATTAGCTATTCAAGTAGGTACCTATTGTTACCAATTTATTGATTTGCCAATTCTAGTCACGTGTTTGACAGTAGAACTAAAAAGTCAATACTTAATTAAATCTATACCTTTGAATAACTGTAGAATCTTTGCCTACATCATAGCTATCTAGCCTCGACATGTGAAATGGTATTTTCACAATGATTGATAACCACAGAATTAAACAGTACCGAGTCTCCCAATTATTATTATCTTTTTCATCTTGGTTTTCAAGCATTGTTAAGACAGGTTCTAAATCTTGGGCCTAAAGAAATACAAGATTAAACTTATATCATCCTTTAATGAATACAAATTATTAAAAAGTACTTACAGAGTGAGGTAAATGTTGCAGAATAACTTTAGTACCCCTGACATTGGTGATTAAACGCATATACTGAAAAGCGAGCTGTTTGCTTCTTTCACAAAAGTTATTACCTCTCACAATGGAAATTATTTCATCTAAAATCTGAGGCAAATAGGTATCTAAAAGGTGTGGCTGTTCCTTGTATTGATCAACAATGTATCTAAATCTTTCATAAGGTTTTTCTGCATTTGAACGACCATTCACAGGTTGTTCTGTAATTTCTGAGGTTTCTTTTAACGAAGTGACAAGATCCAAGATTTCTTTCCATTCCGCAAATCTTTCAAGCGAGCAGCCTAAACCGATAGGCTCTATAATATCTTCCGTGTTAAATTCATCCATTTTAAGATAAAACTAAGATAACAAGCGGAAGGTTTCAATCTAGCTAAGGTTAAGTTTACATCCCACTCACAATGCCTTTTTGTTCTGCCCTTCGTCTATAATGTTACCCTTGATAAAACTATTTTCTTTTTATGAATACAATTTAATAATTTTCATTTACAATAGGACAATTTTCTTATATTATTAATATGATATCAAAATAAATTTTACTTTTAGAAAACTCGACTGATAAAGAAAGGGGTCTGTTTTAAAACAAAAATCAGGATATGTATATAGGTACATACATAATTTGTCTTACATCTTTACATTATGGCATGGATGATGTTAATTTATGAATACATACGTTTTTCCTGCCAAGTACCGTTTTTTTCAATCTCGATAGGATATACATTTAAGATAGGATATACTACTTCGGGTGTAGTTCCGCAGACGCCCCCATTTTCAAACGCCTATTTCTTCCGTGTCATTCTACCAAAACATAAATCCAATTAGTGCTATTTAATCTACATTTAACCAATTTTCTTTTCATACTTAATTATTTAAAGTGTATACAATTATTATGTTGAAAATATTAATTTAAAAAAGTTGGGGACGTCTGGGGAACTATTTACCAAGGGAAAAAGTTCTGTAGACGCCCCTAGCCCTTTGCTACGTAAAATACTGTTAAAATATTGTAGGTTACAACTAAAATTCAGGACATTTTTGTTTATTGTTTATTGCATCACCGATTTAATCTCTAATCTCGTATTTTCTACAGGATAACTTAAAACACTTCAATGAGTTTAATATTAAACAAAAATTTGTCAAATGTAGATTAAATAGCACTAATTTGATTTATGTTTTGGTGGAGTGAAATGGAAGAAATAAGCATTTGAAAATGGGGCGTCTGCGGAACTACACCCTACTACTTCATAAGAATAATACATATTAATAAAAAAATTATACTTAAATTAAATTGTAACACCTCACTGCAGGTATTAAACTGTTACTTCATAAAATTATGAATAAGCCAACAGCAACATACAGTAGTAAAAGCTGGATTTATGACAGTTGTCATAATATCATCGATATATAATAACTAATTTAATAACTTACCAGAAATATGGCAGAGAAGAATTTTGAGAAACATATTAGGTCCCAAATGAGAAAATGATGGATAGATGATCAGAAGGAACTCTGAACTAAAAAAATTATTTATCCTGCCGGATATTTTGGCCAGTGATTAAGTAAAGAATATCGGGCAAGGTTGGATATCAGGAAAAAATGGCTGTCTCGATAATCAAGACAATTGTGTGTATTGTCATCCAGGAATTTCAAGAAGAAGAGCTGAAGCTCACAAAATATGGTTGTATGAAGTGGAAGACCTCCAATATTTTGTTTTAAATATTCTGAACATGCTAGTGTTTCTGGAGACCATATTTTGTATAGGTTTTTAGTACTTCTTAAATTTGGCCACGAAATCTTTTTTATGAAGTTTGGATGCGATCTTGTTTCGCATGTGTATTTCTGTGTGTTATTGACGTACCAGGATGGCGGTATAATGGATCTAAATGTTTTTGACTATAAGGTCTGCATTTTTTTAATGTATGACTTTTAGCTGTTAGGTTAATTTTTCAGATCAAGGTCCATAGTTGTTTTAGCTAGTAATTGTAAGTATTTGGTCATTGTCTAATTTTAACAGTTTATCTTTAATATAGAAGTAAATAATGAAAGTCTCAGTCTTTTGCTAAGGGCCAAGGTCATCCTTCTGTCAAAGATTAGTCCTAAGTTTTGAATAGTATTAGTCTGTTTAATGGGATATTATTAATGTAAACTGAGGTGGGGGGGGGGGGGGGTGTATTTATCATGTATTAGCGTAAAAGTGGTGCTCTGTGACTTGTCATTATAAAGTTTAATTTTCCATTTTTTACGTTGGAGAGCCAGTGAAGCTTGAGTAATCAATCGTGTGTATGCTCACAATTGCTGTATTGTCTGCATAGTTTTTCAATATAGTGTTAGGATAATTTGGCATGCCATATGTGTATATAATATACAGCAAAGGTTCCAGAATCAATACCTGCGGTACTCCAGCCCTGGTGGGTCATATATAAGGTATCTATGCCCTACCAAGCAGTAAAACCTATTGAAAAAGAAACGGATAAGGATAAGATAGTGGAAAGGAGGAATGAATTAAGTTAGAATAAAGGCCCTGAGAAAGAAAGTAATACCTCTTGAAAGGTTTTATTAAACATAATTTCACATACACAAAAACTAATTAGAATCACATATAAACAACTTACAACAGTAACCATGAACTGAGGAGGTTATACAAAATATATGAGGCAAAGAGATACAAATGTAATATCACTATTTACTACATTCACCCCCACTCTAGTAAGTGATGTGATCATTCAAGTAAGAGGGTGGCCGACGGGTTCTTTGACTCCAGCGGAGAGTCGCAGGTTGCTGGGCGGGTGATCTCTCTGGAGAATCTGAAATTGGCAGATCCACGGGTGGAGGAGGGGTACCTTGATTGGAAGGATTTAGTTCCAAGTCCTGAGGATGTACAGGGTCTGGCGGAAGGAGAATGGAATCTGGGGTCGGTTGTTCTGAGTCCTGAGGAAGAGGGTGTCTGTCAGCTTCACCTCCCAATGGTGCCAGGTGACGGGTTGAGATAGTGGTCTCTCGTCCATCAGGGAGGTGAACATGGGCGTATTCTGAGTTTCCCTTCAGTAAAGTGACTTCATCTACTAATGGCTCGTACTTCGAGTGCCTTGCAAGACGCTTCATTAGGACGGGTCCCGGGGCCATGAGCCATGTCGGTGTTGATGATCCATGACTTGAGCGGCGAACATGATTGAACATACGCTCGTGTGGTGTGGTATTTGTTGATGTACATAGCAAGGAGCGTATTGAGTTCAACGCATCATTCAGAACTGTCTCCCAGCATCTAATGTCCATCCGGTAAGTTCTTAAGTCAAGCTGAAATGTCTTCCAAACGATCCCAACGTACCTTTCCGCTTGACCATTACCCATAGGATTGTATGGTGTAGTTCGGCTACTAGCAATACCGAGAGATTCTAGAAAATTTTTAAGTTCTTGAGACGCAAATGATGTCCCCTTGTCCGAATGTATGTATCCCGGGGTTCCAAATACAGAGAATATTTCTTTCAGTTTAGCAATAACCGTAGATGAGGATAAATCATGACAAGGGAACGCAAAAGGAAACCGAGAAAATTCATCCACGACAATTAGAAGATACCTATTCCTCGAATTTGAAGGAAGTGGTCCCTTGAAATCTACATTCAAGCGTTCGAAGGGCTGGGTGGCCTTGATTAGCTGGCCTTCGTGTCTGAAGAAGCGCGGCTTCACTTCTGAACAGATTCTACATGATGAAATAACCTTCCTAATTTCTTCTAAGGAGTAAGCCAGGTTTTTAATTCTCACCCAGTGGTAAAAGCGAGTCTCTCCGGGGTGACACAGCGTCTCATGTAGTTCTGTGAGTTTCCTCAATGATACATCCAGTACAGCCATTGTTGCAGAACAGGTACGAGAAAAAGCATCGGCGGCTTCGTTCAGCTTTCCAGGCCTGTAGACAATATCATAGGTGAAGCAGGACAGTTTCCAACCTCCACCTTTGAATCTTTTCATTCTTGACCTTGCTTGATAAGTGGCTATTGAACATAAAAGAGACAGATCTCTGGTCCGTTATCAGTCTGAAGCGACGGCCCTGAAGGTAATGTCTCCACTTTCTTACGGCTTCAATAATAGCGTGAGCTTCTTTTTCCACAGCAGAATGGTGTTCCTCCGAAGGCGAGAGTGTTCTGGAGAAAAAGGCGACAGGGCGGCCGTTCTGAGATAAGGTTGCAGCGAGTGCGTGGTCGGATGCATCAGTTTCTACTGTGAACATAGCTGAGGGATCGATTGCGGATACTATTGCATTTTCTATGACCATCTTTATTGATTCGAAGACTTTGACAACATCAAATCTGAGTGGAAATTTTGGATCCTTAAAGACTTGAATTTTATCGGAGAACTTGGGGATAAAATGTGAGTAGTGAGAGAACATCCCTAAGGCCCGACGTAGGGAAGGCAAGTCCTTCGGGATAGCTAGTTCTCGCAGAGGTTTAAGACGTTCAGGATCCGGGCGCAAAGTTCCTTTCCCAATAACATAACCAAGATAATGGATTTCACGAATGGAAAACGATGATTTTTCTTCATTAATGGCTAAATTGTATTTCTTTGCTGCAAGCATGAATTTCTTTAAATTGATGTCGTGTTCTTCCTGAGTCTTTCCACACACCGTCACGTCATCAAGATAAGCGAAGGTCCCCTGCAACTTTTCAGTATCGATTATCTTCTTTATCTGGCGTTGGAAAGCAGCCACACCATTTGTGACACCAAACGGGATGCGAGTGAATTGATAAAGCCGACCAGAGGCCTCAAACGCGGTGTAAGGGCGATCCTCATCTCTAATTGGTATTTGATGGTAGGTACTTCGGAGATCAATTGTGCTAAATACTTCATATTTAGAGACTTTGTTCACTAAGTCATCAATAAGGGGGTGTCAAGTTCAGTGAAAAGATTTACCGTTTGTGAATAATCGACACACATACGCCTTTTATGGTTTTCACTGGAAAAAACCAAAACTGTGCTCGCCACGGCGAATAACTCAATCTATAAACTTAGCATCTGATTCAGTATGGCGTCGGGATCTGACACAGATTGGAATGTTTGGTTTAAGTTTCGGAAACAAGCGAGCAGGTCGAACAGAAGCTGCTGCAAGAGCACAGATATCAAGGGTCTTCTGTGAGCCACCAAACTTAATATTAATATTGGAATGGCGCCTGAGTATATCGTAACCAGCACAAAGATCAGAAAGGACATTTAGCATTACAGATCTATAACTATGACCACTGAGCTTTAAATCAAGAATACATTCCCCGCTGGTGGATGTGCGTAACTGGGTGTTGGCCATAGTAATCTCCATGCACTTTCCTTTTCGTACTGGAATTCGAAGCTGATTAATCAGCTTTTGGCTAATAAAACTAGAAGAACTCCCCGTGTCAACTAACGCTTGAGCTTTTGAACCATTTACTAAAACTGCAACCAACGCCTTAGAAAGGCTTGAAGCAAGGCTAACGGTGCAATAAGAGCTAGATGATTTAATAAAGGAAGTTATAACTCTTTTCGGCGACTTCTTTCGCTGGCAGACTCTGCTAAAGTGGCCAGTCTTAACACAGCCATGGCAGATGGCGTCTTTCGCAGGGCACTGGGTCCGGGGATGTTTTGAGTTACCACAGAAATAGCATCGAGAGTTCGCAGCTGCTGCCACTTCATCCGATGATTCGCTCTGACTTCTTCTTGGTTCGGCTGATGTTGAATTTATGGGTACACGCGAGCTCTGATAATAGCTAGATTGGATCTCGGCTAACTCTAGTGATCTAGCCAGCGTAAAGGCGTCGTTTAGCGTGAGGTTAAGATTCTCAAGGAGCCGCTGCCTGATGTGAGAATCACTTAGCCCGGCAATGAAGGAGTCACGGATGCAATCATCACGATTGGTTTCGGCAGTTACTGCTTTGAAATTACAATATTTTCTCAATAGTTTTAATACTTCTAGGTAACGGCTGATTGATTCGCCCGATTCCTGCTTTCTGGTGGCCAACTTATGCCGAGCAAAGATTGCATTGACAGGTTTGACAAAGATATTTTTCAATATAGTGATAGCATCATTATAAATCCCACATTCACTGATATAGTCGTATAAATTCGCCGATAAGTGGTTAATCAGCAGCCGGTGTCTGTCTGCTTCTTCCGCATTTGTTGAGAGTAAGAAATTCTGAAAGGTCCGATACCAGTGGTTCCATTCTTTGCTGGCCGATGAAGATTCAGGATCAATATCTAATCTTTCAGGGCGGAGTAAACGATCCATCAGAATGATTTATAATTATGTTTAATAAATTGAGAAAGAAAGTAATACCTCTTGAAAGGTTTTATTAAAGATAATTTCACATACACAAAAACTAATTAGAATCACATATAAACAACTTACAACAGTAACCATGAACTGAGGAGTGACGTTAAACGAAATAAACAAACATGAACTGAGGAGGTTATACAAAACATATGAGGCAAAGAGATACAAATGTAATATCACTATTTACTACAGGCCCATTCTGCCGAACCGTGTCAAATTTTGAGCAGTATCCTTATAGCCCCAGTAGCTTATAATCTTTCCTTTAGCTCAACTGTCAAATGTCGAGTATACGTCTGTAAAGTACAGCAATGACAGTTTTGTGAGAAATACCATCGCTTTTTTGGGCACATGCTAAAGTAGCTCTAAAGTAATCAAGTAAAGTCCAAGGGAATTATTTTTGGGCAAATTTCGAATTATCAGCGTTACTTTAGATGGCCTAAAATCTGGTGTAACGGTAGTGGTAGAGGGGCATCAAGGAAATCTTGTATGTTACTTTCACATCATTCTCATAATATCTGTATGAGATAAGGAAACAGCTAATAAATAATTAGCGAAGAGTTAAGACTTATTGTTCTCCAAAGTACCTAATCACGATGCATTAGAAGCTTTAGTTCACCTTTATATTCTTTCATCGTCCATTGTGATTAGTTAGGAATTTATCTGAGTTGGTATGTCTAAATTTCTGGATTTGTCATTATTTCGCTAATTATATGGTTTTAAGTGTTCTTATTTAACAGTAGTCTGTAAGTCTGCTATGCTCTACGAGCTATTCTTTTTATTCTAAGCAAATCCCTTTTATAATGTGAATAACTTGATTGGTTGCTTTTTTTGATTCTGGCAACGAATGAAGACCAAACTGATTGCTGAATGCTTTTGACAAAACTTCGTCAGCCTCCTCTGATTGAAGATTTCTTCCTCTTGGAGTATTTAAAAGCGATCCACATTATTGATTTTTTGAATTACAATTACCTTCAGCTATGAAACATTTTCCCAGTTTTTTAGGAACCTATAAAATATTTTAGACTTTACAAATTCAGAATTTCAGAAGCTACATTAACAACAGGGGCTGTCGGCTGTGTAATTTTCTTCTTAAAACCTGAATTAGTTGAATTCTTGTCTTCCTTTGGTTGCTGGCCACGAGTGTGGAGGTCCCTGCTGCTGGTTCTCGGTATAAGGTTATCGGGCTAAGGTTGCTGTGAAGGCTGTTGCAGAGGAGGGAAGACTTGCAGTCCCATAGGAATAAAGTCAAGTCCTCTGGGTGGAGACGTTGGATGAGGTTGAACTCGCCGATTCCTCATGGTTATTCGCTCATATAAGGTTTTTGTGTTTTATAAAATTGAAAATTAAAATTTTTTAGTTCGCTTATTTGTACTCTAAAAAAGAATTTAACATAATAACTAACTAAATATATTTATCAACTAATGGATAAATATTTGTTGTTAGGTGCTACCGTTTGAAGGAGAAAGAACTTCATTTAAATATCCTAATGTAACAAAGAAGCCGTTCTAATTCTGTTATAGCAAGTCAGAAAAGAAATCCCGTCTAGATCTGGAAATACCATTAAAATGATAAATCATGTTCTGTAGAACACACGCCTTCTTAGTAAAATGAAATATGGCTTCCTTTGTCGCTCCTTTAAAGTTGTCCATGTCCCTATAACAGCTTAGCGAAAACCTCAAACCGGTCTTGTTCAAGCTTTAGGGATCAGAATGGGAATTAGCCTTGTCACAATATTAACTACTTAGTCCACTTCAGATCCTCCATAGCTTCTACTTCTCAACAGTTTCTTCGCTTCTGGCATATAACTATATATACATAAATTCTCTATACATCGACCAAAATTATATCGGTAGTACTTAACGAAATCAATGATAAAAAAAGATAATTTAAGGAAATAATTAAAAAAAAAAAAAAAGAGAAATAAAAATATAATGTAAAATTGTGTATTTTTTAACACCCAACTGAATTATAAATGAAATTAAGTGACTTAAATAATGTACCAGGTTTCTTTACAGATCTATTAATGAACAAATTCCCAATGTTTGTAAAAGTCCGTTTCTTTAATCGTATCTATTAAAGTTGCAGTTTGTAATGAATTATATTTTCTGATTTCCTTAGAGCTGATTAAATAATAAAAAATGGTATTCTGTATAATTAAATTATAATAATATAGCAAGCAATATTAAGTGACTAAACCTCTAATTGCTACATAAAAAAATTCTTATTATCTACCCATGATTACAGATACTACTTCCTTCTTTTACATTTAGTGCTTTTACATTTCATTTACGTCCACTGCTGCAAAACGCAACATTAATTTAACAATTTTTGTTATTTTTATAAGTTCGAATATTTTTCTATTTTATTAAATCATCTTATTATTTGAGGTTTGTAATTATTAAAAACATTTAACAAATAAATTTTGAGTTTTTTTTTTAATCCATGGAAGTAGGATTAAGTTAGGTATTAAGTATATTATTCCTATTCCCTATATCTTAACTCCCCCCACCAATTTACGAACACCTTTCGTAAATTCCCAAAATAAACTAAAATAGATCACTTATTACTAGATACATAACTTAAAAGAAAAGAACATAACAATATTATACAATAGATTCACATTCACTTATTACTATATACAGAACATAGAAAAGAATAAAAATAACGTAACAAAACAATACACCATATTCACAATCACTTTTATTACATTACCTATATACCTATAATCGTTAGGGAAAATACAATATATATACTTCTACTGAACATACATTCCCTCTTGTCTAGCACAACCTAAAATTGAATGAAAGAGGTTAAGACATAAAGGGGGAAAAAAAAAAAAAAACCAATACAAACTGGATAAAATAAATCCTAGAGACTATACCCACTTATATTTGGGTATCTCTGGGTTCTCAATCGGAATCTTTAACTGCACAATGTGAACCGTTCTCCTTTTCTTGGGGTCTTAGACGCTTTGTATGGTCACGACATTATGCTCGCGAATTACAATGACCCTGAAGGGCACCGCGTAACGCCTAACCTCCTTGACCCTGCTTTCCTGTGCACTATGGTACCAATTTTCAATCTTTCTGTCACGTCCCGAACCCTGAGTTTTTCCCTCTCCACCCTCTTACTCTTCTCGGTTACGATTCGTTTTCGAACCTTCTCCCACCGGCTTACAAATGCAATTTGGTTCGCTGCTAGCCATTCCACCAGATCCTCACTCCACTACCGTATTGCGCTCGTCCCTTCTTCTGTCACGGAGCTCGAAAATGATTTCAAATAGAGAGAACCCAGTTTCCATGTGTATAGAATGGTAATAGGCTACAACCGCCTCGGTAATCGCCATTTCCGCCTCCACCAGGCACCTTACTCCAATTTTTAACTTAATTATTGGCAATCAGCTACCGCGTTGAATCCTTATATTTTTGCACAAGAACCGGCTGTCTTAATACACCTTCTGGTCCCTCTGGCATTTCTTTTTTTTTTTTATCACAGATGATCACACATGAAAAATAATTTTTTTTTTATAAATACACGCGAATTCCCGGGTTTCGGCACCAGTTATGGGTTTTCAGATGATATAAAATAAAATAAATTAAAAGGATTGAAATATGAACGCCTGGATAGTTAAAATATAACTGATTTATTTCACAAATAATTCTCCTTATCACATTTGATCTTATTTACATCTTTAAGTATGATTAAGTTAGGTATTAAGTATATTATCCCTACTCCCTATACCTTAACTTATGTATATATATGGTGAACATTTTTTATCACCATTATGGGTGAACAAAAAAAAACAAACAATTCTTTTAATTTTTCTATAAGTTAAACTACTCTTAGATTATTTCATTAAAGAAAAATCGAATCTTTCAACTCTGTAATTCTAGCGTAATTATTTTAGTTATTTTAAATAAATAAATGAAGCTAAAACTTACTTTGAATTGTCAGTATACTCTAAAAAGACAGACATATCAAAGACAACAGTAATATTTTTATGATGAGTGTGGGCGCTGTATTGACTGGTTAACATAGATTGGATAGGTGCCGAAGCCTGCATCATTAGAATTCGGCGGATGATGGACGACATTCACTGTTGACAACGAATGTGATAAATTATTGATGAAATGAAGACGGAAATGATCGGGGCCAAGCATAATTGGTAACTTGGTAGGTGATCAGGTGTATTGTACGAAGCAATCAATTTAATTTCATTTCACTCAACTCAGGTTTCAAGTGATATTGATCCTTTTTTTCCTTCCAATTAATAGCTCAGTCAATAAAGGTTTCGTGTCGCAACTAATTAGGGGAAAGCTGAATTTTTGCAGAGTGTTAGTACATAAAGTAAAATATATAAATATAGGGCCGAATACATTCCAAAGGGTACAAGAGTTTACATACCTCGGATCGCTCATAAGCTCCTCCAATAATATGTCCCTCGAAATTAACAGAAGAATTACAGCTGCTAATAGATGTTTCTTTGGTCTCACTAAATACATGAAGAGCAGCTTGATCTCCAAGAAAACCAAAACCAGGCTCTATAAGACCTTAATACGCCCGGTATTAATGTATGCCTCCCAGACGTGGACACTGTCCAAAAAAGATGAAAAAATCTTCTGATTTTCGAGAGGAAAATACTTAGAAGGATTCTCGGGGCCGTAAAAGATGGAGACACATGGAGAAGACGGAAGAACCGAGAGCTGTATGAGTTATATGGAGAGGCGGACGTTGTGCGGACAATTAGACTGAATCGGCTGAGCTGGGCTGGGCATGTTGTCAGAATGGAGGAAAACCAGGTACCGCGAAGAATCATGGAAGCCAAATTGGGTACCCATAGAAGAGTTGGTAGACCGAAGCTCAGATGGATGGATGCTGTTTCCAGCGATGCAAAGAACATCCTGGGTGTTCGTAACTGGACGGCGGCTGCAGAGGACAGAGAAACATGGAGAGTTCTCCTTGAGGAGGCCAGGACCCATCTAGGGTTGTAGAGCCATGAAGATAGAAGAAGATAGTTAGTACATAAAGTATACACTTAAAAAACACAAAGTCCCGACCCCCACCCCACTTGCTTTCCTCCCACCCCACCCCTTCAGCAACATTACAAGTACAGAACTCTGGTTATATGGCGACAGCTCGAAACCTAATTATGCTATCGGAGTGTTCTTTTTTTTTATTTTATTCCTAATAATATTACAAACAAATTATGTTATATACACTTTTTATGTAGATAGCTTAGTTTCGCCGTAATACTTAATCATATACAGAAAACTGCCACTACAAAAAACAAAAAGTAACTTTAACAAATTATAGATTTTTATCATTACGTTTTGGGAAGAAAAATGTTAAACAAAACTTTTAGATAATATAATTATCTTTAAAATGACGTGTCTCATAATGCATAACATTTAGGATTTAGGGGAGAGAGAGGGTGAAAGTCGTATGTTGCTGGCTGTCTGATCTCGGAACTCGGAAAACGTTACTTCTAGCACATATATACATAAAAAAACAAAGCAAATTTGCAAAAAATGTCATTTTATTCCTCTCTTTCCCATATCATAATTTTAGAGCTATGGAAGATGGAAAAATAGAAGATTTTTTACTTGAGGTACGTCGCAGTTCTCCGAAATAACACGTTTTCGTCAGTACTCATTTGGCTATAACTCCGAAACTGTTTGTCTGATTTAAATTTCTCTTTTTTCATATGAAAGCTGGTTAAATTTACTATAAGATCGTTTATATTATTTTTATTGAATCTCGTGAAATACTTATGACAGCACGCTGAGTACACAGTACTATTTCGGGATTCACTTTTTTTTTCGAAACATTAATCGCTATAACTCCAAAACTATTTGTTTGATTCGAAATTTATTTTTTTCATCTAAAGGCTGGTTAAATTTACTATTAAACCTAATATTCTTAATTCTGAATAAATTCCGTAAAATGCCCACGCATAAACGCTAAATGTGTATGATTTGGAAAAAATGTGACGTTTTTGACATGTTCAATAGGCTGCCATAGGTATTTTTCGAAATGCAATCAAAATTTCTATATTTAGGATCTCATAGAAAATTTAAATCTCTTTCAGATGGAAAAAATAGATTTTGATTCGAAGAAATAGTTTCGGAGTTATTGTGATTAATGTGCCGAAAAATACGAGTTTTCCACAACAGTACGGGTTTCTTAATATTCTGCCGTAGGTGTTTTACAGGACTAGATCAAAATTTAATATTTGAGTTATTATAGTAAATTTAACTAGCTTTCATATGAAAAAAGAGAAGTTTGAATCAGACAAATTGAATCTTCCATAGCTCTAAAATTATGATATAGGAAAGAGAGGAATAAAATGACATTTTTTGCAAATTTGCTTTGCTTTTTTATGTATATATGTGCTAAAAGTAACGTTTTCCGAGTTCCGAGATCAGACAGCCGGCAACTTCCGACTTTCACCCCGTCTTTCCCCAGAACCCGAAGATATTTTGAGGAAGACGTTTTATCACACTTACAGCTAAGGGTGGTGAACAATATCCAGCAGTTTGATTTTTTGATTTTTGGAGTTGAATCTTCGATGCTAAATTATGCACTATATAAGTGATACAAGTAAACTATAAACTATTATAGCAAAAAAATGCACTTTGGAAGTAATGGCCTAAAAATAAACGTTATTACATTGTTGCTGCATTTCAACTAAATGACTATTCATGATCATGAACAGCAGTATATGCGTTTGTGTACCTAAGCACGGCCCTGCTAGGAGCGGCGCACCGGTGTCCACTACTCTTTCAACGCTCTCTATGAAGCCATCGTTTTAACGTTATGCGTATAAGACACATCATTTTAAAGCTAATTATATTATCTATAAGTTTTGTTTAACACTTTTCTTCCCAAAACGTAATGATAAAAATCTATAATTTGTTGAAGTTACTTTTTGTTTTTTGTAGCGGCAGTTTTTTGTTTATGATTAAGTATTACGGCAAAACTAAGCTATCTACATAAAAAGTGTGTATAACATAATTTGTTTGTAATATTAATTGGAGTAAAAAAAAAAAAAAAAACCCACTCCGATAGCATAATTAGGTTTCGAGCTGTCGGCATATAACCAGAGTTCTGTACTTGTAATGTTGCTGAAGGGGTGGGGGGAAAGCACTGGGATTCACATTTCGCACCACATATTTAAATATTTTTTAATAATTTATATAATTGAATATAAGCCTGGAGTAGGTACCGATGGGTGCTGAACTTCCTCGTGCCTGATTTGCCAATTTTACACGATTTTTAAATCGCATCTGTTTATTGTCGAGGTTTGAGTGACAGGTGTGGGTAAAAGAAATATAGTGAAAAAAAAAAGAAAAGAATATATGTAAATTTTATTATAAATTCCAAGATATATGTAACACTTTTGTAACATTTCATGAAAAATGGCGCTCGCCGCTTACACTGGTGTACAGAATCTAACTTTTTGTGTACCTTTTAAGCAAATGACATATTTTTATACTACTTTTGGGACATGAAAATACAAATAATTGTTTAACTTTAGCTGTTATTTAAAAAAAATATGCTTAGTGTAAAAAACATTTACAAAATACTAAAGCATAATGACGATTTATTTTTTAAAATATACTTTATTTAGGTTTTATTTTACTTTTTACGTGAAATTGATAGATTTAAAACATTTACACAATATTTAATCTGTTTTGTCAAGAATTTCTCTTCTTTCTCGCTCATCTCGAAACTGACTATTTCACGGGTATCTCAAATCAAGTTCCAACAGAAGTCCGCTAACATTGAAGCATTCCATCGGCCCAGATATCTATTTTCCATTCTTGATATGTCTTGCTGGAATCGTTCTCCATGTTCGTCACTCACATCACCACAGTTAGTAGGAAAAAAATCAAGATGAGAGTGAAGAAAATAAATTTTGAGGGAAATATTGTAACCCAGCTGCTGATACTTTTGTTGGAGATGGTTCACAAGTTCAACATAATTTTTATTTCTCCTATGGGCTAAAAAAACATGAACGACTCCCCTGAAAGACTCCCACGTCTCTTTTTAATAACCCTGCAGAACCGAATCAAAGTTTTGATCCTTTAGAATTTCTCTAATTTGTGTGATAATGAAGATTCCTTCTGGATTCTGGATGAATGCCGGTCCATCGTTGTTGAGAGCCTAGACGAATTTTTATTAGTCACAATTTAATATGTAATGGTGGTAGAAGAATATTTTGGAGTCTTACTAGAGGAAGGTGTTTTAGATTATTTTCTCCAGGTTTTCAATTCTCATTCCAAAACAATGGAAGTAAGCAGTTTCTAAACGCTGAGTTATTGGACATCTTTGGCTACTCAGATCCACGTTACCACATATGTAGCAAAACGTTGTCTGCACTATTAACACAATTACGTAACACAATAAAAATTATAGAATTTTCATCCAAAAGTTGCCAAATTGCAAAAAATTCTAATAAAGCACGACTTTTAACTAGCAAAATAAAACACAAACTGTTTTAGGGATAACAGATGACAAAATAACAGCAATGTTTATATGAGTAATCTCTGAAATCTTTGAACCCTCATCATTAATATGATGAATGTATTAAACTACCCGCCATTATATTAAATTTTACATACATGGATAGCAAGAGCTAACTATTAATTTTAAGTTCTAAATTTAGATCCAGTAAATCACATACTATAGATATAAAACATTTTAATGTAAAAGGTAATTTTCGTGTAGACCAGAGCTATCACTTTTCTTCACTGGTATATTATCGCTTTTTTAATAACAAATTGATTGAAAATCTATAGATTTTATTTTTTATATATAATAACAAGCACGCCCCACTGCGCGGCCTTCGCCCACCCTCATAAGTAAAGAACTTAAATAATTGTAACTAATAATAATGAATTTTTATATTTCAATCAATAAAAATCTTGTATTATAGAATGCAATTGAGAATTATTTCCTCAATATTTTTTGGCATAGCTGTAATGTTTAACCTGGTACTATTACATTGATTAAGTAAAAACATATCCTACAAAATAGAAGATTATGCGTATTTATGCACTAGAAATAGAATAAATAAATAGAAGATTATGTAAAAGCACAACTTACCGTTATTCATTTTAAGAGAGGACAAATTAAATTATCTACTAGGCCCATGAATCATATTTTTACCGAATATTTTGATTATTCAATCATTCTTAGTGCAGCAGAAATGATTTTATCGATTCCATCTAGTTGAATTTTAATTTCTAACCATAAAAGTTAAAGACAGTAAGTCGAATTTCTTATCTATTATAATTACTGTAAGCTTTGCGATCATAAACCTTCCTAGAAATATGATGCTAATGATAAAATTTGGTATAGATCAGAAGGGTTCAATAGTTTTACAATTGCAAACTCTGTTGCAGAATTTCGATTTCTAAACTTCACTGGGATCCACATATCACACAACATATTTATAGCTTTTTTGATAATATTTTAATTGAAAATAACTTATTATAGATTTCTACTCACATAACACCGTACCTAAGTAGCCTCTCTTAAATTACACTCGCCACCTATCGGTCGATTTTCTAACTTCATTGCGCACCATATATTTATCGCTTTCTAATGACGTTATAGAAAATATTAAAATTTTATTATAGCTAAACCTTCCTTAAACTATAAAGAATATGTAGTTAAAATTTGGTACGGATTGTTTCAGTATTTTTCGTGGTTAGTGATCACAAACGAAAGATGGCTTGTCCTTTTATACAATAGATATAGATATAGATATAGTTATAGATGAATAAAACTTCAATTATTAGTTAAATTATGCAAGTCTTTTACTTATGAGAGTGGCGAAGCCGCGACGGGTACTGCTAGAAATAATAATAAATTAACAAGGAAAATATGGCTGGGTGGATGTATGGAGTTGAGAATGGAGGTGACGATGTAAGGCTCGCGTGTAATCTCTGCTAGGTATCACAGCCTCCGTGGACATTCCGACTGGCTCCTCCATTAGGCTGACCGTGGGAATCCAGGCTAATAGCGGCCTCGTCTCTGGTACTAGAGCTAATTAAATATCTCAAGCAAAAACTATCTGTACTTGGACCATGTACCTCTCCGCTCACGGAAACGTTTTCCTCAATAAATTTTAAGAATTAAAACACTCAGTTTTTAAAATAGTGAATTGATGTAGCTGTCTCTGTGAAGTTTTTTTCATGCAGATTTCAAATAAAAAACGCCTTTCTCTAATACGTTACGCTGTACACCGAACAACACTACAAACAAACCTATATAAATATATTTCCGGAAAAGTTAAAACTTATACTACCAAGTCAGAGAATGTGAGAAAACCAATAAAATAAAAAACCTTTCCCAAAATTTTACTTAGTTTATTCATATGTTTTTATTTTACTATTGATTTTATTTTTTATTTTAGCCATTTATTGAATTTTTTTATGATTTTTTTATTATTTTATAGTATTTTGTATACAGTTGTTTTCTTGTACAAATGACAGCTACTCAACTCAGCATCAATACGAGGGAGGGTGAAGTCCATTTTTCTCTGGTTCAAAGTAGCCCCTCAAGAAGGGATTACTTTCAACAAAGCTGATTTTTGCCTCAAAAATCTTAAGACCTTCTCAACTTGACCCTTATAATGATTAAGTTTAATTTTTTTTATAATGGTTTAAGAGTTTTTTTTTTTTTGTTTTTTTTCTTTTGAGTTGAAAAACCTTGAAAAAAATTAACTTTTCAACAAAATGCCTCCGTAAATCCGCCATATTAGAGTTCACTTCATCATTCATTTTGTCGATGAAACACAAATAATAAAAACAAAAACATTTTTAATAATGTTGTTGATAGCTTTTATTAAAATAAAGCTGTTAAGTTCTCATTTATTTTATTATTTTAATATTTCGTCATTATTTTTGTTTATTTTATTTTATTGTTTTTGATTTATTGTTTGTGTTAATTTTACTAGTGCCTGATAAACTATATTGCTTTTTGTTCATCATCAAATCGAAATAAATTTTAATTATCTAGTATAGGCATAAATCTAAAATGGTTTTAATTATAATTATGAATGAAATTGATTGTTCATATGCACCAAATAACAAAACAGACGTTAACACAATGTTTAAAGTATCACCTTGTTCTAAAATGTGTGTCAACAAATTTTTTCAAAGTAGCCCCTCCAAGTTGGCTTTTTTGTATTAAATTAAATTAAAATTAAAGAAATCAGATAGAGACATGAAACAAATAAGAAAATGTTGATCAATAGATTAGTAAATAATGCATTATTCCTATGAAACAATCCTGCTGCCACACACGCCATAAGAGATGAGGCGTTTATAAAAACAACTGTTAACACTGAAACCATAAAAAGGCTTACAGCGGCCAAGGACGGCCAACACGAGCTCTTATCGCGATTGCAACACATACTATGTTTAATTCTTTAATGCTTAGGCCCAACTGGAGGATGCTAGCTTGTTAGGTGAGCCCAATGGATTTTCGTTTTAAAAGCGCGTTTGTCTAAAGGAGCCCCACATGTTCAAAGTAGCCCCCGTTTACGGTATATAAAATACAATAAACATACTTTTAGTAACCATTAGTAGCACTTCACTAAAAGTTATATTTTAGAAGATCTCGAGGCCATCTTATTTGAGATGCCTCGGAAGGTTATCTGGAACAGAATGGGAAGCAAGTTGAGATACTAGTTGGTTTGAATGGTTAGGGAGTTTATGTATATGGATGATGTATATGTTAGATGTATATGGTTAGGGAGGATATGTCTCTGGATTGAGCTAAATCAGAAACGTATAGTGAATTAACATCTTTATGGATAAGTATGTGACAAAGTATGGTGCATCTATGATTGTTTGAAGTATTTTGTATCTTAACGATTGATACAAGATGAATAGATAGTTCAGTAGAGCCCAAAAGATCAATTTCGTATGTCCAAGTAGGTCAATATGTAAATGATTGGAAGGTTTGAACATTTGTCTGTTTAATGTTGAAGATACAAGACTAAAACGACAAGAAACTGCCCGTCGTTACAGACTACTTCAACATTTACTAGACAAACGTTCAAAGCTCCCAATTAATTACAAAAGACTCATTTACATGACTGTGATTAGACCTATTTGGACGTACGGAGTTGAGCTTTGGGGCTCTACTAAACCATCCAATTCATCTCGTATCCAATCCTTACAATCCGAAATCCTACGAAAAATCCTCAATGCTCCTTACTTTGTGACCAATAAACTTATCCATAAAGATCTTAATGTTCCATATGTTTCTGATTTAGCCCAAACCAGATACCTATCCTTCCATAGTAAGCTCCATAACCGCTCCAATCCACTAGTCACCCAACTTGCTTCCTCCTCCATCCCTGATAATCCTCCGAGGCGTCTGAAAAGAAGATGGCCTATAGACCTTTTAATGTAGATTTTATTGAAGTACTACTAGTGAGTAGTTCTTCACAAGTTATTTGCATGCCATTGAATTCACTGTCAACACATTTACTTGTTGTATATTATTTTGTACAGTTGTAAATATCAACAAATGAAAAAAAAATTTTGAAGATCTCGAAAAAGGGCAGTTTTTTTTTTTGTCGTTTTGGTCATTTAAGTGGATTCCATGCAAGACGTTTGTCATGATGGAGTTCTAGGTAGCCCTGATAATATCAACTCATAAGGGATTAGTGATATTATGAAAGGGTACTGTAGGAAGGGATTCATAGGTTATTTGATGAGATTTATTTGGATTTATTTTAATTCTACAACTTCGACACCATTCTTGAAGGCTTATGATATGGGACTTTTTAGGAGCCAATGAAGGGATCCTTGTTTACATATATGAAACAAGTGTCATCTGGGTACGTAGCGAAGTTGGTGCTAGGATTTTGAAATTTAAAATAATTTTTAATAGGATAGTTATTCAAAAAGTATATAATTTTTTTTTTTGGGTGGGGGGGTAGGGAAGGATGGAGAAGGGTGGTGTGGTAATACAGTAGAAATTCAATAGTTTGGCATTACCATTAATTCGAGCCTCTTAAAATATTTTTTAGATATGGTTGTAACACCAGTAAGAGTAAGATCCTACAAGTTGGAAGGGAAGAGGAAGATCTGTACGTTTACTGCAACGGAGAGAAGTTGAAGATGATACCTATCTTCAACCAGTTATGGAAAGATTCAGGAAAGTAGACTCTTTTTCTTCTTTCACTGTTTCCTTTGCGTGCCTCTTAGCTCAGAGATCGTTTAGCCATGACTACCACTTCTATTTGTTCCTCTCTAGGTTCCTGATCTGGCGGAGATCTCAGGTAAGTATACTCGGAAATACAAACTAGAATAAGCAAAGCGAACATAATCAGATATCAGGTTTGTAGCACTGTGCTAGTTAAAAAAGAAGTATGGAAGAACGTGATGTTATCTTCAAGTCTGTTTCAGGTTACACTTAGGTGGCGCTGAAGGCTGGATCCTCGCAGATAAGCAGAATAGCAGATTCGCAGCGATGAAGTTAGTAAGATCGCGAGGAGGGCTAGGAGAAACTGCAACCAAAACGAGAGGAAGAGTTGGAGGTCATACCGGCTATGGAAGGTCTCGAGACCCGACAATGTAAGTGGTTCGGCCATATTGTATAAATGGAGGAACTCAGAGACCCATTAAAGATGACGGAGAAGCCCTTAATGCTGAAGAATATCTTAACTCGCCTACATTGACTGGCTTTGCCGGAAGAAAGGCTTAGAACTTAGCCAGATCGGAAACCGAGCGAGAAACAGAAGAGCGTGGTGATCCTGGCTGAATCCCTATGCTTAGAGGGAAGGGAATTGAGAAAGAAGATGAAGTAAAACATTTTTCATATTTAATTTTATGTTATTTTAACACTTTAAATAATCGAGGCCGTGGTGGTCCAGCTACTTACAGTGTCAAGTACATTAGCATTCTCGTAACATGTGAGGCGCCGGTTCTAATCCGGAATCCGAGCGGGTTTTAAACCCGATCTCCTATAAAGGCTTTCAACTAGGGATACAGCTATTGCACTGTTTAAATAAAGATTCTTAAATCAGACTGGTGAAAGCACAAAGCAATATATATAATCCTGAATAATATTTTGGAATATTCGATATAATTTATAAAAATTATATTAAAAATGAATAAAAAAGATTCTGAATAGACAACTTTCTAAGGGTTACTATGTGAAATAAAATAAAAAAATACAGTATATATCTTATAAAATATGTTTATATACTTATCAGCGAGCTTCATCTGGGGAGAACTTAATGCGGCCTAGAAGATTTATAGTACTAGAGCTTCAGTAGAGATAGAATGAGCGGGTTCCGCCCTCTGCATGGCCCAGGTCAAGACGCAGAGGTTGAAAGGCGGAGGATTTGTAGAGGAGGGAGCGGCCTCCCAAGCACCATTGTTGAGGTGGCTTTTCGAATTGTTCAGCAATCTTCCTGAGTATTGTTGCAGCAAACAGCCACGGCCATTGTCAGAGCGGTTGACGAACAGCGAACCCACAAAGGCAGGGGGACACAAACACAAACACAGGGGGCAACTCCAATGGTCTTCTGACGTCGCCGACTTGTATGCACTGCTTTGACACTTCTCTGTCCCTTGTGTCACCTCTTTGCGGCATGCTTCATTTAAATAGCTATGGTCGTCTGTCATCCGCTTTTCTAATATCGAGAATAAAGGCTCTAAAAGTTCATTTCACATAATGAAAAATTTTTCTTTACTTAAGGGTATGTATAATTATTATTATTTACAATAAAATAAGTTTAATATAATTACTTATAACTCTTAAGTTATATTATATTGAGTTATTGTTATGATCGAATAAAGCAAAATATACTGACATGCGAGTACGAGAAAAGAGAAGAAAATTTATTTTGCGAAAAAGAATATTATATAATAAAACTCGACCTGAAAATAAATGTACGCTTTCGGACTTTATATTACTTTAAACAAGGTTAGATGCTGAGTTATGTTGAATAAGTATGTACTTACAAATCAAACTTTTACAGGAAAGCTCAATCCGTAAATAGATCCGTCTTTAATTTTAAATTACTACTAATTGGACATGTGGCTGAAATCATCTTCATAACTTCATATTCACTCTAAGAATAATTAGTACCGTTGAAAATTTTAAAATTCACTTTCCCATTGTGAAGAAAATCAATGGCCCAATACTTGAAAAAAACACACTCTTATCACCTGATTGTTCCTTTGCAAAAGCAAAAGAGCTATTTAAGAGAAAATTTCCTATATAAAGCATGGAGTGAGAATTAAAGTTGACAACAGCAGCGAAAAATCCTATCCTGCCTCCCTTAAATTGGCAAAATATTGAAAAAACACTTTAATGTGGGTATAGGTCTTAAAAGCTAGGGACATATACTGTTGTGTGTGAGTCTAACCTTAACTTAAAATTGATGGAATCACATCATGATAACGATAATTCCCTGAAACAAATCAGCTCTGTAACAAACTCTCCTGGCTACTCTCGTCTATCCATGTACATACTAGATCAAGATTTTGTATACAATTCTTATTACAATTTCTTTCTTTATAAACAGAACTCTGTTAAAATGCACCTTGTGCAGAAAAAGAGGTGGACTCATTTTTTAATTTGTATGACTTGTATCAATAAAAGTGAAGGAGGGGATTAGGGGAAAAAATGTAGGTTTCTAAATAGGTAATCAAATATTCTAAGGAATCCATGACCTAAGTTGTATTTCTAAGCTTTATTTTCTTAAAAAAAAAAAAAAAAAAAAAAAAAATCCGAGAGTTAAGTATTTTTTGCACTTCAAATAACGAAAAAAATAAGAAAAATACTCAAGTGTTTTTCCTGAAAAAAAGATTAATATGAGTGTTATTTTTTACACTAAAAACCATGTGTAAAAATGATTAAGTATTTCCCCAGAAATCGGAGAAAACCGCTACGATCCCCATCCAAAATGTTATACATTTGGACACCACGATCGTCGGTTGTACACGTTCTTTGTCATTCACTTGAAACAAAAACCTGTTGTGAAGAAGACATTGATTTTCTAATTAAAAAAAAAAATCTCTCAGTGCCTGATAGCAGACTTTAAGATAAATAATTGAAAAGCTCTTGACCTGTTGCAACATGATTCTTTGAATCTTTTCAGAACCTTTTAAACATGATTTACATAATTTACAACACCGTTTAATCAAACTACCATAGAACGCGCTGAGAGCACTAATACAAAAATGCAGTTCTGAAACGGAATGTATCGCAGATTAGTAACCAATACAAAATTTAATGAAATTATGTGAAAATTAGTTGAGGAACGCATACTGGCTAGAAGGTTCAATACAAATAGGATTGATGGATCATATTTAACTGTTAAGGAATTATTTATTAAAAGAAAAATAAATGATAAAAGAAATGATGAATGATGAAATGAAGGGTACTCAGCTAAATAGGCAATCCGTTAGGTTTTCTCTATTTCTTGCAAAACATGGAATTGAAATATTCAAATGATTAATTTAAAAAAAAAAAGTGGAATTCTATTTATGAACCAATAACTTCAAAAAGCCCTGCCGCTATGTCTCCTTAGGTGAGAATAAACATATTCGATTTCTGGTCTTACTTATTTGAAATTAAAATTTTCTAATTTTTCGGTTAAATTTCTGAAGATTTGAATTGTATGCTTTTAGAACTAATGACGAATGTTTAACCTTCGAATAAAATATTCGAATAGCAGCGGTGAATAATTCATCGATCCAAATTGAAACGGAAATTAAATTATTTGATCATAAAATTGCATATAATCGTACGTTTTTTATTAAACGCTATGCATATTTTTAAAATTGCGTCGCGACCCGTCGTTTAGTTCGGTTAGGTTTACAAAAACTCAATTTCTTCCTGAATGGGAAAAAACAAGAGATCATGGATATGTCCATCTATAATCTATTGCTTATGATAAGGAAACAGTCAAGTTTTCGATACGAGCAATTCCAACAGAGCTAGAAAAAGCCCCTATACTTAAAAAACGTAGAAAAAATGTGACTTTTTTCATTCAAACCAATATAGCTCCTAAACAGTAGGTTCTAGTGACAAATTTTGTATAACAAAAAACATTCTCCACTGAATTTCAATCTAGGAACTGTCGTCAAATCTGAGCAACAGAGCTAGAGCATGTCATAATGTTACATTTTTTTGTGTGAGGAAAATATTACACATTTTGATGGTGAATAAAATGATACACTAGAAAACTATAGACCCATACCCAAAAGACAAATTCATGACAAAAAATGAATACCTATTCCATGAAACTCAATCGTTCAAAGCTCCCAATAAATTACAAAAGACTTATTGACCTGACAGTAATTAGACCCATTTGGACTTACGGAGTCCAACTTACCAATTCTTCATGTGTCCAATCCTTGCAATTCAAAATCCTTCGTAAAATCGTCAATGCACCTTATTATGTCACAAACAAACTTATCCATAAATATCTTAATGTTCCATATGTTGTTGATATGTCCCAAACCAGATACCTATCCTTTCATAATAAACTCAAATCCATTAGTCTCCCAACTTGCCTCAATGTTGTCTGCAAAGAAGATGGCCATTAGACATTCTAATGTAGATCTTTTATTGAAGTGCTACTAGTGAATAGTGCGCAATTGTAATAATTTTCGTCAATCTTACTTGTATATAATGTATAAAGTTGTATATGTCAATAACTAGTTTTAAAAAGTTGATAGAATAACAAATAACAATTAAAACGTTTTATTTACTTTTTTTTTTATTAAATTTCATTAATAGGATCCTTTCGGTTAATTCGATTTTTTGTTTGAAACGTTTGTCACTGTTTTATGGAGATTAATAATTTATGAAGACGATTATCAGATAGATCTTGAACGGAACTAGAGGAAGAAGGAAGAATATTGTTGTGAGAAGTGGCCCGCACACAGCGGGGCACCTGGTACTTGGCTCTTGATCTTTGTCCTGTGAGAGAAGATCTTATTAAATCTTATCTTCAAAATTTAATTATATAAATTATGATAAGATTGTGAAGAATTACAATTATTTTTTAAAAACGGACCTTAATCAGTTTCTAGAGTTGATAGAAATGAAATAGTCAACCAAAACAGTTGTTTAATTTGATTTTTTTATCTAATGAACTTCAATACTGCCACAACCTTTGATTTATTACTATTTCAGTGACAGAACTGGTACTACAACTAGATCAGGGGTCTCCAAACTTTTCAGCCTTCGGGCCACACTAACTACTTCCAAGGGCTCCGCGGGCCAACACCATTTTAATTTTCCTGCCGGTACCTATAATTTATAGAATAGTCTCCGAGTACGCACCCTCAGCGAGAAGAAGCTAGTTAAAGTCCCTAGTTCAATCATTATTGTGTTGTACTGTAATGTTACGAAGTTCTGGTGTATTCTACTCATTTCTTGATGACAGTAATTGACGTATAAAAACGCTAATAGAGGTGCTATAGTAATAGTTCGTAACGCCTTAGCGGGTTTGTGTGTGTTTCAAAAACATCTTTGTAACAGTATTTTGATTTGACTTAATTACTAGTGTGGAAAAGAAGCGGAAAATAAAAACTGTCAGCTAATCGACGGTCGCTGATTACATGCCTATTGAAAAGATGAAAAATCCTGAAACCTGGGTTTCTTTTGTATGCAATGATCACCAAAAGAATCATTGGCGTGAATATTTGTTCCTTATTATATTGATGGAGCATACAGAAAAAAGAAAGAAGAAAATAAACTTTATTCTGGGACAGTTTGTCCCTTATGAATAAAATATGAGTGCAATACATAGGACAATCGTTTGGCTATGACAAGTGATTAATAATTGCATTATGAGTTACAAAATAAAAAAGATAACGACAAAAAAATAGAACATACGTATATTATAATAATATATATTACTAAAAATTCATATTTTATATACGTTCGGAAGAATGGTAATTGAGAAGGTAAAGAAATAGATGATGTTTAAAGGAAGTTATAGTCTGAGCGCTGGCTGATGGCACTTGGGCAAAAGTGAAGGGAGAGAGGTGTGGCTGATCAGGGCCAGTGAGAGTGGTGCAGGGTTCCTGGATCTCTCCCCACCTACCTTGAGAGGTTACTCGACCACCGTAACCTGGGTCTCCCAACTCTGCGCCGGCCGGATATCTGTTCTATTAGAATTTATTTTTGTACCGACCCATCCGACATCCGCACGAGGTGTCCTGCCCATCTTAACTTCCCTACCTTAATGATAGCTACAACATCAGGCTCGTTATAGAGACTATAGGTTTCTCTATTACTACGCCTTCTCCATTGTCCATTTTCAAAGGTGTGCCCATATATTCTACGGAGGATTTTCCTTTCAAAAATAAGGTCATTTTCATCAGCCTTTGTAGTGGTCCAGGTCTCAGAGCCATAAGGTAAAACAGGGCGAATGAGGGTCTTGTATCGGATAACCTTAGTGCGGTGAGAGACGAGGCTGCTAGAAAGATGCGAGCGGAGTCCATAATAACAGTGATTCGCTAAGATAATTTTTCTCCGGACACAGTCGAGATTCTGTTGTCGCACGTCACTTATGAGCCATGGTATACAAATTCAGAAACTTGTTCAAACATATAAGTACCAAAAGCAACTTCAGTACCAAATTTAAAGTTGGTGTTATGAAATGCGTTAACTGAGACAGCAGAAGAAGAAGTTCTGGGTCTCAAGGGCAAACAGAAACAAACAAGACCATGGTTTGATGAGGAATGCCTTGCTTGAGCAGATAGAGAGAACAAGGTCTATAAAAACATGATTCAACGGAGACACACAAGAAGTTCGATGGATGAATATAAAGCCACAAGGAGTCGCGAGAAGTACGTTCATCGAAGAAAGAAGAGAAGATGGCGGAATAAGCAGATGGAGGATATGGAAAAATCTTTCAAAAACAAAAATTCCTTTCAAATGGTGAAGGAAGGTAGACAATTATTTAAATCCAGGACTCCCGCATGCGAAGCAGAAGATGGCTCGCTAATCACGAAAAAGCAAAAAATATTAGATAGATGGGCTGACTACTGATGATACCATCATCGCAGGGGGACTGGCTGGAGGAATAGAGATTGAACCACCAGACGGGGAAGAAATAGCAGCGACCATCGAAAAACTAAAGAATAATAAAGCTCCAAGTACTGATAACATACCAGCGGAAATATATAAACATTATGACCCTCAACTGGTTACTTTCCTGCAGGATCTATTTATGGATATTTGGAGAGATGAATGCCTTCTTATGGAGTGGAAGAAAGCGATTATACACCCAATCCAATAATAAAGGGGATTCCTAGAATTGTAACAAGGAGAGGTACATCAGTACTTCCATGAGTATACAAAATTCTCTCCAGCATATTATACAAGAGATTGATTCCATACGCAGGGAAAGAAATTAGAAAATATCAGTGTGGCTTCGTTAAGATAATCAACTATTGAACAAATTTTAACCTCTGGATGATCCTGAAAAATACAAGAAGTTTCGTATTAATACCCATCATGTTTTCATAGACTTTAAGCAGGCTTATGACTCGATTGATAGAGGGGAAGCATAAATGGCCATGACAGAAATGAATATACCCCAGAAGTTAGTCAGACTGGTGAGAATGACAATGGAAGGCAATAAATGCTTTGTAAGTATGCATGGGGCTTTCTCAAGAGGTTTTGACACGACAGCAGGTGTGAGACAAGGAGATAGTCTGGCTTGCCTTATACTTAATCTTTGTTTGGAAAAAGCCATAAGAGATTCCGGAATCCAAACAGGAGGCACAGTTCTAAACAAAAGTGTACGAGTTCTTGGATATGCCGATGACATAGATCTAGTCGGAAGATCATTAGAAGCAGTACAAAACGCTTTTGCTGCAATCGACAATTCGGCGAAGAGACTAGGACTATCCATCAACGGAGACAAAACCAAGTACAAGTTTATCGAGCCCCTAGTCAGTAAAGTGTGGATAAGTAAAGTTAGGACTACATGACATCGAAGTGGTCCAGGAATTCGTATACCTGGGCACGCAGATTTATGTCCGAAATGACATCAATGACGAGATTGAACGGCGTATTATGGCAGCCAATCGATGCTTTTTTGCTCTACAGCAGCACTTGAGGAGCAGCATTTGTCTCGGAATGCTAAGTTAGGAGTATATAAAGCACTAGTCAGACCTGTTCTCACATATGGATCTGAATGCTGAACGATTTCAAAGAACAATGAGTTTTCGCTCGTGAGGTTTGAAAGAAAAGTCTTTCGCAGAATCTTTGGCGGTGTATACTCGGAAGGAACCTGGAGAAGAAGATCCAATGCAGACATACAAAGTCTGTACAAAGATATGGATATCTCCAAGTTTATTAAGCTCTCCCGGCTACGATGTTGCCAGAATGAGTCCGGAGGAGATGCCCGCGAAAGCTCTTACTGAACAAATCAATGGTACGAGGTGTATTGGAAGACCTAAACTACGATGGAAAGATGGTATTGTTACTAAAACATTAACTCTACTTGGTGCCAGAAACTGGAAGGCGGCAGCACTAACCGTGATGACAGGTGATCTATGCTCGAGCAAGCCAAGTCTCTACTATCAGGAATGTAGTGCTATGTTAATAAATAATAATCTAATAATAATAATAAGTTATAGAATGTTAGGAGAAAGCAGCACATTAAATCGTAAGGTGCTCACATCGCAAGCTCGCGCAAATAAATTTCGACAGTGTTTCCATAATTAATTTTAAAAAACATAAACACATTTTTATACGTAGTTACGTGGGGGACTAGTAGCCCAGTCAAATGAGTTTTATACAGCAAATCTCGGAAATAAACCAATGAAGCTGAATTTTTGCTTATGCCTTTGTTTTGGTCTTCTAAATAAGTGGTAGAAAGTCACCGATCTCAGCACGTTAGCATAATTAGATATACAAGGTCAAAGGTCACAAAAATCAGTTGTTTTTTTTTTTTCAAATATCTCTATTTCTATCCATCGGCCGTCAATCAAAATAGTTACAAAACTTTTAGAGAATAATATTCTCTGTATTTTTTGTTCTATTCATTTTTATTTTTGGATTAACCGTTTTCGAGACATAGCGCGGGAAAGGAGAAGCGGGTACCAGTTCAGACAAAAACTTGCTACTAGTGCCTTCCAGGATCGTTTCTCAGAAATATTGTCAGAATCAAAATTGTAGATCATTAAATTTACTTTAATTTCATATGTACGTTTCTGGCTCTTCAATCAAATTGCTTATATCTCGAACACCGTTGAGAGTTAGACAAACATGTATAGAAACAATTTTATAGGAAATTTAATTAGCTTTAATTTCGATCCATAGATTATTTTTTAGAGTCCACGGTTTCCGAGATAAAATCGAAAAACCTAAACACGGGATCTTCTCCCCTTCCCTCACAATTTCCCGTACCCCAGGGACCGGAACTTTTAGTATATTTACTTTCTAATTACGCCTAACGAAGCTATGAAATCAAAAATAGACGCATAATTCATGCATCTACACCCCTAATTTCAGCACTCTCACTGGGGTCGCTCTTTTCCGTGAAAACACTTTTTCCCAGTGTCCCAAGTCCCATAAAATATCGATGTCAGCACCTTCAAAGCCGCTTACTGTTTTGAAATCCAAGTTTTTTTTTTTGGCACATTTTTCACTTTAACTCCATAACTGTTTCTCCGATCTGAACTTTCATTTTTTCAACTATAACCTGGTTAAATTTACTATTAGACCCTTTATATGAAATTTTGATTAAACTCCGTAGTATATCCAATCAAGGCCACTAAAAAAGACCAAATCGTCAGATGTTGCCAAAACATACATATGTAGTGTGCTGGCTAGGGTGTATTACGTGGATTTCAAAACAGTAAGCGGTTTTGAGGGTGCTGACATCGATATTTTAGGGGACTTGATCAAAATTTAATATACAAGTTCTTCTATTAAATGTAACTAACCAGCTTTCAGATAGAAAAAATATATTTTGGATCGGACTATTACTTTCGGAGTTATAGCCAAAAAAGTGCCGAAAAACGTGTTTTCGCGGAAAAGCGCGACCCCAGTGAGAGTGCTGAAATGAGGGGCGTACAATGCATGAATTATGCGACTATTTTTGACTTCACAGCTTCGTTAGGAGTAATTAGAAGGTAAATATACTAAAAGTTCCGGTCCCTGGGGTTACGGGAAATTGTGAGGGAAGGGGAGAAGATCCCGTGTTTAGGTTTTTCGATTATATTTCGGAAACCGTGGACTCTAGAAAAATAATCTATTGATCGAAATTAAAGCTAATTAAATTTCCTATAAAATTGTTTCTATACATATTTGTCCAACTCTCAACGGTGTTCGAGATATAAGTTATTAAAAATCGATAATTATCGAGAAAACAAATGTTTATTTCACTTTTTTTCAAACATTTGAATCAAGTGCCAGAAACTACAATCTATTATCAGTGAGAAATCACAACTACATAAATCTTATTAGTATTTTATATGTTATAATGTTTACATATATTTATAATGTTTGTTGGATTCATTTCATTTATCTGCTAAAGTAAATTTTAATTTTATGCTTATTATAGGCACTTGTTATTAACATTTACCTAGCTTAAGTAAATAAAACGGAGTTATTATTAATCGATGATTTTTTATTTTTATTTTTATGTTTTTGCCCCACCGCCGCCGCGGGCCGGATTGATGGCACTGGGGCCGGATTTGGCCCGGGGCCGTATTTGGAGACCCCTGTTCTAGATTATAATATGATTATGTTTCCAAATATATGTATATGAAACCAGGAAAGAAGATATTGAAAGTTAATAAGGCTGTCGAGCGTGGTAAGATGTTCATGAGCATCCAAAATCTTACAAAATCATCCAAATACTACTAGATCATTCTCCAAAGTATACCTAAATACCCTGTCTTCTCGGATAATTCACCCACCCATCGGTCAACAACCCACACCGACCCTAATATTTCAGAAGGTGTTAGAATGAAGTTCGAAATATAAAATAAATAATAAAGTGGGTTAAAATCATTTTAAAGCAATTTTGGAGATATTCAGATAATTGGAGAAATTGCAAAAGGCATATGTTTCATTGGATGCTAAGAAAATGTGTCGGAAAGAGCAAAGAAGACCACACATGAACCAAGGGGCACGTGTTAGAAGACCACACATACGGTGGCACGCGAGCTAGGGAATCGTTCAAGTTCGAGAATAGTCGGAAACGTTCGGAAGTGCTCGGGTGGCACGCGCCTCTCGGGCACCTTCGTGTGTGTTCGGGCCACACACAGCTATCCACGCGCCGCGGATCACACCTTGTAATGAGATGGCAATTTGTCAATTAGGGGCCTACTGGGGTCGACCACCCATACTCTGGTTCTACCGCTTTTATACCATCTCTCGTTCCTCCTTTTTATCTCCTCGCTTACCAAAACAAATAACCCGTCTCCACTTAGGGTGGAGATTGAAGAATGGGCAGGGGAATTTACTACTGCTTCATCCCACAGTTCATTTGTAAGCTTTAGATGACTGTAATAAAATAAAAGGATCTTATGAGTTATTAGATCTGAAAGTTGTTTGTACTCTCCCTGGATAATTTGTTTTAGTTCTCATTTTAGCACATGCGCGAATTTCTATTGCCAATATATTTTTTCTTAAACAAAATATCTCTTAACGGCATATTTATTACTGAAAAAAAAGAAGTTTAACTGATTCAAATATAGAATACTGACTTAAGCGGTCAATTCAACTAACAAGTTTGAGCATAAAGTGCTGTGATACATGATTTATCCTGTAGAGCAATTTTAAAATATAAAACGCTGAGTTGTAAGACAGCAAGATATCTTACGATGAATTTGTTTCTTGAAGTTAAGATATAAAAAAATAAATTTAAAGATCCTTTAAATTCCTTTTTATTATTTATGCAAACGATTCGGACCACACTATGACTCATTGTTCAAAAACAAATTCATCATATAGTCGATGCCGTTATTTATTACGATTTTTACTACACTTCACTGTTTTGTGAAATTTATATGCCTAAGTATTAGAGAATGTTTATGACTATCTCATATCGAGAAAAATGTTATAATAGATTCATGGAAGGGAGTAAATCATCTTGTAAAAAAAAAGTAGGAAAAGGAAAAACTAGAGACCCATAATTCGGTGTAAAAGTTACGGGAAAAAAAACTCAAGGCTTAATTAAGTAAGACATTGATCCCAATATGTCAGTTCCATTTTTATTAAATTATTTGTAATGATCAAATTTTGATAATTTTTTGAAAACACTTCATTCCATGAATGAGTCATATTACCGGGATATAGTTTCATTAGAATCTTTCCTTTCTTTTTTTTTTTTTTTTTTAACTTTTTATTTGAATAATTACAAGCTGCCTCACTCAAGGTCAATGAGTAACATGGATGACAAAAACATTAGAATCAAGAAACATACTTTTCTTACAAACACTATTGAATTAAAAAAAAATTAATATACCTTAGTACAATGTTATAACATAATAAATTATATAATAAAGAAGTAAAATAAAAGACAAAATCGTTGGCGCCGACATTATTTTCGTTGTTCCTTGTTGTAGAACTAGGAAAGCTCCAGAAAAAAAAACGTTTTTGCAGTATGTATTGAGATAAGATTTTTGTTATATTTATATTTTTTCTTTAATTGGAAATATTGAACATTTCCACCGCCGTGTTACTGCCGCTGAAATGAAATTTCTTAGTAGAATTGCAGGGAAGACACGGAGAGACTCTGTCCGGAACGACAGGATTAGGTAGGACTTGAAAATTTGTCCGGTGAGAGAGGCTCTGGAGAAGAGACAGTTGAGGTGGTATGGACATGTCTGCATTAAAGACAACCACAGAGACCCCATAAAAAACTATGGAAGTGAAGCCGGTGGGAAAAATGCCAAGAGGAAGGTTAAGAATCTCCTATATCCTGTTAACTTCCTTGTAATAGGAATAGGGGGCGTAGAGGAAAGACTCTAGTAGAAATGAGAAATCTTGCCAGGGACTGGGAGGCATGCCATAGAGGGCTGAAAGCACCCCCACGCTGAGAGGCAAATGGGTGGAAGATAAAGATGAAGATGAAGATTTCCAAATGCAGGAGGTATTGCAGGAACCGGTATTTCTCCGACGTTCTGCTCCAATTTTAATTTATTTTTTGTCAATCCATTGATAAATATGCTGGCAACAAAATTTTCTTCACGTTGCTTGTATCAGAAAATACTAAAAAAAAATAAAATAAAATTATGAAATGGTATATCAAGATTGTATCAAATAAGACTAAAATAACTTATCTTTTTATAAATAGATACTTTCCTATAATATAGTATCCACAAGTATTTTTATTGGATCATATTCCTGGTTAACATCTGATAACTGGTCAGTGATAAATTTACAACTCGCTAAGTTGTGATAAGACGTTGGACTGATGTTCTTATTATATGAACTCATTCATTTATTGTACTTATAATTCATTTATTGTAAATATTTTTTTCATGAAAGAATTAATGAACAATGTAATCCAGTCTTCAGGGTCATGCTCACCCTGGTTCTGTGGGAGAGTTATATAAAATCGATTTACTTTGTCGGTTGCTGAGTTTATCCTGACATACCGTATATTAAGTTGGATTAAATATACAATAAATTTACATGCATATCTTAATAGGTTCACCATGGTGAAGTTTTTCATATCGTAGAGTATTCTTGCGTAGGTCATGTTTCTTATCCTTGAGCTGGTTAAAAATGTAACATTTTAACACGCCCTAGCTCTGTTGGTGTTGCCCTGACCGAAAATTTGGCGGTAGTCCCCTTTTCAGAAATTTAATGGAAAATACTTTTTGTTACATAACAATGGTCACTAGGTCATACCTTTTAGGAGCTATATTGCTTTGAATGAATGAAGACACGTTTGAAATCTCTATTTTTAAGTTTACATAGTAATCTCAATATACCTTTTGTCCTTGACCTTATACCCATTAAATTCTCCAAATTCCATCAAAACCTTTCCAACCATTCCAACCCTCTGGCACAATCATTATCCAGCTCCACACATCCTTATCTGATTAAATTACGAATTCACTATTAAATATCTAAACTAAGTAAATTAAATTCCAGACTTTTTGCTTTATTTGCAAAAAAAAAAAAAAAAAAAAAAAAAAAACGAAGAAAAAATATATGACAAACAAAAACCTCTGGTTACATGTACTGAAAGCTATATTGCTACAAACGAAGTGCCTCGAACATTGCGGGTGTCACTCCAACGTGAGCTTGGTCGACTAATCGGACTTTTTACAATCCGACTAGTCTGCCAAAGCCATGGTCGGTCATAAACAATAATATTGAACATTGCACTTCATATAATTTTTTTTTGCATGGTGAATGCACAGTATCCAAAATACACGCCTTTGCTACAGAGTTTAACACAGAAAAGAAATCTAATATACTAATATTTATTTATTTTTTGATAATCAGTTGTTGTTTTTTTAAATTATCTATCACTGATTTCCGTGTAAGATAAATTAAAACTTCTGTTTTTAGTAATAAGAAACAAAACATTTCTTATCACAACTGTTCTATGGCAAAACATTTATCTCTTGTTTGGACCTCCTGGATTTTGGAACGGTGAGTTGTGGGAAGCTGGAAACTGTTATATCACCGCCTCATCTATGACCGCACTGTGGAACCGGTCCCCATCCGGCAGCCATCTACATACTTATCTCGTGTTTTCCTCTCCGCTTTAGTGCCCTTTGTGAGAATTAATATTCCACCTTTTAAAGCTACTAATATGTAACAGAAAAAATCCGATCCTCTTAATTCACACTTTTAATTACAGCAAGAAGAAGAAACAAAATTAGTTTCAGATCAGGTAAATACCTTTGCACAACTGCTTTTTTTAAGTATACCTAACCAAATAAATGTGCTAAAAGTTTATTCAAAACTTTCTCACCAACAATCCCGACTCATCCTAGCACCGTCTTTACTATTTACGCTCATGACACTTGTTTGTTATCTGTTAATAATGATCCTTCGATTGGCTCCCAAACACTCCAAAACCATATCATAAGCCCTGAAAAATGGTGTGGAAATTGGAGATTTAAAACAAATCTCATCAAAATTACCGATACCCTTCATCGTAACCTTACTATTTCTTGTCCTACTTTATCCTTTAATGATATTCCATTAATCCCTGTTGAACAGATCAGCTACCAAGGACACCATCTGGTCAAAGGTGTTACTTGGAATCCACATACAAGACTAAAATGACAACGAACTGCCCGTCGTTTTCGACTTCTTAATCATTAACTATACAATCATTCAAATCCTCAGATTAATTACAAAAGACTAGCGCAATGCCTATCCATTCCTACTCACTCCTATAATTCTCCTCGGCAGTTGAAAAAGGCAGGGGTCTCGTGACCAAATATAGAATTCGAATGAAGTCCTGGCAATGGCCAGCTTCTCACTTCATTCCTGCCAAACTGTGCTATAGTGCTTTCACTCAACCTCCACTGGTGTTTTTTTTTTTTTTTTTTTTTTTTTTTTTACACTAGTGACGCTGCTGAGAGAGAAGCGCTGGGATCTCTATTGTCCTGGCTTGTCCTTTCATAAGCGGAGAGACAAGTCTGGGTGGGGGATTCCTCAGATATGTATATATTTTAAAAAAAGTATGCACGTATTAATTTTTATTTTTACTATTATAATTATTTTTATATTGATTTTTTTGTTCTTTTTTTGGGGTATGTAATTTATTTTACACTTTATATGTTATATTGTTTTAGATTCTTTTTTCTGTTTTGCTTTATTTATTGTATTACATATTATGAGGTTCATTATTATTTTTTTCTCTTCTTTTCATTTAATTCTTAGTTTATTAGATACCAAACCGAAACAAAGATAAGACTCAATTGATGAAACATTGTAAGGTGTTTTTTCCACAAAATCAGCTCTTAATTCTAAAATAACTGACAAGGAAGTGTATAAAAATTTGATTATTATTTTCAATTCTAACAGTGCTGTCCATACCCTAAACGATACCCTAAATTTTGAATGCTTTACTTCATTCATAGGCGGAACTAGATTCTTAGGCCTATTTCCACAAAATTTCACAAAATAATCAAGAAAATATTGAATCAATTTTTAAGCTAACTACATGGCGTGTTGAAGTTTGAACATCCTGCGATCTTTCTTCTACTTAATTGCAAGAAGCTTCCTTTTATTAAATTTATTTTATTTTTTTAGTTATTAATTTTTTTTTTGGGGGGGGAGTAGTATTTAATAAATATATGCAAACTGAAATCACATTGTTTTTTTTTTTTTAAATTAATATGCTGCAAGCTTTTGTTTGGGCTGTCTAAAGAATTTTTCAAAAGGCGAAGTGGTTCAGCTAATTAATAGTCGTTAAAGTGGATAGTTATATAAACCATTTATCAGTTTGATTATATTTTTTATTTTAGTATTTATACATTTATGGACGAGTAAAGCAAATTTACGTAAATATTTTTAATGAATATCTGTCCAACATGTATTTCTATATTTATATGCGACTGAAGTCGTTACCCCTAACGGTCCTCTGGTTAGCAGAAGTTGGCCACCCCTGATGTCCAATTTGAACCCTCTGGCATTGGCTACTCTGCTAATGGGTCTACAGTCTGTTATTACTAAGTTGAGCAGTACCTTACATGTCGATTGCAGTGAATTAAGTTATATTTTAGTTTTAGTTCAATATCTGTGATACTTTTTTTTAAAAAGTATAATGGATCTGTCTCAATTGAGGAAAATATGTAGGAAGGACATACTCTACTGATTTGATTAAAAAGAACAAAATCTACTGATTTGTTATTAAAAAAGAGAAAATATGTCGATGGCAGTGAAGTTTGAAAATTGACCGATAGGTTCTATTGATTAATTCTACATGAGAGGTTAGAAAGGTACGGTGTTATATACATCTTAAAATCGATAAAAAATTTACTTATATTCAATTAAATTATTAAAAAAGATATAAATATGAGGTGAGACGTGTGGATCTTAGTGAAGTTCGGAAATCGACCGGCATATCGTTATTACCATTTACCAATTGAGTTTACAATGGTAAAACTACTGAACCCATCCATATAAAATTTCAACTACATAATTTTTATAGTTCTAGGAAGGTTTATCAAAAATGAAATTAACAATAAAAAAATTTAAATGTACCATGTAGGGGGGCAGAAACGAGATTTGCCTCACTGTCATATATTTTTATGGTTAGAAATTAAAATCCAACCAGATGAAATCAATAAACTTTCTTCCGAATAAAATGTTTTACCGAATCAGAATGACGATCCCTTGATTTTTGATGTACGTAAAAATATGATCCATGGGTCTTTAGTTTTAAGCATTGATAATGCAGCCCATTACCCGCAAGAGTTTCTAAATTGTCTCTGTCCATCTGGATTACCAACACATTGATTAAAATGAAAAAGCCTAATTATGCTTTTAAGTAATCTAAAGACCTCATAAGTGCAATTTTGGCCAGGTTAAAAATTATTACTTTGTATTAATAATGCTATTAATAAGATATAATGCTCAATTGCATATGTTAACACTATACATACATACATATGTTAAACAAATAAAACATTCACCTCAAATTACTTATATAAGTATGTTCTTTACTTACGAGAGCGGGTGAAACCGCTAGTTTTATTAATATGTATCTGGATTTTGATTAAACAGGCTGTGATAATCAACCATCCATATCTGATACATTTTGTTCACACAAAAGCATTCTATGAAAACGCCGCTAATCACCGTTGCGGATTATTATAAAATAAATAAACAAATTCCATATAAATAAAAAATACAAATGGAATGAAAGATGGCCATTCCGACACGGACATTACAGGGCAGATTTACCGCCTGCGATACGTGCTATTAATGTGAGGGCTGTTAAAAAAAAACGTTAATACCGGCAGAGACGGTAGTAGACCATCTGAGCTCCGCTTACCTGATCCGGGCAAGGTCCTTCGGGGGCTTTTTGAAGAAGTCCTCGCCATACAGTGAGTCCACCTGATCTTGAGCCGTGTCTGGGGCACGGTTCTGCCTTCTCATTAAATTTTAACACCGTCTACCTCCCACCTCCCAACTAGTCTCATGAAATTTATTTTATTTTATTTTGTTGAAACACTGAATTTTAATTAAGAAAAAGTTTTTCTGATACCCTTACATAAACGGGTCTCCACCAGATCGGCCCGACCAGCGCTACACCGATCATTTCGATCGTTACGCTTCAGTTCGAGTTTACATTTATTGATAGCTCTTTCCTATAACCTCACGTGCAAACATTCACTCCTACAGTTTCATCTTGGATTGTGTTGTTTAGTGTGTCATATAGATATTTAGTCTTCTTAAGAAGTTGAAACATAAGTTAACAACACGAGTTTCATAATGGATTTAAATAGTGTTTTATAAATTGATGTCTTCTTATTTCCTCTTCCCTAATGTGTAAAAGTGTTCCAAAGCTTAGAAGATTAATTTATACATGGATTTAATGTTTTATATATTTATATTTGTTAAATCAATTTTATTCTTTTTCGTCCATATTACTAATTGCACTAAAGTGAGACAGATTGTATTATTAATTCAATAAAACACACCGATCTGAAAATAAATGTGATTTTCTCATTTGCACTTCATTATTTTCTTATTTCTCATTTTAATGAAGGTTCGCAATCAGAAAGTAAACAGAAGTTAATATTAGTTTGATCATGGATGGAGTTTCTCCGATAATGAAGGAGTATAAACTTTCCCCTCAAAAGGTTATATAGGTTTTCTTGTGCAACATATTTAAAGTTATTAATAAAAAGCCAACTTTTGGAAAACAAACATCCACAATCTATCTTTCTTATACCAAATTTAATCTTTGAAATGCTTGTAATAAACTTTTTGGCTAATTCTAGCCTCTAGTAGTTACACCTGTTAAAGTTTAACTTAGCTAAAGTTAAATACGGGAAAAAAATCAATTTCTACCAGAACGGTAAAAACAGTCAAGGATATGCCTATCTGTAATATACTGATTTTTCCAATTTACATTTTAAAATTAAAAAGATCAACCTACTTTAATTAATTATTCAATTAAATTAACAATTAATCATTATTCGAAATAAACAAAATTGAGAGAAAATACGGTGTTTCAAGCATGACCTTTTTCATTCAAACCAATATAGCTTCTAAACATAAGTCCTAGTGACAAATATTATTTAACAAAAACATCCTACGTCGTTTAATTTTCGATCCAAGCAACACAAACAGATCTAGAGCGTGACAAAATCTTTCGTTTGAGTGTGAAAAAAACGTTACACTAAAAAAGTATAGATCTAAAGCCAAAAGACATATCTATGTCAAAATAACATAAAGTAAAATACGCAGATGATACAGCATTATATACAACCTCTCACCGAATTGACACAATAGAAAATAGGTTACTACAAAATTTCATAAAAATCAATAAATACTGCCAAAGGTGGAAACTGAAGGTAAATACAAGCAAATCAGAAGCCATTATTTTCACTAAACGAAGGCCACTCATAGGCAAACATATTACTTTAAACGGTGAAAACATCCCTTGGTCTAAACCTGTAAAATACCTTGGTTTAACGTTAGACAGATCCCTAACTTACACAGCCCACATAAACGATAAAGTAGACAAAGTAAAAAAAATCATATACAAGATGTTCCCTTACTTTCACAAAAAATCTAAATTGAGTCCAAAAAATAAACTTATATTATACAAAACAGTTATCCGATCCCAGATTACATATGCTTCACCCGTGTGGAGCTCAACTTGCACAACCAACTACCGCAAACTGGAAACGATACAAAACTTGTGTATGAGGATAATCAATGATTACCCTCGGTATACAAAAATATCAACAATGCTGCACGAACACTATCTTATCCCTATCCAACTTCACGTCCACGATCAAACAAAAAATTACTTTGGTAAAACAACAATCTCGAAAAATTCACTTATCCGAGAAATCGGTAATTACAATAAATCATCGCTAAAAAAGATTACGCACAAAAGAACAAAACATATACTCCTCACTTAATCTAATTTATAGATTCCTTATCAGTTGTGTTCAACATTTGTTATAATACATTCTTTAGTTATTTTTTACTATTATATGAAGTAAGACATATACTTATAAGCTATATTAATTGATTTTATTTATTTATCAATATTATATATACAGGGTGTTCGGAAGATCGTTGGCCAAAAAATTATCTCGGGTAGGGAGGTTCATTTTGAACCTATTTAAGGTCATTTACCTATATACAAAGTCTTACGGTTTTTTTTTTTTTTTTAATGAATTTTTTTGTGTAAATGGCCAAATCCAAACATTTATGCCTTATAAATCCGTTGTTTACTGATATATCAACGCCATTTTTTTCCCCCTGTAATTACTAATACATTGTCCATGTAAAATAAAAAAGATATGGTGCAAAAAACAAATACCAAAAAAGCGGGAGATAATTAAATCAACCAGCGCACATTGACAATAATAATGAATCGAATCATATTTTTTATGCAAAGCGTAACAAATAGTTGTGTTTCTTTATAGCACAGGTTAAACTGCATATTTTCTCTTTCTTTCTCGGAATTTCGATTTTATCAGAGTAAACTTTATCTACATTTTTGTAAACAATAATCAGGGAACAAAATTAAACTAATTTTAAATTATTCATAAATTTAATTTGTAGAGTATCACAGGTATTGCCCAAAATGATCTCCACTATTTCTAATACAAGCACGATATCTTTTTCTTATTCCTGTGGTGGTTGTTCTTAAAACAAATTCTTCCTTCATTATGATAAAAGCGGCATTAATTTTTTGAATGAGTTGTCTTGAAAACAATTCTTCATCATAAACCAAATCTTTGACACGGTCCCAGGCGTAATAATCGAGCGGCGCACAGTGGGGCAAACGTGGAAAAAACCCTAAAATCTTATGATTTTCTTTTATTTTTTTTTTCATTATTTTTGTACACCTAAATAAATGTAGCATAACGTTGTGGAACTGATTTTTCGATTATTTCGTTACCAGGATCTGTGCACGTCCTTGAAGTTGCCCTTTTCTGGAGTTGAGAAAATAACACGGTTTTGAAGTTCTGTAAATAAATAATATAATTAATATAATAATATAATATAATAAATATAATAATATAATAATAAATATAATAATATAATATAATAATAATAAATATAAATATAATAATAATATAAATATAATATAAATAATAAATATAATAATAAATATAATAATAATAAATATAATAATATAATATATAATATAATATAATATAATATAAATAAAATAATTTTTTATGAGGCTGAATTTTTAGCAAACATTTTGTATTACCCTTTGAACTTCACTATTGATGTTTACTGGTTTATGGACGATTTTTATTTCGTAAATGTAGCCCCAACCTTGACTGCCAGGAATTTTCAAAGTTAGCAATCTCGTAAATCTAAATTATCTTCATTTCACTTGGTCTTTCAAAAAAAGCTACACCGAACTAGGCTCTCTTTAGGGGTTCAAATTGAAGTACAGGTGTCGGAGGAACCGTGTTATAAATATAAATCCCGGGTTCGGCCATATTTGTTCAGGGGATGAATTTATGTGTTTTTTTCACTATACAGAAACTAATTTTTAGCATAATTTTTTTTTTTTATAACTAGGATGTGAAAATTGGCTTACTATATATTTATATTTGTTTTTATTAGTTTGTCTTATTTAATATATATATATATATATATATATATATATATATATATATATATATATATATATATATATTTTTTATTTTTTATTTTTTTCATTTCTTTTCTTTATTCATTGTAAAATGATCAGATATAATATGATTTCTTGTTTTCTATACAAAAACACAAAACTTTCTTGAGAGACTAAATACCAGAATATAGCAGAAAGAACAATTTTCAAAAATAGCTCTTCAAATAAAAAATCAAAATCAATTGAAAATAAAAGTTTTGGAATTTGGATGACCAATTTATGGGGTTATTATTTGTATCACTGAGTTCTTATTATTGTATACCTTAGTTCTCTCATGAAGATTATCATATTTATTTATTTTATTCTTTTATATCAATGGCCACTCCAATCATTTTCAATCTAAATGTCTTACTAAATTCAGAGATTTAAAGTAAAATGTTTTTAAAAATGTGTTTTATTAAGATATAAATCACATTTGGCTTTAAAACTGAAGGTGAGCTATAATAAACATCACAGAGATCATCATTCAAGAAAAACAGCAACAAATGAAGATGTTTTTCATCTTATCATGGTGACTTCTGATCCGGTGATATGTAATTTAAGTCCGCATTTAAAAAAAAGAAGTTCCCATTAAATGATGAAGGTTCTTATTTACTGTTATAGAAAAAAAGGAACAATTCTAAATCTTTTTTTTTCTTTACTTTTATAGTTAATAGCCTTTATTTCTGTTCGTAATATAACGAGGGAATATAATCTTTGTCAATATAAGATTGATAATTGTAAATAGCTGTCCAATCCATTCAATAGAATTCAACTGAAGTTACATTGTAAAACTTATTTACTTAACTTATTTTAAATTATATTAAACGTTTTAATTTATTTCCAAATATAACCTAATAATGAATTTTAACCTAATTCAACGAATCTTGGGTCTGTAATAGAGCTATATAGTAAATTTCATTCAATTTAGCACCTAAAAAATATATATAATAATAACAAACTTGATTATTTTTAATTGATTTTATTTTTTTTTTAATTTTTAAACTGAAAATATGGCTCAATGCTGATGATCAGATTGCTCTGGTTATAGTTTTTATTTTATTCAGCAGCTTAGATAGCATATAAATATACCCCAAATTTACTTTATTAATTTTTTCTTACTTTTTGTTCTTAGATTTTTACCCTTTCTGATCATCTGATGAAGCTGATTATGGTTTCATTCAATTCAGCACCTCATGAAATATATAATTCCAAAATTTCATGCTTATAGCACGAACCGTTTAGAAAGTATGAGGTTTTTACCCATTTTGGGCCGTTTTGCCCCACTGTGCGGCGTGAGGTCTGGAGACCGTGCTGGCCACTCAATTGGACCCCCTCTTCCTATCCAGGATTGTGGGAAACAATTGTTTAAACATTCTCTTACAGGTAAGTTGTAGTGGGCTTTTTCAAAACAAGAACTTATTTAAAAAATCAATGCCGCGTTTACCAAAATGAAGGAAGAATCCATTTTTAGAACAACCACCACAGAAATAAGAAAAAGATATCGTGATTGTATTAGAAATAGTGGAGATCATTTTGAGCAATACCTGTGATACTCAACAAATTAAATTTATGAATAATTTAAAATTAGTTTAATTTTGTTCCCTAATTATTGTTTACAAAAATGTAGATAAAGTTTACTCTGATAAAATCGAAATTCCGAGAAAGAAAGAGAAAATATGCAGTTTAACCTGTGCTATAAAGAAACACAACTATTTGTTACGCTTTGCATAAAAAATATGATTCGATTCATTATTATTGTCAATGTGCGCTGGTTGATTTAATTATCTCCCGCTTTTTTGGTATTTGTTTTTGTATTTGTGTAAATGGCCAAATCCAAACATTTATGCCTTATAACTCCGTTGTTTACTGATATATCAACGCCATTTTTTTTTTCCTGTAATTACTAATACATTGTCCATGTAAAATAAAAAAAGATATGGTGCAAAAAACAAATACCAAAAAAAAATTCATACATTAAAAAAAAAAAACTGTAAGACTTTGTATATAGGTAAATGACCTTAAATAGGTTCAAAAAGAACCTCCCTACCCGAGATAATTTTTGGCCAACGATCTTCCGAACACCCTGTATATATATATATATATATATATATATATATATATATATATATATATATATATATATATATATATATATATATATATATATTTTTTTTTTTTTTTTTGTAGGTTTTTTCTATTTTTCCTGCTGGTAAAAGATAAACTGGCCTATAAAGCCTATTCACAATTATAAAATTATATTATTCATGTAGAGGACTTATGCCGGAACATGAATACTTAATATGAATTGTAAATTGTAAAAATGTAAATAAAGTATTATTATCTCTCTCTCATAAAGTAAATTCTACTTTGTATACTGAGCCGACTATTCGCTTGGTGTGGTTCATAATTAAAAATATCAGATTAATTTCGCAGCCAGAGATCGGAACCACAATCTGAAGTTATGGCACCTAATTTGAATATAAAATAGAAATAGCTTCTAGAAGATGATTAATTATAATTTAATGGGTCTAAAAGCCAATCTGCACTTTGCTGTTTTTGTCTGCACCATTACATAAATGATTTTCTCTGGATTTAATAGATTAAAAATTAATAAAAACTCAATTTCTCCTTGAGTGGGAAAAAAATTGATCATGGTTGTGTCTATCTATAATCTACTGCTTTTCGAAAGTTCGAAAAAGGATAAAGTTATTTAAATTAATAATTAAATTAAATTAACAATCAATGATTATTCGAAATAAACGTCGAGAGAAAACAGCGGTTACAACGTGACTTTTTTCATTCGAATCAATACTAGCTCCTAAACGGTAAGTCCTAGCGACAAATGTAATACAACAAAAACGTTTCGCGATTATATTTCGACCAGGAAACTATTGTCAAATTTTCTATCAGAGCAACATCAACAGAGCTACAGCGTGTCAAAATGTTACATTTCTAGGAGAGAAAAAAATGTTACATATTTGATAGCGAAAAACACGTTGCACCGTGACTTTTTTCCTTCGAATCAATATAGCTCCCAAAGGGTAGGTCCTAGCGACAAATGTTATACAACAAAAAAATTTTTTTTTTAATTATAAGGTGTATTAAATAGCGATATTATCTCCCATCATTATTTATTGAAAAACATATAATGCTAACAAGATTCTTAAATAGGCGACATTTCATTGCCACATTTTCAAGCCCTAAAACATGTAAAAACATATATGGACGATAAATACGAATAAAGCATTGACAATGTGAACTAATATTCATCTAAATGCACATTATATATAATGAATGAATTACCATTCAGTGTCCTATTACATTTGGGTCAGTCTGATGAACATAATTTTAATGACTAAATAGTTTGTCAATAGTATTGCATCTTGTCATTTTTCTACATATATTAAAAATTAAAAGAAAAATAAATAAATTAAAAATTAAAACAATAAAAATAAAAAATAAATAAATAAAATAAAAAAATATGAAAAAAATGTGTATACCGTTCTATTAAACTGATATAATTTTGCAAAATTTATTATTTTGATTATAACTATTGTTTGAATGTTATAATTACCTTAATAACGACAAATCTCTTAGAACATTTAATTAGGGATCACATATTATCCATCACTATCACTGATTACAATGAGGTCTAAAGGTTAAGTTAAATCTTTAATTTGTTTATTAATAGTGCATGGTGGGCTCCTACTTTTTGTGTGTCTGTTTTAAAATTCACATCTTTGTCCAAATTTTTTGTTATAAAAATAGATTCTAAAATTTTTCTTTTATAATTGTTTTTTTTCATAAAATAAAATGTTGGTTTTTTAAAAATTAAATTTGTGATTATTATTTATTGCATGTTGTGCCAATGCTGTCACTGGCAAAATATCAAATATTGTTGATATTTTTTATGTTTTTGGTATCTGAATTGTGCTGTTTGATTCTATTTTCAAGTTTTTGTTTGGTTTCTCCTATATATATATATATATATATATATATATATATATATATATATATATATATATATATATATATATATATATATATATATACATAGGGTCTATTATATTGTTTTTCCTGTTTATAATGTTAATGATTTTGTTTTTATTAATTGGGGTTGTTTTTTTATTAAAATCGATTTTTTTAAGTTTGTCTATTATCTTATTGGTGAGTTCTGGTATATATGTTATTCTATGGAACATATTTGGATTATTTATATTATTTCTCATTTTTGGTGTATTATTTATATTGTCTATTAAATCTGTATAATTCTTTAAATGCTCTATTTATTTTTTCTATTATTATTGATGTAAAAATCAGTTACTTTCTTTTGAGTATTTCTATCTTTTATCTGTTTGTTATCTTTTATTTTGTTATCGGGTAGTGTGGCTGATTGGTTTGTATGTATTTTATCCTCTTTAATATTTATGTTTAAATTTTTATACCAATATTTGTTCATTATATGTTTCGGTATTAAATTGTCTTCCATGATTTTGTAAATATTCTTTTTAATTTCTTTGATATATTCTATGTCAGTTATGGCTATTGCTTTGAATATTACATTGTTTATGGTGTTTAAAATTTGATGTTTAGGGTGTTTACTGTGGTAATTTAGTAATCTATTGGTTTTTGTTGTTTTCATGAACCATTTTGTTTTTATACGGTTATTGTTCAAAATGATGGTCCTATCTAAAAAGTTAATAGTGTTATTTATTGATTTTTCCACAGTAAATTCCATTTTATTATTGAATTCATTGAATGTTTGTACCAAATTATCGATATGTTCATTTTTAACTATAATTAATAAATCATCAATATATTTATATAATGCCAATGGTTTATTATTTAGTTTATTAAAACATTCATTGATTACATGATTTAACCATATACCACTAAAATTTACACTCAAGTTCGAGCCCATTGGTACCCCATCCAATTGCCTATAATATCGTTCATTATACATGAAATAATTGTTATTAAAACATAATTTAAGTCCTTCCATGTATATCTTTTTATTCTTTATTGTGGTGTATGGTTCTATATCGTTCCATTTATCATTGATGACTTTTAAACAAGTGTCTATTGGTATATTAGTGAATAAACTTTTTACATCAAGGCTAATCAGTGTGTGATTGATTAAATCGTTAGGTTTTAATTTGGATAAATGGTATTTTTTACATCATAGTTGTTGTTATTGTTGATATGTGATAATGTTTTATTAAAATAAATATTTGCAAAATTATATCAGTGTAATAGAACGGTATACACATTTTTTTCGTATTTTTTATTTTATTTATTTATTTTTTATTTTTATTGTTTTTATTTTTTTTGTTCGATTTTTAATATATGTAGAAAAATGACAACAAGATGCAATACTATTGACAAGACTATTTAGTCGTTAAAATTATGTTCATCAGACTGATCTAAATGTAATAGGACACTGAATGGTAATTCATTCATTATATATAATGTGCATTTAGATGAATATTAGTTCACATTGTCAATGCTTTATTCGTATTTATCGTCCATATATGTTTTTACATGTTTTACATTTCTCTCTCTCTCTCTCTCTCTCTCTCTCTCTCTCTCTCTCTCTCTCTCTCTCTCTCTCTCTCTCTCTCTCTCTCTCTCTCTCTCTCTCTCTCTCTCTCTCTCTCTCTCTCTCTCTCTCTCTCTCTCTCTCTCTCTCTCTCTCTCTCTCTCTCTCTCTCTCTCTCTCTCTCTTCTCTCTCTCTCTCTCTCTCTCTCTCTCTCTCTCTCTCTCTCTCTCTCTCTCTCTCTCTCTCTCTCTCTCTCTCTCTCTCTCTCTCTCTCTCTCTCTCTCTCTCTCTCTCTCTCTCTCTCTCTCTCTCTCTCTCTCTCTCTCTCTCTCTCTCTCTCTCTCTCGCTCTCTCTCTCTCTCTCTCTCTCTCTCTCTCTCTCTCTCTCTCTCTCTCTCTCTCTCTCTCTCTCTCTCTCTCTCTCTCTCTCTCTTCTCTCTCTCTCTCTCTCTCTCTCTCTCTCTCTCTCTCTCTCTCTCTCTCTCTCTCTCTCTCTCTCTCTCTCTCTCTCTCTCTCTCTCTCTCTCTATCTCTCTCTCTCTCAAAAATCCTCATCTCTCTTATTTATCGTGATACAGGCCAATTACGGATGAGGCGTATATCATTCCTTGGCTTCTTATATTTTTTCTCATATCCTTCTCATCTTTTTTCTTATAAAGAAATAAATGAATAATGAAATGAAATAAAAAAATATCCTTTTTTTTTGTGGGAGTTTAGTATCATTTCTATGTTCTCCATTTGTTAAGTAATTAATTTTTGGTGTTGTGTATTCTTATTTGAGTTGGGCTTTGCTGTTTTTCATTTTTTTTTTCTACAGCACATCTTTATCAAATTCTTTCCTTGATTCTATATTATTTTATTAGTTAATATTTTTACTGCCAAATAAAACTAAGTAAATACATTAAAGTCTATTATAAATTTGTTTAACGTGGATTGTATATCGAATTACTCTGGTAAAATTTAATATGAGAACCTTCGTTCTTCAATCCATCCCTAACCTTCCTTGCTCTTAAAAAAATTAAACTGCAGAAGTGGTCTGGAATGCAATCTGGATTTGGTAAAATCAGATCTAATTTATTTAAAAAAAAATTATTTGTGTAATAATTAATAATTATCATAGCTTATCAGCAAAATAGTGTCTGTCGTATAATCACGGAAAGGTTTTAATTGTATTCTGATATTATGCCATCGTTTAAAATTTCAATAGCCGAAATACAAAAATGTTTTGTTTTGTTTTTTGTCAGCAATCATTCACTCTGAATTATTAAATTCATATTGAAAACTTGTTTCCTAGTTTTAGAAGAGATAAAACAATAGAAATTGTGAGAACCCAATACCTGTAAATCAAATAAGCGTGGCAGTGGGGATTGGTAATTTGACGTGTTCATAAGAACTGGAATAAACCCTAGGAAGCAACTTCAGTGATGTAACACGAGTAAGGAATGTCTCAATATTGATGCCAAGCGACCTCAGGACAATATAAATGAGCAAAAGTTTTATGAATTATTTTTCAAGCCGTCTGACTGAAAATTGTTAAATATATTATTGCCATGCAAACAATTTAAGAATTTTTATATTTTGGCATTTAGCTCAAATATTAAACTTCAAACTATTTGTGCGACCTTAGTTTGGTCATATTTCAGTCTCACATTTTTACGTGATTAATTTTACCTTATTTTGCCAGTTGCTCATACATTTTTTTTTTCGCTCCTCTCTGTTGCACATGCCTCCATCATATATATACATGTTGTGAAATGTACTTTGTACGGAGGTGGCGCATGAACTGAATTAAGCGATACCTAATAATAACAGACTGCACCACAAGCAATAAGAAGAACCATTATATCAGTGAGATGGCGATTTAATTTTGATCACTTGTATACCTACATCATACTTCGCTTTAATATTTATATTATCTAATCAGAACCTCGGTAGCCGCCTGATTCCAGGCAAATACTAGCAAGAAACAAGATAACCGTGACAGAGAGGCTTGCCGTAAGGAGAGCCTATTAAATACTAATCTGTTATCGATAGCTGAGTATCGGTGGGAAAGCTAAGTAGATAATATTTCATTTAATTAGCCTACAGTGGAGCGATAAATCTAAGATGGCGGCGTGGGCGGGCCCCCATTAGCGTCCGACCTATCTGCCTCCTTTATTTCGGCTTTTTTACTATCTACCCTGGCTAACTGCAACCAGCAATATATAAAGATGGTGAGATAGTAACCTCCTAGCTAGGCTCCCAGGCGCCCCTTTTGTCTTTAATCTTTTTTCCTCTCGTCCTTTTGTCAATGTTTTTTCCCTCTCATCTTCGCTCCGGAGGCCTATTTGTTGTGAATGTGCTGAAACCCAATTCATCACGGACGGCTTTATCTTTCAGGTTCTTCATAGGGTGTTCTATCGGCGGAATAGCTCCCAGTAGGAAGGAGAGATATCATCTCGGCTTGGAATGTCCCGTTTTTTGTGTTTTTTTCTAAAGATAACCGTATATTATTGGGGTAGGACATCCTATGAATGGAAAATGTTCCATCCACCTACATTATACCGCATCAAAAAAAAAAGTTTAGGGAAGAGTCTATCAACATACATTTTAACCATTATCCTATAACTATGTACTTATTATATACCTATTAAAATTAAACAACGTTGGAAATAGTAATTATTTAGGTTTTATAATTCAAAACTGAACATGCACACTTTCGGTCTAATAATAAATTTAACACTAAATTTAACCAGCTTTGAGATGAAGAAAATAAACTGAGGACCGGACAGATATTTTTCAGAGAAAGTGATATATGTGTAAAAAAAAAACAAACTTGAATTTCACAATAGTACGGGGGATTTTGAGGGACTTGATTAAAATATACAGAGTCTAATAGTAAATTTACCAACATTAAGATGAAAAAAAAAATTATGTATTGGTCAAATAGATTCGGAGTTACAGCCAAAAGTATCAATAAACGTGTTTTCACGGAGAATTGGGACTTACGGCAAGTTGGCCAATTTTTACAACGTTCCCAAGACCATAACTTCGCGAAAAATAGTCCGATTTCTGAATTTTGTTTTTCATTTCATAGGAACTAGTTTCAGCTATAATTTACTGTATGAAAACATTTTATCCTTCGTTGTCTTGTTATAGGTATAATAGTTTGTTTTTTTTGCGATTTTGGGTACGAGGCCGACGGCTGTTGTGAGAGTAAACTTTAGATTCGGATTCAGCACTCCAAAAAGCATTGAGATCCCATGAGAAAAAAGTTCAGCATTTTATATCTGAAAACGGCCTTCTGGGATCTTATTTTACTTGCTGCCCCTATCTTGACCCGTGTTTGGAAACAGCAGCAGTGTTTTTTCTTGCACAAAAATTGATGATCTTTCAAATAAACTTTGGTTTTTTTGGGAGACCTATCATGGCAGGTTTAGTCCTAAGGAAGAAGTTTGAAAGAGGGATTTCCAGGTTGGTGCAAATATATACGAATGTTTGTTTTTTTTTGTTTCAATATTTCGTTATTTATTATTTTTTATTACAAGGTGCGTGCAATGGACTTGTGTACAGGACAATAGAGCTGTGATAGGAATCGGCAAAGAATGAAATTCCAATCAATAAAACCTGTCTAACTGATTATAAACGGAATAAAAACACGATGTACTGAACAAGTCTTATAATGTTAATAATAAACATTATATGATAAAGGCAATTCAATCAAATTAGCTACTTATTTTTTATTTATTTATTTATAAATACCTGTTTATTTGTTGCTACAATTAAGCGAAGAAGGTTAAGATGGCTATAGGCCATGTTCATAGAATGAGCTCCCACAGAATGCCAAACATTATGTTGATAGAAGTATTATTCTTGTGTTAATACCAGTTCATTAAATACTTTTATAAAATAATAAACCACATGTATATAAAAATATATAGCCGCACCGAGCTATTATTGATTCATTTTTCTGTGTATGCAATGCAATTGCATAGTTATTTTTCCCATTTATGATATGGTTGAGTAATTTTTAAGTAGTTCGGTCCAGTTGTGCTGACCGGATAACTCACGAGCCCCTAGCCTTCAATGCAGGCAATAAGTCAGGGGATAGGTTTACAGATATGGGCGTGCTTCCTTTCAGTGTGACCCATGACCGTATGAACCAATTTAAACTTTTTCCTTAGGGCTTTTAAGAGGTTGAAGCCTAGCGTGAGAGTGATGGTTAAAAGTGGCCAACAAGAAGATACACACATTTATTGAGGGCCTCTACCTGAGCTCGGCCGGCGGTTGTTGGTTTGTTGTTAGCGCTCCTTGTTTGGCCTAGCCCTTTGGATCTAGCGCCGCTTCTATACCTGCCCATTCGGCTAATGCCTCTGTGGTCTCTTCTTTTTCACTTGGACCCTCCATTCTTTGTTCCTTTTCGGGAAGTCAATGTATCATAGGTCCATGTGTATCCTGTATTTATCTATTCATATATTCTAAAGAGATTATTGTTTAGGGAAAACTAATTTTTCAGGGGTATAAAGAGTCGGTATATTTCCAAAAATGCTGTTTTGGAATGTATGTATATTATATTTCCATATGTCTATATTCAAGTATTCAGCATATTTCTGTTATTTTCTTGTACTTAGTTCTGTATTAATTATTATTTTTTATGAGTGCACAAATTAACGTATTAGTATTGATGAGGTATTTCTTGATTGTGGAACTAATGATGTAGGTAGTTGGGGAGTGCAGACATGGAAACACAATTAAAATATAAATTTTAATTTATTGTGCCGACGTTTTGGCCAACATTCCTACATGGAAAACAAACGAAAAAATATGAAAAAAAAGGGGGAGAATTTTGAAAAAGACAAGAGAAAAAGAGAAAACAGAACCGTATGATAATGGAAGAAAAACGTTTATAAAATAAATAAATTAAATATTCTGTTTTTTATAAAGATAAAAACGATTTGAAAATAGAAAGTTATCGTAATATTTTTTTTTCTTAAAAAAAACAAAATATTTAATTTATTGATTTCAATTTATTTTTCATGGATTTTAAACTATTTTAAACAACAAGAAAAGAAAACACTATTTTTACACTGTTTTTTAAAATGTCACTCCCTTTCTTTGTCATAAATTGTTTGTTTTTTTTCTAGCTCTGATGAAGGCTTACACCTAAACGTCGGCACGTAAAATAAAATTTATATTATAATTGTTTTTCCAAGACTGCACTCCCCAACTAACTAAGTACATCTTCATTAATGTATTAATATTAATTTATGATGAAAATCGGAATTAATTTTTACCTACACAGTTTATAACGCTGACATGATAGCACCGTCCTAACTAATTCATAAAGATCTTAATGTTCATATGTTGCTGATTTAGCCCAAACCAAATACCTATCCTTTCATAGTAAACTGCATAACCTTTCAAATCCACTGGTCTCTCAACTTGCATCGCATTCTATTACGACAATCCTCCAAGGTGTCTGAATAGAATAAAGAATCATTTAGAACTTTTATTAAAGTGGTAAGTGCCAATGGGCAGTTACTTTACAAGTAATTACATATTATTGTGGACATTATAATCGCATTTACTTATTGTATTTTTTTAAATTATAAATTTCAATGAATAGATACATTAAAAAATATATATATTACCTAATATCATTTTATCAGGCGTTGATGTTTTTTCTTCTTAAATAAATCAGCATAATAATTAATTAATTGATTGAAACAGACCACTTACCTTTTGAAGTGCTCTGGACTCGAAATACCAAACATATGTTTTTAATTAAAATAGTTCTGGTAAACACTTCATTGGAGACTGGTATTGGTATACCTTTTTTTTAATTTTAATAAAATTAAATTTATTTTTTTTAATTGTATTAATGGTATACTTTGATCATGCTCCCTAATTCCAATTCTTTACATCTACTCATTTACGTTTCGGTTTATTACTCCTTAGCCCCTCCCCTCCCTCCTTTTGCATCAGCAACTACTAGTGTTTCGATGTCGTTACCTTAATTTATTTCACAACCTAAATAAGAAAACAATTATTTTAATTTAAACTTTAAACATAGTTAATTTAGAATTAAACAGTAGATACGTTAACCTCAGATATCAATACTATGATGTCATCAATTTAATTCCCAAACATCATCATTTAACTCCTACAGTGGATTGTAGGAAAACTAACTATATTAAAAAAAAAAATATTTCCATTTACTTTATTCCTTGTGGGTATTACATTATTTCACAGAAGTGGAAATGGTAGAAATATATTTCCCAGCCAACCTGATTATTGAGCATTTTTCAAGAAGATCTAATCAAAGATTATATTTTTTATAGACTTCTGTAAGAAAAAAAAATCCATGCTGATATCCAGCTAGTTTATTTTTTTTATAAAAGTGGGTTATTGCATTTGAAGAATGTTGAATGGTTCCTAATGTTACAGTTCCTAAGCAATTTGTAATAAATCTGCCTACTTCTTCAAAATAGGGTGAAATACATGGCACCTTTCATTGGTCATCATCACAGCAAAGGCCATACCACCCATTTTTTAACGGTCAATGAATTGGAAAAATAAAAAGCATAAACATTGATTAGTAAGGTAATCTTTTTGTTCCGATTAGAAATTACTAACACACACAGATTTAAAAGACAAGAAACTGCTAGTCGTCGCCGACTACTTTAACATTTATTAGATAATCGTTCTACAATAAATTACAAAAAACTGATTTACGCGACAGTAATTAGACCCCTTTGGACGTACGGATTTGAGCTTTGAGCACCACTAAAGAGCTTCCAATGCTTCTCTTACCAAATCCTTAGAAAGCAAAATCCTTCATAAAATCTTCAATGCTCCTCATTATAACACAAACAAACTTATCTATAAAGATTTCAATATTCCGTATGTTGCTGATTTGACCTAAACCAGACACATACCCTTTTATAGTCCATACCCAATCGAATCCAGAAGTCTTACACTTAATTCCGTAATAATTTCATTAAACTGCTAATAGTGAGTAGTTCCTTGCATTGTAACCATGTTCCTAAAATTGACTTGTTGTATATAGTGTATACAGTTGTGGAGATCAATAAATTGTAAAAACAAAAAAAAGTTAAAAAGGTAATAAAGTCTTTAATTACTAAAAATCTTTAGATTCTACACCAATTCCGCAATCATTTTCGAAAATGCAGTGACATTTTATATGACGAGTAAAATTTAATGCTTCCTAATCATCCACTGATAACAATAACAACTTGACATTGAGAACACTGTGAATAACCGTTACACATTTTTCAAAATATCATTATATCGTAGTGTAATAAAGTAAAATAAATTGGGTGTTGAGTGTAATTACCATGGGTGTTCGTTTATTTGTTTTGTTTTTTTAATCGGTATCAAAAAAATAAAAACTTGGTTATATTTTGAAAATGGCTCATATTCAGCAGTAATCTTTTCTGAAATTCACTTAAAATTACATTGCAATACATTTGTTTAATCATTATTTTTTTTGTATACTCCTGTCTTCATACTGAAAATAACCAGCGAACTGAAAATAATAAAACGAAATGGTGTAAGCTATGTTAATTATTATTATCCTTTGGTACTTCCTCCTGCCTTTATTTCAGCTAGTTTCTTCAGTTGAGGAAATACTTCGTATAACCTTTTTTTTATCATTTTTTTTTTATGAATTAATGATTATTTGCCTGAAAGACTTAATCATTATTAAATTAGGTGTATACCAGGAAATTAGTTGTCAAAGAGCTATGATTAAAGTTTAGGTAATGATTAAATTATGCCCAACTTAGCCTACCAGGAACAAATCTATAAACTGAAACATGCAGTTCTTTTTTCACCTTTTCTGCATTCAATTCACTTTGATGAATTAACTGTAACTTCTATTGGAATTATTTTATTTGAAAACTAGTTTAGAATGTTAAACATTTATTATCAGTTCTCTCTTTTTGTCCTAACGGATTTTTTTTTATTTTTAGGATTATGTCTGACGGGTTCAGAAACATCATCTATATATACCCTCTGCTAAGATGGTTTGAGGTTTATCTATTGTATTACTTTCAAGCAAAATAACACCACCCAAAGACAAAAATATAGCCGTAATCCGACATAATTTTTAAACAGGCTTTTCTGGCTCAATGAAAACACTAATCTAACTTTAAGCTAGGTATAAACTTTAGAATATTAAACAGAATTATGTCAAATTGCGGTATATTAGGTACATTACATTACACTACGACACGGAGCATATCGTCCATTATACTTACAATACTAAACTTAAAACCTGACTATGTTTATTCTAACTGTATTTAAGATTGACATAAAATTAAAGGATAACACAATGCTAGACAGATAATGCTTACTTAAATAAGCGTCAAAGGCTAATATACTCGCAATGAGTATTGACCCTTCAATACCATGGTGCGTACCTCAAGTAAGTCATGTGTGTACTCGTTGTAGCAAAAACGATCCTTAGATAAAACTCTGACAGCGGTTAAATCCGAGTACATACTCACTGAAACCCATTTGGACTTATTTATGGAAATTCGCGTGACGGCCAAAAAATCTCTCATAATATAAACCAAGTACTATACTAACTTTTCAATTACAAACATTGCACGATCTCTATAATTCGTCTGCATGGTGCAAAAAAACAAAAACTCACTGCATATATCCACGGCATCATTCAAACGTTCTTTTATGACCTGAGCATGTGATTTCTGGAACTCCCTTCCTTCCAAATTTCGCCATTCCTCCAGTCATATAGTAGAAGAAAATATTTATCACAATGAAATATGAATGTTCAAGATATAATTTTAATTTTGTTTTTGTATTTATTTTATTGTAACTTTGGTCTCGTTTATATTATCTTCAAATAAGATATATTTTTAGCCCGGTTTAATGTATTTCTCTTCTTTTTTTTAAAATTCTTATTTCTTTTTCAGGTTTCATACTTCATTTTATTTTTTTTATCCTAAAGATCAATTTTGATTTTTCATGTAATATTTACAGTATATATATATAGCCTTTCATTTGAAGCTAAAATAGTCAGTATGAATTCTTGATACATTTACCTAAAGAAAAAAAAAAACATTATCTTGTTGGCGCAGATGCTTTTATCACAAATCATTTATCATAACTAGGGATCGGATTTTTATATGCAAATATGCATTTATTTTCGTTTAATATGCGGTAAATATGTGATTTTCTTAAAATATTTTCAGAAATATTTAAGTGAAATGGACATTTTTTTTATGGAATTGAATTTTTTTTTCAAGTTATAATGATATATGTATACAAAAAAAGAACACTTTTACAATTTATAATAATTATTAGGAATAAAAGAATTTTTTTACAACTTATAATAATTATTAGGAACAAAAGAATTTTTTTTACAAGTTATAATGATTTATATAACAAAAGAACATTTTTACAGTATATAATAATAAAAGATGTGTTAAATTTTTAATTTTGAAAACTTCTCTCTTCGAAATTGTTTGCTACCACATGGAATTTCAAATGTTGGAACGTAAAGTGACGATGATCTGTCGTACTCTTAAGGCTGTCTACAAAACTATTGGTCAGATCTAAAATTACTTTTTTCTTCTAAAAGCTAGTTAAATATACTATTAGGCGTCATATATCAAGTTTAAATCAGGTCTTATAAAATACACATACCAGAACGCTACGATTCCCGTTCTTTTGTGAATCACGTTTTTAAGGATATTTTTCACTATAGCTCCAAAACCATTTGTCCGATATCAAATTTCTTTTTTTCATTTCAAAGTTGATTAAATTTACAATTAGGTCTTATATATGTAATTTATATTAAATCCCATGAAATACGCAAGCCAGCCCATTGAACATGTCATAATTGTCAAAACACACGCATTTGACGTGCTAGCGTGTGTGTTTCACGGGATTGAATAAAAGAATATAGGATCTAATTGTAAATTTAACCAGCTTTGAGATTAAAAAAAAAAAAAAAAAAAAAAAAAAAAAAAAAAAAAAAATTGGGATCGGACAAATAGTGTCGGAACTAAGCCGCAAGTTGCCCATTTTATACAAATTTTCCCAAGACCATAACTCCGCGAAAAATGGTCCGATTTTGGAGTTGTTTATTCATTTCGTAGGTTCTGGTTCCGGCAATATTTAATATTTGCAGACTTTTTTCGAAAAAAGCTTTGTTTTCGTTTTATAGGTAAAAACGAAATTAACCGGTATTTTGGGCGTTTGTTTGCGATTTTGAATAATCAGCCGATCGCTGCCGTGGTAGCTAAGTTCAGATTCGGATCCAGCACCCCAAAAAACATGAAGATACGTTAAGAATAAAAGGTCGGCCGTTTTTTCTTGAAAACGTTCTTTTGGAGCCTTATTTTACTGAACTATTGTGCCCACTGTGATTCTCAGCCTTACAGTCTGTGGTTCATAGTGCCTGTCAACCACCTCCAAATTATGAAAATATGCCCAAAATGAAAAACATGTGGAAATAGAATAGAATAGAATAGAATAGAAAAATAATTTTATTCTGGGACAAAGTCCCTTAAGAATAACATATAAGTACATGTATAACTAAATTAAATCTGGTTAGAGACATAATGAGATAAAAAAAGAAAAAAAGAAAAACAATAATACATTAATGACACTATGTACATAGATGATATTTAAATAAACAGAAAAGAAAATAAGATAACATTCTACAAATTAGAGAAGATAAAATTAAATAAGAAAAAAATAAAATAAAATAATATAGACAAATCTTTTAGTACAATGATTAGATTTGTATGTACAATATAAGTAACCAATGTTATATTCGTGGAAAGTGAAATTTGTATTAAAAGGAATCTCAATTATTCCAGAACTGAATCCAGCAATGCAATAATAATTTTGACTAAGTAGGTAGATAGCGTCAGCTTGGATGAGAAGGAGGTATTGGAAATATAAATATTTGAATGTTTACAGGGATTTAGCTTGTCTGATGTGAGGAGGGATGGAGTTCCAGAGGATTGGTGAGTGGAAAAGGAAGGAGCGTTGGAATGTTGAAGTTCTATGGGATGGGGTATACAGATCAGAAAGACGGGATCTTGTATGTATTGGATTGAGTGCAGATCTGAATTGAATCTTATTGTAAATATAAAAAGGTTGAAGGGTATTGATAATTTGGTACAGGAATGTTCCATGGAAATATTGTTTACAGAAAGAGGGATAGAGCCAATTTAGTTGGGAATAGTGATGGGAAACAGGGGAACGCCTCGGACTACCGAAGACAAACCTGACGAAGCAGTGAAATATGTACTTATTTTGATTAAATATGTGGGAATATGTATTTATTTTGATCAAATATGTATAAATATGCAATAACATCCAAATATGTGTAAATATGTTAAATAAAATTGGCCTCAAACGGCTTGAAAAGTGTCAGTATGAACTCTTCTAGTTGAAAAACGTCTGAATCCGATCCCTAATCATAACTCAGCAGTTGTTAGAATGCAATTATTATCTAGTAGTGCTTTTAAGATTTTTTTATGGATTCGAAAAAATAGAAGAATAAGAAAAATTAACTATTAAATTTTATTGATCTTCAAAAATAAACTTATGTTATGGATAGGACATCCATGGTTATATAAAAAAGAAATTCGTAAAGAATGAAACCTTTTCCTTTAAAATTAAAAATTTAGGTCATTTCCGTTATCCATTATATCAATATTGTGAGTAATTAAAGTTTCATTCATTCATTTTCCTCTCCTTGAGAAATTTAGTATTTATCAGTTTATTTAATTTTAGAAGTAAGTATGTTTGTTGAAATTGTAAAAGTTTCCTGACCTCACCCTGCTCATATTACCTTCCTCTGACCTATATTCTTCTTTCCATAGAACAGCATTATACCAACATTCGTTCCTAGCCGACCCATTTACCCTCTGGAACACTCCCTCCTGAAATTAGACATGCTCCTTCAATAAGCTAATTTGAAGCACTCTTGTTCTAACACCTGCTCACATTCCAGTCAGCTAATTTGAGTTTTAATTACAAATTAATTTGTATTAATATTTTATTTATAAATTTTCAATATATATAAATTGTATGTATATACATTTATGAATATTATGTTTGTGTAGTTATAGTTTCTCTTCTCACTTTCTCTTTTCCTTCTCATCCTCATTAGAAGATCTGCTTAACATTTTAATTGCTAATTTATATTTCTCGGGTATGTCTGTTTGAAATGGTCTCATTTTTTTAAAGATTATTTTTTCATACTTTCATATTGCATATATCTGGTATGTATGAATCCCAGACATTTTTTTCAATAAAACAATCTCTCTCCAAGGATCAGAAGTAAATTATATTGATTGGTTGACCATATATGAATAAAGGGTGTGAGTGGGGTGCTGTTATTAAAAACACAATAAAACGAAATTAATCTATTTATTTTACTTACAATTTTTTATTAATGAATATTATTATATGAAATCATCTTTTGTTATAATCTAGTTCATTTAGTTCCCATACGTCATCGGTATAAGAACTGCATTGGTTTGAATGTTTTATTTATTAGCTATATTGCACGTTTCGAATAAATTTCTAAGTGCTTTTTTGATACGCTTCATCTCTGTATAGCTCGGATCGAAAATTTGCCAATAATTTCCTTATCAGAAGCAGTAAATATAAAATCAGTAGATTATAGATAGGTATATCCCTGATCTATTGTTTTTCAATCAAAGATAAATTGAGTTTCTTTGTTAATAACCACAACTCCAACCAACTTCTTTATCTGAAGAAAAGTTATGAAAAATATTCCATACATTAAATACCGTAAACGGGGGCTACTTTGAAAAACGCGCTTTTAAAACGCAAATCCTTATGGTAGATCCAATTTACATGCTAGGATCCTTCAGTTTGTTTTATACATTTAAGGATCAAACATAGAATGCGCTACAATCGCGTTGGCCTTCCTTGCCCGAAGTAAGCCTTTTTATACTATCAGTGTTAACTGGTGTTTTTATAAATGTGTCAAAACTTCATCTGGCCTGGCGTATGTAGCAGCAGGTTGTTTCATGTGAGTAATACATTGATCACCAATCCATTCAGCAACATTTTCGTTTCATAGCTCTAACTCATTTCTTTAATTTTATATATTTTATTAGACAAAAAAAGGCACTTGGAGTGCTACGTTGAACAAAGTTGTAAACACATTTTAGAAGACGGTGTTTTTTTTAGATATTGTGTTATAATTTGTTTTGTTACTTGGTGAATATGAACAATTGATTTTATTCATATCTATAATTCAAACTATTTTAGATTTATGTCTTCATAATATAATTAAAATTGATTTCGATTTGATGATGAAAAAAAAATATATAGTTTATCAGGCACTAGTAAAATAAACAAAATCAAGAATAATAAAATAAAATCAATAAAAATAATCAAATTTTAATTGAAAATTGTATGCTACATACGCAATTTTGTTCCTTTGCTTCTAGTAATTTTGTCATTCAAGTTTTCCTTCTGTGTTTTGTTAGGTAAGGACCAATGTTCCTTTAAAACTAAATCTAGTTTATGTCAGTAGATAGTTTGTAAGTTGTTAATTTAGTAACTATATTAATCAACAACTTACTTTTTATAAAAGCTTTCAACTTTATTAAAAATATTTGTGTTTTTTAAATTTATGTTTCATCAACAAATCTGGTGATGAAGTGAACCAAATCCGCGGATTTACGGCAGAGTTTTGATAAAAAGTTTATGTTTTTTTTGCAAACTCAAAACAAAAAGAGAATAACTCTAAAAAAAAAAAATGCTTTAAAACTTAAATTTGATAATTAACAGGATTAAATTGAAGAAGTTTTTGAGGGAAAAATCGTCCTTATTCAAAGTAGTCCCTACTACTTTGAACAAGAGAAAAATGACTCCCTTCTCCCCCGTATACGGGGTTTTGAAGCTCAGTTACGTAGCTATCCATTGGTCCAAGAAAATTTAAAATACCCACAAAAATGATCGTGCGGCAGTGAAAAATGTGCTAAACCTGTTCAAAGTAGCCCCCGGTTACAGTACATGTATACAAAAAAAATATTTAAGATGATAAACAGTGAATAAAGCTTTCAAAAAAATATAAAAACAATTTTATATTGATCCGAGAATCAATATCAATTCTTTATGATTTCAAAATTCGATGGTAACCAAATAAAATGTAGCACGCAATATCGTTCCAGTTTTCCAATGTAGGGCACGAATTCTTAAGATTTGAAAATCATATCTACATAATATTAAAATAATAATAAACTATAAATACATTAACAACAGTTAACAGTCTAGAAAGATTTAATTCATATTAAGAATTATCGTTTTTCAGTGATCTATGCCTTCTTTTACATGGTTATTATTTTATGGCAAGATATTACCGGCCGTGAAAAACTGTTGAATAATTTAAATCGAAAACTGCTGTACGGCAGCGGTGAGTTAAGAACCTGTTGTGGGAGGCTATAAATCCACTCTGAATAAAACTAATTCAGAAGGCCCCCTACTCAGGCTGTTTGCTTAGTCGTGGGCGAACACCGATTCGGCAGGCAGTGAACACAGCCTCTAAACACTTCAATACTAAAATCAATGTCAAATAAACTAATCGACCAGAGAAAAATAAACGAAGTCTGCTTTTGATGCAGCATGCGTGGCCTGGGCTGCTAACACTAAATCTCTACTAGACATACCTGTAAATCAACCCAGGGGCTCCACACCTCAGGTAACCATTATTTTAATCATCATTCCCTATATTTACAAACGTTTTTAAGATGCACTATGCTATTACAATAACTTAACGAATCGTCAATAAAAAAATATTTCTTATAGTAAAAAATTGAGATAGGTGTTTCTTATTATTCTTAAAATTATTCTCAACTTCATTGGAAATGTACACTGTCGGTCAAAAGTTTGAGAACTCCCTGAAACAATCAGTAAATTTAAAAGTTTGACATTCAGTGAAAAATAAACAGACTTAAATAAAATTCAATTTAATATATTTTAGGCCAAGACCTTTAAAGGAAACAAACCAAAATTAAGTTTTCAATTTATACTGTTTTTTTTTTGTTTTTTTTATATTCAAACCATATACAATTTTGTTTGCCAACAGAAAAATCTTAGATTAAAAAAAAATTGAAATTTGAAATAAATAAATAAACAAAATAAAAACAGTTTCTTCTAGAGGCGTTAAATGAAGGCAACATGAGTTTTTGTTGTTATTTTAAATTTAATTAGATTTTTATTATATAAGTCCCTTTTTTTACAAAATGAAATATCTCAGAATCTATGTATTGAGGAAAAAAACTCAAATTATTTGTAAAATAATTGTTTTAATGTGTAAAATAAAATATATTATATATATATATATATATATATATATATATATATATATATATATATATAGAGAGAGAGAGAGAGAGAGAGGTAAATAAATAGAAAGGGGAGATGTTATAGATATTAAATTTTTAAATTTACCTATTTTGGCTTAGGGTGGTCTCAAACTTTTCACCGGCAGTGTATAAGTCTATTAATAGAACTAATTAAATACTTAAATGTAAATATTATTTACATAACAGTGAATTTTATCTATTTCAATATTTTAATTAGAAATGTGTCGATGATCCAAAGTCGATTCGTAAGAACTAGATCGATACCGCTGAGGTTGTCGATACTTATGTGGTACCAAATCGTGTATATATAATAAATAGATTGTTCTTCCTAATGATAAATAAAGAAAAAAATATTTGTTAATTATTATTATTCTGTTATTATTATTAATTAACAATTTTTTTCTCAGAATAAAGATAATGTTTTATTTAATTATATATTCATAATAGTTTTCAAGGCCTAATACACTGCTAAATCAACTACCATTATAATCTTCTATCTGCTGTGTTTAATGAAAGGTTTTAATTACATCCGCAATTTCTTAAGTAATAAATGAAACCTAGAATCTTAGGAATATTTATCTATCTTCTTAAATAACACTTTTTAAATTTAATTTTTTTTTTTTTTTACATAGTCTGCATTGTCATCAACTAATATATTATATTGTGTAGACAATAAATAGCATTTTCTATTTACTAATTTATTTCTTGAATAATTATTGTTTGTTATATAGCTTTAGTTTGCTTTTTTTAGCTCTCATACGAGTTTTTTTTTTCAATTCCAATGTGTTTTAAAGATAGGTGTCGAAACCGAGAATCAAGAATCGATTTTTTGGTACCGACACTTCCCTAATTTTAATGTACTGCGAAATGAGTATGTAGACTTTTTTTCTTTATTTTGTTCATATTTTATTAACTTTATTTTTGATGTGGTAATAAAATACCTTCTTTCTCTGTTTTTATTTAGTTATTAGTTAGTCTTTCTTGCATTTACATTTTAACTCGAACACCAGGTTTCAATCTTAGCATCTGCGTTCTAAATTTATTAGTCTCTTTGTATATATCTATTAATGTCTTTGTCTGAAATTAATAGAGCCAGACAATAGTACCATCATATTATACTTGCATTATTCTTAGGGAATAACGGGTCACTGAAAATAAAAGATTTTTTTCTCATTGCATTTCATTATGTAATTCTTTATTTATTAGCTGATAATCAGATTTTATGTAACAGTATATAATGAACGATTAACTATTTAATCTTTAAAGAAAAACAAAAGCGTTAAAAACACTCTAATGAATTTAAATTTACTATTTTTCAAATGATTATTGAAGAATAAACACATTATAGAAAACTTAAGAATCTGTATTTTTTAAAAATATCTGAAGCACTTCAAGATTTGATAATTATAAATAAAACAAAAATATTTATTGTTTTCTTCTTTTTTTAAAAATTATTCCAAACATTTTTACTCCTCTCAGCGTAAATTAACCGATTAATTATTAATATCAGCGTATTTTATTTATATTACAACAAAAACATTTTCCATTAAATATTTGATAAGGAAACTGCCGGGAAATTTTCAATTCGAGCAACACCAACAGAGTAGAGTGTGTCAAAGATCCCAAACACAAAAAATGTATGCAATACGTGACTTTTTTTTTATTCAAACAAATAAAGCTCTTAAACGGTAGGTCCTAGTGACAAATATTATGTAACAAAAAATATCTCCATTAAATTTCTGACAGGAAACTGTCGGCAAATGTACGATCCGAGCATAAATAACCGAGCTAGAGCAAGTCAAAATTTTACATTTTTGGGGGTGGAAAAAATTTTACACCAAAAAAAATATAACCTCCAGCCAAAAGACACATCCATTCCAAAATAAATTGTTGGACAATTTTTCTTATATGCAATACTTACATTTAGTTTTCAGCATGCATACATTTAGTGAACATTCGCTAATTAGAGTTACATAATAACAGTAACTCTAGTAAAAATAATAACTGACAAATAGTTAATGCCAAGAATTATCCAACGAGTTGTTATTTCACTGGCAATTTTCATAACTCGCTACCTAGAATGTCTTCGCCATGAGTGTTCTCACCTCGATTTCCCGTTCGCATAACCAAGGGATGACTAATCTATTATTCAGACATTGGTTTCTTAAACCTTAATTTTTCACCTGCCTTTTTGAAAGCTAAAAATGAATAAAAAAATGTTAAGAGTACAACATTTAAAGTATTTATAGTTTTTTTTTTTTTTTAAATTCACACCTTTCACAAATTTTATTTTTTCTAATACAAAAATAGATAATAAACAATTTTATTAACCAAGGTGATACTTCATCGTGCTTCTTTTATGTTTTTGAATGGCTCCCTATGTGACTAAAGGCGTTTTTCCATTACGTGTGGGCCATACCTCATCCTTTTATAGATATCCTATTATGAGTCAAATAAAGTAGGTGGAATAGGTTGAAATTTTAAGTATAGAGTCTAAGAAGCAATAATTACAGGTCTAGGTTTGATCCATGCAGATCTTAGGTTTCTGCTTGCATACATATGAGATGATAGTTCTCTCACGAATTCAGAAAAATATTTCGTAAACAAAATAAAGATTGATAAAATATAAGACAAAATGAAAGAAAGTAAAAACTGCTCTAGTAGTGGTTACTTTAATATTTAAATTATTATAATAGAGCGGCTAGAATTTGAATAACCTCCAAACTTACAATAAATTTAGGTGACACCATATAGAGGTAGTTTCAGCGTCACCAAGGCGTTAGTAGGGTGATTCCTAAACTTGGGCAATTTTCACAAAGTAGTTGATAAACATGAACTCATTGTCTATATTTTAATTTCCATGTTACCGTTGGGTCCTGTCCTACCTAAACCACTAACAAAATATCAAAACTACGGTTGCTTTTATTTTTTCCAATTTGTATATAGTTCGATTGTCTTTGCCATGGCGTGAAAATGGATCTAATTTCATATTTCAAAGCTATTTTTCCTCCGTCCAAGTAATCACACAAACAAAAAACGATACACGTTTATTTAGGGACATCTTAAGAGTGTTTAACAGTGTTTATTTTTTTATTTATAACCGGTGTCTTCTTAGATAGTATTTTGTAAAGAGTTTTGTGTGAGTGTCATGGCGAAAATAAAAGAGCTTTAGTTGTGAGGAAAATAGGATTTTTTGTGTTTTGTAGTGGCAGTTCTGAAATGCAGATTCACTTTTTTCAACTGACCATTGCTGTACAATTACAACTCGAAAACCCCTGAGAAACATATGAAAACAGGTTAATGTTTATATTCTTCTCATTGTCATGTCCGTTTGTGATCAAATTACTTGTCCGAAAAATCTATATTTTTAAATATAATTTTATTTTCGTCCTATACTAGAAATTTATATAAATCGACGTGGTCTTTGAGAAAAATACCTTTAACTTCCATTTTCTTATTGTCATGGCTTTTTCTACCTATCATTGTCATGGACTCTAAGAAGTAGCCATGACAATGACAGTACATATACTTAGATATTGTCTGTGAATACAAAGTAATATCGTTTTTATAACCAATAAGTCAGTGTTGTGGCCATCAAAATGAGAAGTAATGTCCTCATCATGGATTTTTCATTGTTATGACTTTTTTTTTCATGTTGAATATCGGAGAGGAAAATGAACATCTAAAAATTATCAGGGACAACTGAAAAACAAAAAAAAAATTATATCTTTCAATAGAATTTCAGAATTTTTAAATACGAAAATAGCCCCTAGTATTTGTTTTTGTCGAATTTTAACGTCATCAAAGAGATAGGTGTAATGTATTATTTATTATATATATATTATATATATCATATATATATATATATATATATATATATATATATATATACATATTATATAGGTTGTATAAACTCATTGAAATATTTTACAATGTATTGAATGTCATTTATTTCCTCGTGCTATTTTGATATTTAGGAAAATATAAAGGAAAAATATATGTTAGTTTCAATCAATTTTTTATTTTTCATGAACTTAAATAGAAATAATATACCTAAATGATAAATGCATTTGATAAATATTAAATCTCAGGCAAAGTTCGGGAAAGTATGTGAATTTCCTTAAATGTGTCTCACTACCTGTAAATGTGTCTGATCTCAATTAAGAATGAATCCTATAGAGTTAAAAACTGTTAATCAAGATTACAACCTCTGGAAGTGTACGCATTTTCTTCTAATTCCATGGATTTGAAACCTGATTATCTGTGTATTTAGTGTGTTGATTCATTGATTTGGTCAATATTTTTTTGGTTTTCTATTTTTTACTTATTTTTTGTTACTTGTAGGACGTCATATCCGAGCAAGAATTGGTAAAATCTAATATTAAAAAAATTGCATATTTTTAAATAAATGGACAATTTTTGTCTCTATTGATGGCCAAAGTTCACGAATCTCCAACTGCATTTAGTAACGTTTTATTATAACAAATAATAGATCCATGTACTAATTATTAAAAAATGTAGTGGAATATAAAATTTTAGAGGAAAAATACGAACAAACGAATTTGCCTTACTTTTTTATTTTATTTTTTATTTTGAGACAGCCCATCCCCGTCTATTGCACAATAAACACATTTTCCCCAAACTACGTCACTATTCTAGCAAATCTTATACTGTATCTATTTATAAAAGATTGTATAGCAATGATCAAGTAGGCACTCCAGACAATTTGAGGATGAGTCATCTTGCCATATAAATCAAAATAGATCCTATTAAAAATATATGTGATTCGCAGGAATTTTTCACTCACTCCCTCCCTCTCTCTCTCTCTCTCTCTCTCTCTTAAAATTAATTAATTAAACTTAAATATAATTTTTAAAAACAAAATGCTTAGCCTTCAGAAGTGTTAATTATATTTTTGAAATGCCAGAAATGTTATATTTTCAAAAATAAATGTAACGTTGTTGGAGAGGTTCTGACGAAGAATGCAGTTTTTCTAGCCAGTCAAATTTTACAATGGAATACAATTGCTTTGTCAATGGGATACAATGAAATTTGGCTAATGTTTGTTAAATAATTTAACTTTGGGAATGAATTTTCGAGACAACGGTAATCAATCAATAAATAACTTAAAAAAGATATATATATTTTTTCTATGAAATAAAGGAAATCATGTTTATTTGTTGAGATTATTTCCATATTCACAAATATTGAAAGATTTTAATAACGTATAAGTTATAAACGATGCAAATGACCACTAAAAGTTAAATAAGATTCAAGACAGTTTGTAGCAATTAACAACTAACAAATCACTGACTAGGTCAAAATAAAGCTTATTGAAATCCAACCTAAGTTTGATAAAACAAAATTAAAACGTGAAAACAAAAAAACGAAAAAGAAAGGTGCATGCAGGAGTCTAGTTTATGAATGCATTTTGAGCCCTAACAGATTCACGATCTAGATAGGAACAAAAGAGATATTGGTTCACTTCTATCTTTTAATTATAGCGGGAGATGGCTACCCCAGATATAACTACTTCTATGGCGAAGCCAATCTGAAAAAAACCCAATATCATGATTGAATATAATATAATAAATTGGATGGTGTTTTTTGATAGGTATATCAGGGTGAAGATTCATGAATCTCGTAAAAAAAAAGAAAGAAAAATTAATGTGGGTGTGCTTAGTACCACACGCTGGAGGTGAAAACTTCTTTGCCCGACTACATTCCCTAATACATTTTAAGATAAAAGGAGAGAAGAATAAGGAGAATAATAAACACTTAAAAAAACTGTTGCTGTTTTATATTGTATATCCAATACAGTAATCAGGCAACAGATAGCGGATATGTTCATCAGGGATCAGTGAAATATTAAAGGATACTTGATGGGATTTGTTTAGATTTATTTTAATTCTCCGTTTTTGACACCATTCATGAAAGTTAGTGATATGAGATTAAAGTGAAATTTCGTATTTAAATACATTATTCTATCTAATGTCCTTACATAATTTAATAGAATGACACGTTTCGTTAAAAATAATTATTTGAACTAACAGATAAATTATTGATAGTTCGCAATTTAATTCATAAGGTGATGGATTATCATTGGCGACCTGCAATTTCTAGTAGATTGCGATGCAATAAATTTTATGTACGTTTCATGTTTTCCTTATCTATTGCCTAGACGATAAGTGTGCTATTGGCTTTATATGGTGAGGTTAAGATTATCGGAAATGTAATGTAGATCAGTTTTCTATATAGGTTATTCGTGTTATCAATGTAATATATCTTTCCATGTTGTTATCTGAGGTAGTTTTCCAGATAGATTGGGTTACGTAAGTCATATACAGATTAGAAATTTTATAGGCAGTGATTTTAGTAATAAATTGGGCATAAATAATTTTTTGTATCCGTAATACAAAAAATTTTAAATTGCAATACAAAGAATGGCAACCTTCTGTAACATCAATACAGTAGAAACTCGGTAATTCGTCGTGAGTGGGGGTGAGGGGGTGACGAAATAACGGAAATGACGAATTATAGAATTTTGTTGATAAAGTAACAAAAAAGCATTTTAAACTATATTATTGTAATTTTCTTTGCAATTTATTGAATGTAACAACGACCAGATGAACATTATAAATATTGGAATTGAATGGCATGACAAAAAAACAAAAAATCTTGGAACAAAAACACTTTTTAAAAATTAAGTCATATAAAAAAACGTACATACATATATAAAATAGAAAAAAACAAACAGACATTCATATCATATTTATTTAATACATACTCTGATTTCGGGGATTCTTCAACTGCACTCATACTTCCTTTCATCTCTTACTACAATCTACGGAGAGATCGACTCCGGGCTTGTTCTGTTTGTTTTTTTTTAATCAAATGATTTTTAAAATGTATAAATATAGGCGTATTTTTTAGTGGCAAACCAAATGAGGCGGTTTAAAGATTAAATAAGTAGCAAAGGGAAAATGAATTACATACGTATTTAATTTTGTTATTTATATTTGCCAATTTAAAAAAGAAAACAAAAAAAAAAACATCTGAGGAATTACAGAATAAGACGAATTATCGAGTGAGGAAATAACGAGTTTCCACTGTATTATACTCAGGGATATCAGTGATAATGCAGTTCAGATAATTTTCAATCAGCCTGATCAACACTGCTTGGCAAAGCATTTAAAACATTTCTCTTCAAGAAATGAGTATTGCTCCTGCAAAACAAAAATCTAAGTGTTGTAGATATGTATTTGCTATTGAAAAATGAAAAAATAGAATTTCAATTCCAAACTGCCTAAGCTGAACAGCTGAAGGAGTAATGAGATAAATACAGCCGACAATAGCTACCGCCTCATTATTATTTAAGAATTTTAGTTATTTCAGGATAACGATTATTTTTCATTTCATTGGAAGGTTTACCTGAAAACTTGAATAAACACAAAGGAATTTTCTAGCGTGTTGCTGTGCTACAACAAATCACAAAGTATGTAATGAATATTTTAAGAGAAAAAGAAATATTCACAATATTTAATAAGTAACAACACTAACTATTGTAGAAGTCGTTTGATAATTTCTTCATTTAATTCAAATTTTAATATAATTATTGATTGATTATTGGAACTGTAAATTATATGAAATAAAAAATGAAAAAAATATGCTCATATCTATATATGCAATAATATAGGGTAAAATACGCAATTAAATACATAAAATATGCAACTATCTATATTATTTAGAAAAAATAAAAAAATACAATACATGCTTATACATAATTGTGTTGAAAAGGGAAACAACTGGAATAAGACAACTAAAAATTAAAAAAACAAAAAGGCAAAGGTAATATTAAAATACAAAACAAGCACGGAAGGGTATAACAGGAGAACATGAATCAGTATCCAAACAAGAATTTTCTGATCTAATGGCAGTTGCTGTAAAAATATTTTATTTTTTTATTTTTTAAAATTTTGATTCCTTACCTTTGATGTATTTGCATTTTGTTATTTTTTTGTACTAAAAACTGTGCAGTAGTTGATACAACTTTATCAAAACAAACACAAATAAAACGTCTCCATCACACTTAAATGATTCAATTGCAAACTCATTCAATTGTACATTCATTCTAACAAGATTTTTGTCTTTGCAAGAGTGGTTTTCACTATTCACAGAGTGTACAAATAAACAGCTAATAAATGATGAGTCTTAGAGGAAAATGCGTGAGAAACTGGATAATTGAAAGGTAGTTGGAAGAACGGAAAAAAGAACAGTGAAGTAATATTCTAAATATTTGATCAGAGCGGGAAAGAGATACTAATCCGATTAAAACATTTCAAGAGAAGCATATGCGATTGAAATATCGCGCAAAGGGAACAATCAGCAACTGGACAAGCACGAACTAATTCATTAGGCGAAAAAAAAAGAACAGGAGTTCCCATAGCTATTATTTGGTTTTTATTTATATTTTATTTTTTTTTTCTGCTCAGAAACATAAACAAAATCGACAGAGAAATACTGATATCCCGAATATATAGATAAACATGCAATTAAAGTTCAAAATATGTATTTATGGCAAAATATGAAATATAAAAATGTCGGATATTTAGATAAATATACAGTTACAGTTAAACATATGCACATATGTCCAAATAAAAGTTATTCAAATTGATTCCAAATACCTCATAACATATAAATTTTGATGATAATAAATGTTTTAATTGGCTGGGAGAAATATGCAAATGCATATATTTCACAGCCTTACTGATTATCGAGTGCTGGGACGATTTCCCTTAAAATCATAATATTAAACAAAACCAATCGGTGAATACCCCATACCTTTTGCCACAAACAGTAAACAGAATTTCTTAAAATAATATATGTAAAACGAACTATGGAAAATAAAAAAGTTAAAATAATACACCTTTGTATGGAATTTATAATTTCAAAAGTAGTGTATACTCCATAGCTATATTTATCAAACGAAAACTCAGCTTGTTTTAATTAATTCGAGGTTAGTGAGCGATGAAACATTGAAGCCATGGAAACTATAATGGAACTATAATTTTCTATAGTGTATTATATATTTCCAAAGTGGTAGAATGTGGCGCAAACTATGTGCATAGTTTAATTTAGGTTTAATATATCTTACATATATTAATTTATACGTTTATATAAATTAATATATATTATATCTTAATATATCCGATTATTGGTTGTGAGGTATTTAGCGTTAACTATAAGGAGTAATTTTAAACAAGAGAGGAGTAATTTTAAACTAAAACAATGATTTTAGTGCCAGTGTGGTTGCTCACATTTTGATCCACAATATTAGTATGAAAACTTTTTTTATCATAAAAAAACTTATTTACGTCTTAGTAAATGATTGAAACCTCAAAGTAGCCGCAATTTATGTAAGTATAGATTGTACATCTATAAATAAAAAGAATCTTAAGGAGTTGTTGACCTCTGCCTGCAATTAAAGATAAGGAAACCACCATATCTTTCAGGAAGAGGACCTGTGATACTTCGAAAACACACAAATACTTACCTTCAAGGATATTTTCTCAGTTGAAATCGTTTGAACGTAGCCTGGCAAAAACAAGGTTTTAGTTGATCATTCTCGATTGAATCAAGTCTTCTGATCTTGTTATTCTCTATTTACAATAAGGATCGATGAATTAATCCCCACTTCTATTGGATTTACTTTTTTGTTATAGCTAGTTTAGAATGTTAAACATTCATCATCAGTTCTAAAAGATATAAAATTTTCATAGCATAAGCACCTTGTTGCATGAATTACATATAAACTCCCCGTAAAAAATATTGCAACACCCATAATTCTCGAGATTTTCCTGGTTTACCTTAATCCATACTTGGTTTACATTCATATTAATATTATTAATTAAACATGAGACATTAAGGATTAGACACATCAATGTTTTACCCTGTTAATAACAAACGATAAAATTTTAGATTATTTTTTTTCAAATTTCCTTCAGTCCATGTTTATAATCCGTTTCGTTACTAACAAGTATGCCAAGACTAGTGGAAGCAGTAATTTAAGCCAGATGGAGCAATATCTCTGATTAAATAAAAATTCAAAAGTTAAATGTTAAAATTGTAAAAAATGAAAATTTAAAAAAGTAATTTTTCTAACTTCTTTGTTTATCGGAAGAAATATTGTAATTTATTTTAATGAAAATTGTTTATGTCTTGTATAAAGATGTATATTATAGACTTCAGAACATTTCTTTATTATGAAAAAAATAAGTTTTTATAAAATTCAAATATTTCAAAGAGTTGAGATACTTTTGACGGGGAGTTTTTGAAACTGTAAGATAAGAAACCATATATATTGGTATTCACTTAAGGAGGTAAAATCGACTTATGAAATCCATCAAGAGTGGAAAGGGCCAGATAGGGTTTTTCCTATGACTGGTTGTTTTTTTTACCATTCCTATTTAAAATGGGACTATTGTTAATATTTATCAGGTCCTTTGAAGTATAAAAAATATAAATAAATAATAAAAATATATTTCGGCAAGAAAGAAATTTCTATGCACATAGATATGATCGAACATATTCAAAATTATTCTTTCTAGAAGGGTGGACTGATTCATAGGATTCTTGGAGGTTCTTAAAAATTCCTATTTCTTCATTAGTTATATTACACAAGGTTAAATCTGTTGCCCAATGTTCATTCTGTTGTAATAAAATATTACAACTTTTAGAAAAAAAAAAATTATTTTGATTTTTAAAAATAGAAAAATGCATATCAGTGATATTTGTTTAATTTTCTCAAAAAGTTTTATAGTTGTAATATGGAAAAAGTAGAGTCGTAATTTGGAAATTTTACTAAATGTAAAGGCATTGCTTGCTATGTAATTTAGTTCCATTATTTTGAGTAGGCAAAAGTTCATTTGTAAACCCATAGATAAACGCAGGTAATAACAGGGCTTATAAAAAAAAAATGACCGTTTTATCAAATTCCAGAGTTCAAAAGTCTGTAAATATCTTAATTTATTATTTACCAACACTTAATAATCCCTTTAGAGCATTCTCTAAGCTTATTTCTAACAGTAGGCTTCTTTAAAAAAAAGATTCAGTTCAGTTATTTATTTCAAAGAAGAAACATGACAGTGTCCTACCAAATTCTCGTAATTTTAAGACATTACTGGAAAAAAAATTTCACAGCCGCTGAAGTAGCCCGTGAAATTATTAAATACGAAGAGGTAGGTGTCCTTGAAGAGCGCACTGCGTGGCATTGGTTAGAAAAATTTAGAAAGTGGAGATAAGCCTTTGGAAATGAAGAAGGGCTTCGGGCGGCCATTAATGGATATTGATGAGGTTCTGAAGGAAGCAATTGAGTCAAATCTGTCCACAAGTACTCGCGAACTTGCCAGGGAGCTGTGGTGATACTATTAGTCACCATCATCTCTCCATGGGGAAGGTGAAAAGACCTGTAGACTGGTCCCTCACAAACTTACTCCTTAACAATCAGCAGTCGAACCAAAGAAAAGTTTACAGAACTTCATGGGTTTGAGCTCCTGTCTAATCCACCACATGGTCCAGACCTCGCACCTTCGAATTACTACTTGTTTCGATCAATGGCCCATTTTTCAAGGGAAACAATTTGATAATTTTACGGAAGTTGAAAATGCTGTCCAAGAGTCCTTTGACAGCCATCCCAAGGAATGGTAGCAGCGTGGCATCGAGCAATTGGCTAGCAGATGAACAATGACGGTAGATAACAATGGACTATACTTTGAGTATCAATTGTGTTTTATATCAAAGAAATAATAATACAAATATTTGTTTAAAAAACGGTCATTTTTTTTTTTTATAAACCCCATTAAAAGGCAGTTAAGTCCTTTAAAAAAAAAAGTATGTATATACACACATATATAATTCGACAGTAAACTGAAAATGAGGCAATAAGAGTAAAAAGTAAAATATAATAGATTGTAAATACCCCCACTATCAAACCCGTCTGAAGGACACTGGTTTCAGATCTGCTAGGATCTGACGATTTTATAGCCGAAGGACATCCCTGGCCACTCCTTCTAGACAGATTAGTTTTCGACCTTTTGGAAATTGATTCATTTTGTTAAATTTTAATTTAAGATTAGAATTACACCCTCTCTTCCTGCCTAATCCTTTTCACTGGACACTTAAGGATATTTTTTTGAGATCTGCCAGAATCTAACGAGGATTTCTCCATTGTTGTCTTTTCGATAACTAATTAAATTGCTTAACGTATTCGTCGGGAAGTTGGAGATAGTCTCTCAACCCTATCAACCTCTTACCGTCGGAAGTTTTTACAACATAGAGGGGATTTATTATACTAAATGTAATAGTTTTACAAGTAAAACAAACGAAAAAATAAATAAATAAAATCATATTCTGATTCATTCAGCTCCGTATTACTTGCTAGTATAGAAAAACATGGTCGTTGGCCAGCAGGTTTCTATCACTGATATCTCTTGTACGCACTACACTGGACCTATAATACTCTAATGCAGGCCTTTATTTACGTATATCCTCATATTTTACCTTCAAGTTACACTGAATATACAATGGAGGTGACAAAGGTATTTCACATAAAAAGAAAATTCACGAAAATGGGTATTATTTGAAGCATTGGCATGTATTTTTCGTGGGAAAAAACCGCTATTTCCAAATGTTGGGACGGAATATTTATTTGTGTAATCGGTAGTACAGCACATAACACGACAGGAATTACCTATAATTATTATCTAGAATACAGAAAATTCCGACTTATGTTGTATTGTGAAACAAAAAATAGAAACTTGATAAGTGGTTTAGGTGCTTTCTGGATTGCATTCTAATAAATCACGTCTTCTTGAAACTGGAGTCAGACTTTGGCCCACGCATTTCCGGTAGAAGTTATATGCCTTAGTAATGCCATAAAACTTATTTTAAATCTATTTCGAATAGCCATTCGTATTGTCTCCATGGAAACAAACCGAACTACATCATCGGGCTGTTTCAACAAATAATCCTGATTCCAGAGTAGAATTACAGAGATCTAATGGGGTTTTACACTTTGTTCGTTCCTTTCCACTTCCCACAGATTCTAGAGGAAATGTTCGTTGGAATTTTTATTTTTGATTTATATAAAAAACCAATGTAACTAATCAAAAATATCCTTAAGAGCATGATGTTAATAGCTCAGGTGTATCTCATTTAACAGAAAGCCAGACTTCGTTTCTTTATAAATAGTGAAATGCCTTTTTAAATATTCCAGTCACGTTACAATGATATTCACCGTTTATTTTATCGTTTTAGTTAATTTATGTAACGAATCATATTGTATGAATGGATACTTTGTCATCTATATTACTCATTGCCTAAAATTAAGGCAGATTGCAATATTAATTCAATTAAACACCTCTATCTATATATCTATCAGAAGTTCTTAATTATTATTCATTATTGATTTAAGCCCATCTAAGAACTATTATGACTAGTTTCTTTGGATGCTTTCTTTTGTTCCCAATACTTCTTGAGAGCAGCCAATAGTTTTTCCTTTTCCCTTGCGTCATAGCTTTTCGACTGGTGTTAATTTTGGGTGATGGGAACCAAGATTTCCCAATATCTCTAAATTTCGATCGATCCAACACATGAAGGTCAGAAATTCCAGCGACATCTAGGTCTCTTTGCACTTCATTAAGCCACAGAATAAGACTCGAAGTCTTTAAAGTACCTTTCAATGAAATCTGTCGAACTCCAGCCGCCTACGTCGCATACTAGTGTTGGCTGTTTCCAAATTTCGGCACAATTCATGATTCGCCTTCAGTCTGTAGGGTCCATCTGGGAGAACTCTCGGCCCATGAATTTTCCTGAGGATACGTCTTTCAACTTTTTTCAGACCATCCAAGGGGCCATTCTTGTTCATTAATAAAGTTTCTGCCGCATATAAGAACTGGGGTCTTACTACAGTTTTGTAATGTTGGATTTTGGCGTTCTTCGAAATACACCTCTTATTGTATCGATTTCGCGATAACTGGTAGGCTGTATTAAGTTTGGTACATCTTTTTAATATGGAGGTACCATCTCTACCATTGGGACGGACCAATTCACCGAGATACCGGAATCCGTTTTCTCTTCCTATTCTTTCGTCAGTGGTTATCAAAAGGGCTTTTCCGGGTTGTCGACTCTCAATATTCCACTTAATTTATTCCATGTGAGTGAGATAATTTGCCTTGCTTTAGAAAATAATTGCTCTGTTGAGACTGAAGTGGATCAGTGGTGACATATTACCTGGTCAACCTACATAAAAATCGAAAATTTGCATTAATAACTTTATCTTATTCAAACCAATTTTATAAGGTTTTGTTAGCTTTTTGTATTTTTATAATATAGAGAAAACGATATATCATAAGGTACAAATCAATATATCGATATATCGTGTGTCGGATATCCATCCCTAATTGTAGGTAAAACTAAGAAAGAGACATATCAGATAATTTCTTAAGTAACTAATAAACTGTGTATTAAATACATTTAGATGCATAAAATTGTTAATTTTATTTTATTTTTTTCTACATTCAGGAACGTTGTCACAAAGAAATATCTGTAAACGTTTCTGTTAAACCATTATTCAAAAATAATTATTTCAATCTAGCCTCTATTCTATACTGACGTATAATCCTAGTTGATATCCAAATGAAGGGATATATCTTGTTCATACATCTGATTAATTAGGTTAATGGAGGGAGGTTTTAAAGTATTATGACCTTATCAGTCAAACGCATTAACGGATTTCTATTCTCTTAATTATAATCTCTCAAATCTATAAGTTAGAAGCGAAGCCGTATGACCGGAATAACTTTTAAAATCCCTAGATTAAGAAAAAAATTCCGTTTAATTAAAGGGGCTTCCAAAACATCTATCGTCATGAAAAAACGCTCTGCTTATTGTACTGAACAAAAACGTCATTTACGGTAAGGCTATTTTTTTATTTCCCTGTAATTTTATTGAAATTTACAACTGCATAACAAAAAGACATTAGTTAAATGAGAGGAATGATATATGAGAATTTAAAATGGATGTGGTTTATTTCATTGCAGAATTTACGATTATGTTGATAATTGGGGTCTTAGTACCCTCAAATTATCTGCATCATCGAGAATTTAAAATGTTTTATTCTACTGACCAAGCTACTCTTGAGAGCTGGAAGTTATTTATAGCAGGTCATAACTTTTTTTTAATCTTTACACTCCGAACTTTTTTTCCACATCATTATAATGTTCAAGTTTTCTTAACAGATGTTTTATTGTATATCCTTTGCTAAAATATTTGTCCTTAATAACATTTTTTTCATTGTTTCGCGCAAATAGCTCGTCACCTGTGCTGGGCCACTTACAATAATCTTCGCCAGCCAACTAACTGTAATAAACTCTATTTTACCTTTTGTTGCATATTTCCAGTCTCGAACATAGAAACGAATACTCGCATCTTTGTCCAGTGCTTCCTTTTACCTCAAGTCAGGTCGGTCTTCTATTTTCATACCTTTGAATCCGTCTATGAGGATCTTCCGGGAAATCATAGGATCTTCCAAACGTGCAACGTTACCAGCCCAAGTTTCCCCGTCTTGACATCTGAGCATTTGAAGATTTTGTGTGATTACCTATTCTCGAGTCATCTATCCTTGCCAACTATTATGGGTCCCTAGATCATTCTATGAATCGTCCTCTGGAATGCTAGGAGTCATCTGCATTCAATAACATTCAAAAGATAGGTTTTGATATTATATTATAGAATGAGGCCTCTTGATAACTCTTGCGTTATTAGGAGTAACAATGCTTTTACTCCAGTTATATGCTTTAGTTTTTACTGGAGTCAAATGTACAATATTATGAAAGCGGTTATATGATTCAGTCATTTAATTCAACAAATCTTTCCTAAGAATGTGTAATTTTTGTATCAATCAATTATTAGCCTTTCCAATTAAATATTATATTTACTGCCATCTGAATCTTTCTAATCTGTTAGGAAAACTTTTAATTAGGAGATTTTTTCCCAATGATTATACAGAAGTCCATAATAAATATTTTATTTTAACAGGTATGATAATATAATATCACGAGAAAGGTTGAGCCAGTAAAGATAGTTATCCAATCATAGATAAACAAAACAATAATTTATCATTTAAATACCTCCAGGTCATGCTGATAAAATTATTTAATGAAGTCAGAATTTATAGTCTAATCAATCATTTACAGATAATTCTACCAGATATCTGTGCATAAAATTATATAGTGACAGGTGGTTAGATGAGATGATTTCTAATTTATCGAGAAAATTTAATTTATTATTACGTATGGTATGAAAGTATTTTTTAATAAGAGGGCCATTTATTAGGATCCAAAGTTTTTTAGGGGAGTAATATTGGATGTAAAATTAACATTTTTTTTTTAAATTATGTTAAATAACAACACAGTCGTCAAACCGGTGATTTTCTACGGGACGGAGACCTCGTGCCTCCCCAGTCTAGAAAAGCTCCTGAAAATTGAGAGGGGGATCCTGAGAAGAATACATGGGCCCAGAAGGACACCAGAGGGTTACAGCTTGAAATCGAACAAAGAAATTTACAAGGATACAACGGATCTGTAGTCGGACATCAGAATAAGGAGGTTAAGGTTTTATGGGCACATGGTGAGGATGAGCCCCGAAAAGTTGAACCACCAGATCTTCGAGAAGATCCGTGGTTATAAAGTCTCGAATGGATACTTTAGACAACTGAGAAGTGATCTGAACCAGATAGGTCTGGGAGACCAGGAGTGCCTCGTTAGGGACGAGTACAGGAAGACACTGGCAAGGGGGAGGGTTCTTGTGGAGAGGAAACATCCCGGGAGGGGTCTCGCATGGACTGAGGAGAGAAAGAGAAAGAGTTCATGAAAAACATGTGGAAGAAGAAGAAGAAGCAGGCGAAGAGCAAAGAACAAGTGCTTCTCTCATGACAGTGGCCGTTCCGTGAAGAAAAAAAAAAACAATAAGACTGTGCGAGAATGAGTATAAAAATATTACTACATGAAGAAATGAATCCATTAAAGTCTTTGTTTTATCTGACCTATATATGATGTACCCCCAAGCCCGGCTGAAGCCTGAAAATTTAATTTCTATTTCTTCTGCCGAGGATAGACTTTAGGGGCAGGAGACCCTCTTTGTGTATACCCAATCACTATAAAGGGAGTTCCCTTATTTGAGAAAAAACCTGGCGGTTGAGCGTGATTGATTATATATCACCTAAACACAATTTATAAGGATTTTAAAAACTATCTCTATCTACTCGTAATTACTTCATACACCCTATTATATGGAAGTGAAGTAAAAACTCTAACAGGCAATCTTTCAACAAAGATAGCTAATACCGCATGTTTTAAATAGCAAATGAATTTTTTTTTCATTTATTGATATTTACAACTGTTCAAAATAATATACATTAAGTAAATGTGTTGATAGTGAATACAATGGCATGTAAATAACTTGTGAAGAACTACTCACTAGTAGTACTTCAATAAAATATACACTAAATGGTCTCTAGGCCATCTTCTTTTCAGGCGCCTCGGAGGATTATCGGGAATGGAGTGGGAAGCGAGTTGGGAGACTAGTGGATTGGAGTGGTTATGGAGCTTACTATGGGATGATAGATATCTGGTCTGGGCTTAATCAATACCATAAGGAACATTAAGGTCTTTATGGATAAGCTTATTGGTGACAAAGTAAGGGGCATTTAGGATTTTTCGAAGGATTTTGGATTGCAAGGATTGGATACGAGATGAATTGGATGGTTTAGTGGAGCCCAAAGCTCAACTCCGAACGTCCAAATAGGTCTAATCACAGCCATGTAAATGAGTCTTTTATAAAGTAAGGGGCATTTAGGATTTTTCGAAGGATTTTGGATTGCAAGGATTGGATGCGAGATGAATTGGATGGTTTAGTGGAGCCCAAAGCTCAACTTCGAACGTCTAAATAGGTCTAATCACAGACATGTAAATGAATCTTTTATAATTAATTGGGAGCTTTGATCGTTTGTCTAGTACATATTGAAGTAGTGTGTAACTACGAGCAGTTTTTTGTCGTTTTAGTCTTGTATGTGGATTCCAAGTAAGATGTTTGTCCAAGTGGAGTCCTAGGTAGCGGATCTGTTCAACAGGGATTAGTGGAATATCAGCAAATGAAATGAAGTGGTTATTCGTTCTACTGTGTTAGGTTAACAAAAAAAAAAATTAAAACCTGTACCACTAGAACCCGTAAAGGATCTTGGGTTCAATAATTGATAAGGTTGTACTGTTTCTTGGCCAACGGTTGTGAAAGGATTTAAAATTTGGTCAGAATCCCACTCAACCACCAGGTTTTCTCCTTTTAAGGGTACGTAATTGATTGAGCCTGGATGTATCCCTGGTCTTTATTCCCTGAAGTTAAGCCACCTCTGAAATAACTGAAAATAATAATAAAACTTTTATTGAGCAAGTATGACACTCGGCCTCAAAGAGGGCAATCAGTAATATGGATGGATTAACAGAAAATAAATTTAACTTTGTATTAATAAACGATTAGCCTTTGCTATTTAATATTATATTTATCGATATTTGAATCCTTCCAAATTAATTTATGCAAAAGGGACATCATAAATATAACATTTTTAATGACACCTCTGTATAACAAATTTTGTACATTTGTTCATTCTATTCTTCAGTTCATTCAACATTAAATTCTTTCTCATATCTGAAACCTAATGATTATGATTATAAATTTCTTTGATAGCTTATTTATATTTGTTTGGTGAACAAAATTAACAAAAAAAGTTATTAAGCTGTCAGGAATGTATGTCAGAAATTTTTGCATAACAGTTTAAAAAAAATTACTGATATAGATTAAATAAGGACAGTAACCGCCAAGCGCGTGATTTCAAGTTATTTAAAATATTTATCTTAAGTGTTAGAAGCAGGTTACATTGTTCACTTTTTTTTTTTTTTCTTTTTTCAAAAGAATTCTATTGCAGATAGAATATTTATAGAATATAGAGTAGGTGCACCATTTTTTTTCCTGAAACGTTAACTTAACCGTTTTTACACAGTAAGTGAAACCTTTAGCTAATGAGTCACCTTTCAGGGCGATAATTTAACGCTGTCTGATAAGATTGACTCAGATCGTACACATTTATTGTATAAATGACATCACAGACCATTAATAGTCGAAGGAGGAAAGTCAAAGGGATTTTCCTTATAAGTAAGATTTTAGCTTCAGAACTAAAAAGGATATCAGAAATTACTTGAGTCTCTTATACATCAAAGTATCTTTATGGATATTTGTAACCCTTAAGATATTTTAGAAAACAAATTATTACTACAGCCAAAACTTTTTTAGTCGAAAAATTCGTTACGTCGAAGTGAATCCCATTTCCCAATGACGTTTATATAATCAATTGTTTTCGTTTACTTGAACCAACAATCGTTAACTCGAAGTAAAATATTTCTACACAACACCCGAGACTTTATAAGTCAAATTTCCTGAGGCGGTAGGCTCATGCTGAAGTTTTCCTAGTATTGTGTTCTCTGAGGTACCTAATTTCGTAGTGTCAGCCCTCTGTCAATTTCTCAATTGGAGTAAAAAAAAAAGAAATGATTTCAGGGCCATGTTAAAGCAATTTATGGAAAGATACTGGTATACAATAACGCGAATAATTCCTCAGATGTAAATCTTTAGTTTCAGCAATTATTTCAGTGAAGTTCGGTATAATAATTGATTTACCGCTAGAAACTACTTTCAAAATCGTTTCCAAATTAATTATCAATGTCTGGAATTTTAGTGAAAACCTGTGGCAGTGGTCTCTTTTGTTTTGTTTTTTTTTTATATCCAGGCTAAACAATTTTCTTTTATTCTCAGAGTTGGGCAAAATTTAATCATAATTTTGACAACTAATTTCTTGGAATCAATCACCTAATTGATTAATGATAAAATATTTCAGTAATTTGAAATGATGTAGGAATGATTATTTGACTGAAAGATTTAATCATGATTAAATTGGGTGATTGATCCCAAGAAATTAGTTATCAAATAACTATGGTTAAAGTTTAGCTGTGATTAAATTTTGCCCAACTCTGTATATTCTCCTCAAATTCATGCGAATATTCAGATAAATTATTTTCTTGTATGATTCTATCTAATAAAGCATCTGGTGCTTGGTTCATTACTGCGGCATACGTCTTACAGTTGAGAATTGGTATTGTGATCTATAACTACAAAATCACCGTAACGGGCAGTCAAAGGCATATATACTACATATCATAATAAACGTACTATTTATGGTTAAATTATGAAAGAAACATTATTTGAAGTTTTTTTAAAAAAATAATTACAAAATATGAAAACTTTTGAACATTTCTTACATAATCTTAAACAATAGAACCTACCCATTTTTTTTTTTTTTTTTTGGTCAAGATTTGTCAATGAAAAATTCGCTACAGACTGATACTGTTATGCAATAGATGAAAAGAGGAATGAAAAGTTTTAAATAGTTAGATAGTAACCTTTAAGCCTTTGTGATGTTTTCTTTCTGTTCTAAGGTTCCAATTTCTATAGTACCCTTCAAAAAAGAATTTTTCTGAACTTAATATATCTGAACTTAATATTTTTCTTTTTTTTTGAACAAAGATCGTGACAGAGTGCGACCCTTTAAATGTTATATATTACCATAGAAAATGAAGAAATAAACGTCTGTTTTCTAGGACTACTATGAAAAAACATAAAACCATCTCAGATTGACGTTTGTATGCTTTGATTCGTATTATTTTATTATTCTAGAAAGTCACGAACGCCATCATTGAAATATTAGGTTAAGGGGAATGGTTTGGATTGAAACTAAGATCCAAGCTAGGATATGATATCCAAGTGACATGGTCACAATTATGTGAGACGAACTGGGTTAGCACCTCTTCCGGTGATCGGGTAGCCAGAGGGCTCAAGAGAATGGTGTCGGATTTCTTGTAAACTGACGAGGAATGTGGCTTGGCTAGTAGTGGTTAGGCAGCATCCCTCCTCACGAATATTTCGGATTAGTGAGCGACCGAAATCGTCTTCCTCAACACCATAGAAATTTATGACTACGTAATCTTATACGCTAAGTAGACGATCTGTTAGTATGTTAATGTGTCTCTAGTTAATGATACTATAAAAAAAAAAAAATAAATAAATAAACTAACATATTTATTGATTTACTACCAACTTAGACGTAGGTGAATAAATTATTGTTATACTTAATAAATGAAACTCGTTGATTTAATTTTTAAATAAACGCATGAAGACAACCGACAAACTATCAATTTACTTATGTTCAAAATATAATTGACTAAAACGTAATACGGCGTACTTATCAATCCGTTACACAAAATAATTAAACAATAACAGTAATATGCAAATAAATACATATTATAAATGAATAAATACAAAATTATTTACTAAATTATGTTAAATTATATCCAACATGCTGACTATATTACGAGAAATAGTATACAATAAACTTTTCATGTTGTTACAGGAAATTAGTTATGCATAGAGTCGCAATTTTTCATTAACGAGCGTTCTACCCTGCCAAGGAGAAAAACAGCAACTCAAAAATTGTGAGATAATGGCTAATCGGTATCGTTGGATTCGTTGTGAAATTTTCGATTCTATGCTCCGTAAAAAAGCAGTATTAAGTCTAATTACTGTTTTTCTATTGATGCATAGTTACTGCTTTTCCCCTTGGTAGGGTAGCGTTATTACTACAAAACATTTTTTGTAAAAAAAAAAAAATTAAGAATGATAACGATGTTCCCAAAATGTAGGTATTGGAATTATGATTTAATAACTTCTTAACAGCGTTAAAAAAGTTTAGGAACACCCACACATGAAACAAATTTAACGTATGATCGCCATATGTAAATTCTGAACGAGAATTTTTAATGAAAAATAAGACGAAGTGTTACAGCATAAAATTATATTGGTTTTACCTCCAGAAAAAACATTTTATCCAACACATAAATTCTAATTTTAATAAAGAGAATATAAATTAACAAATGGCAGATTGCTGGGAATATTAGGAAAAACAACACAGGCCAACATAAAAAATGTTTTTGAAAAATTTTTTTTACTTTAATAGCTGATTTTTTGTGCTGGAGAGTTTTGTGTACTGAATCCAAATCTGGTCTTAGTTTTTTTGTATCACCCATAGTTTTTGAGAAATTTTTTATACAATTCAAAAAGCATATATAAATGTTTCATATAAATATAAAGCATTATATAACTGTTTCATGAGGCCTAACTTTATGTTTACAGGTGGTAAGAGAATGTTTCAGGGATCTACAAGGTTTTTCCTAAGAATGTTCTTCTCGCCGGGTTTTAAAGATTCCCTCACAGGCCAGTTCTTTTTGTACCAATGTTGATATCTTGCTCCACTGTCCCATTCGCACAAAAAACATGGAAATTTGGTAAAACCACCTTTCTGACCAAGAAGCATGCATGTTACTTTCAAGTCACCACTTATCATCCCACCATGAGCCGAATAGCCAATTTTATTCAACACTATTTGTAGGTTTTCATAGCTCTCTTTCATATGTACAGAATGGCCAACAGGTATAGATGCATAAGTGTTACTATTGTGTAATAAAACAGCTTTTAAACTAGTTTTGGAAGAATCAATTAACAGCCTCCAGTCTTCTTTTTTATATTCAACACCAAACTCTTTGATCAGACCTAGAATGCCTGAGCAGTACTCTAAATCACCTTCTTGTTCAAAAAATTTCGTAAACAGCTGCTCTTTCTTCCTATACACATATATGCTAGTTCCAACTGCCAACAAGTTCTTTTCTTTTGGTCTAGAACCAAGCAATTCAGCTTTTTCTTTTGTTAACCCAAGATCCCTAACTAAGTCGTTAAGCTCAATCTGAGTAAACAGTTTATGCTCTATATTTACTGTAGCACATTGGAACTCTTCATCATCTTGCTCATCTATATTATATCTGTTTCAGCATTGCTGCCAACTCTTCTACATCCAGCACAAATAATTTCACAATTTTATTTGTAGTATATAAAAGCTATTAAATTCTGTAATAAATCAAAAAATTTAATATATTGATGTGCTAATGTGAAAAAATGGTAGGTGATACGGCTTAATATTTGGATTTAGCACCCTAAAAAACAGAATAATAAGGTATTTTAAGTAAAAAAGCTTTTTCATCGTTGGCCTGTGCAATCGAACATTGCTTAAACAAAGAATTGGATACTTTATTTTACATCTGTATTCAAAGATTAAATGAAAAACTTAAATCAACACCTAAAGTATTTCAGCATTTCACAAAATTACTCAAAAAATGGTTCAGGCAAATTTCCAGTAGAGCACTTTCTATAACGAATAAGAACATAACTTACCTTGTTGTATAGCTTTTAAAATATTAGAGCTACTTCCTAATCATCCTAACATTGGATAAATATTTTTAAAAATACTTGAATGTTTTGAAGACTAATTAGATGAATTAAAAAACGAATCCAATCTGGTTCCGGACTCGATAAAAATGTTTTATATTTTTACATCGATGGCCAAAAGCCATGGGTGTCCCTACTTTTTCAATGTAAGGTTTTTCACTCTCAAAAATGCAACATTTCGACTGCCTCTATCTCTGTTGATGTTTCTCGGATCAAAGATTTGATGGAAAATTTATTTTTTTATACATTTGTCAGTTTGAATGATAGAAGTCGCGTTTTGCCTACATTTTTTAACTGTTGCATCCGTCGCAGATAAACGATAAATCAAAGAGTTTTGTAGAAACCACGTTTTTTTTTTCCATAAAAGCTGTAATATCTCCATTATGTTTAAATATTTTTCAAATTTTGACCACATTTTCGGATTTAGCATAAAATTTATTATAATAGCTAAGTACCTGTAACCTTGAATTTTACAAACTTAGTATCTAAAGAACAGCTTGATCTTCACCTTATTTGGGGAAGTCACAATGCCTTATATTACTTCAACGCTCACCGTTTTTCGAAAAAACTATCCACAAAACGCCAAATCTTACAAAAAATTGAAAATTTAATCTGCTTTCGATTGATATGTTAAACGTAATGATTTTGTTTCAATTTCATGGAGAAATTCACTTTTGAAACCGAAAAAACATGGTGTTCTCATTTGACATACAAATCAGTTACTTGTGTAAATAAAACATTTTGACAGTCTCTTAATGGAAATGTGCATTTTAAACATAATAAACTCTTCATTGGAATAAAAAGCAAAGAAAAAAATTATCGTTTAATAGAGAATAAAGGAAAACTGTCAAAGCGACACCAAATCAGAGGATCTTATGTTATTACATTTATCTATTTGTTATTATTATTTAGGTATTATTTTATTAGATTTTCAATGTAATGTTTAAAATCCAGTGATAATGAACATAGAACTTAATTTTGCCGTTAGCTTCAGAATGTAGATTGTGTCTAAGAATACTCCTTTTTGAAGTGAATTTTATGGGCAGATGAGTCTGTTTTTACAGGGGAAGGCATTTCTACCTATCCATGTATATCGTTGGTTTATATTTGTATTGCTTTCGAATAATGCGGAGGAGTACCATGGTGTTGGAAAATCATATTTAACCGAACTTTAGGTGGAATATAGTGATGAAGTTGTGGTAGGGTATTCGGTAACAAATTTTAGTAATCTCATAATTCAATCTGTTGGGCAAACTATGATTTTTCAACACTATTTGACAGCAATACAAAGATGAACAAACTAATGATAATCCACACAGAATGGTTGAAATGTCTTCCCCTGTAAAAACAGACTCATCTGCTCATAAAATTCACCTCAAAAAGTAGTATTCTTCTACACAATCTGCATTCAAAAGCTAACGGCAAAATTGAGGTCTATGTTCATTCATCAGTTTTATTCCAATGAAGAGTTTATTGTGTTTAAAATGCACATTTCCATTAAGAGACTGTCAAAATGTTTTATTTGCACAAGTAACTGATTTGTATGCCAAATGAGAACACCATGCTTTTTCTGTTTCAAAAGTGAATTTCTCCATGAAATTGAAACAGAATCATTACGTTTAACATATCAATCCAAAGCAGATTAAATTTGCAAGTTTTCGTGAGATCTGGCGTTTTGTGGATAGTTTTTTTGAAAAACGGTGAGCGTTGAAGTAATATAAGACATTGTGACTTCTCCAAGTCTGTTCTTTAGATACCAAGTTTGTAAAATTCAAGGTTGCAGGTACTTAGCTATTATAACAAATTTTATGCTAAATCCGAAAATGTGTTCAAAATTTGAAAAATATTTAAATAAAATGGAGATATTACAGCTTTTATGGAAAAAACGTGGTTTCCTCAAAAAAGTCTTCGATTTATCGTATATCTGCAACGGATTGGAATAGAAGGGTGAGGTTTGTGGCATTTTGGTAGATTTTTGATCTAGTTTCGCCAAATTTTTTTTCACTCTAAGAGATACTCACCTTGTATATCCCTTCTTAAATATGATTTAAAACATTATCTAATTGCCTTAGTAATAGCCATTCGTTTTCAATTTTTAGTTATGAAAACTTTTTTTACCACGCATTCCTGAAAGGTTTGATGGGAGGGGGAAAAAAAAAAAAAAAGTTAAGAAAGGTTTAACTTTAGAAGGTCAACTCTTGTGACCCCTTTACTATAATATTGCCAGCTTGGAGGAAAAAGTCTTTAAGTAACAAAATCACCGTTTCAATATTCGAACGGGGATATGCTCATTAAAAACTTCTCAGTCAGTTATTTAGAATCGTCTCATTCTCTAATGTGCATATATAGCATTATATTCACTTGGTGACTTTTTATACTTATGGCAAATGACAATATCAATATTTGGAATTTCACTTTGCGACTTCTACTTCCAAGTAGACGATATGGTGTCCTGCATTCCTTCCAATATCTTTGGAACCAAATTATATTATTGCCAGTTCATAGAAAGATACGGAAGATTTCTCACAACCCAGAGACGATTCCTACCTTCTTGCAATAAATTCCTTCAACCGATGTTCCAATATTTAATATGGTTTATTCATCCAAATCATACAGTCTTGGACTCAACACGATTCTCTAAAATCAGTTGCTATTTTGTCAGCTTCGAAAACAGAAAAAATAATATAAACAATTATTATTATCGAAGCATATCTATTAAAAAATAACAACCGGATGGAATAAGGAAGTTGTTGATCGAAAATATCTGGCGTTGTTTTTCTTAAAGTTTTAAAAATGAAGAGGTATCGCAAATAATAAACACAAGAAGTCGTGGCTATCGATGTTTTTCTACTTTAAAATTGGGTCAGTAGATGCTTGTAGCGGATTAAGGTGGATTACAAGTTCTGATATAACTCTTGGGTTCAAGTGTAATGAGGAAAATACATGTATTTTTTCATAAGAAGGTGAAAAATTTGACGATAGAGTTTTAAAGAAAAATATAATGAGTATACAGGTAACTATGTTGTTCAATCATCAGTTTTTTGTTATTACATCAGAAGATTTAAGAATTCATTCAGAATATGTTACGTTTGGGATATCAAGGCAATGACTAATCTATTAATCGACAAATCATGAAGAAGACGCCAATGTCACTTACAGTTGACTGGAAAATCATATTTAGTGAACTCTTGACGGAAACATAGTAAGATTTTTAATCGTGTTATTGACGTCAAAATAGTACGTAAATATTTTATTTTACATTACATTAAATATGCATAGAATTATTAATAATTGTTGCTGCGTTGATGGGATTTGGAATTCAGTTTTTGGTACAGAAGTATTAACAACTCAGCTCAGTTTCACTTTTCACTTTTATTGGTTATATCATGTTCTTATCTTTAAACTTTTGATTGAAAAAGTATTACAATCTGCCTCAAAAAGGGCAATAAGTAATATGGATTTATGGATCCATTAACACAATATGTACGTTATATGATAGATAAGATTTAAATGAAAAAAATGAGAAATAAAAAAACATTTTTAAAGAACCTCATAATATGTAATACAATAAATAAAGTGAAAAAATATATAATAAAATAGATTAAATTAAAAATAAATAAATGAATAAAATAAAAACAACAACAATAATAGGAAAAACAAAATTAGAATTAAATTAAAAGTTAAAATACAGTTATACTTTATTTACAATATACACTCTCCTAGGGATCTCCAACCAGACTTGTCCCTCCAATTATGGAGGGAAAATCCAGAACAACTGAGTTCCTAACCCTTCTTTCTCAGTTACTTAACTGGTGAAAAAAACATAAAATATATCATGTTCTATATTCTATTATGAATATGGCATAATGTAGTGTCAGGATGGCTAAAATAAATAGTTTATAGCTTTTGAGATCTTCCGTTAAAAATTGTAATCAATTTTAGATCATTAACAGTTATCCAAATAAATATGAATCCAAGGATATGTTCATAAATATTCATCTATTTAATTTATTACTATCTTTATTAACGATTTTAATTATTTTATATCGTGTAAGATGGAATAGTTGCCATTCAAGTCTTCCTTCATTAAAATCCGTTGCAACCGAAATCCATAAACTGAACCATAATATGTCTCTCAATTCGAATTCGTTATAGCATTATCATTATATTTATCTATTTTTCATACGATCTTACCTTCAACCTAATATTATGCTTACCCTACTTTTGACGACCTAGGATGTTCACAATTTTTGTTTCACAAATATTGATTTGATACACAATGCCTTTCTACTTCTCAGTGAATTTCGTGGAGGCTCACCAGTTCCAAATCCATAATTTTCACGAAGAGATTAGGAAAAAAATTTCCATCTAAAAATTTCTTTGAAATATATGGCGAGGACGGGACATTAAATTAGAGGATTCTCTTTAAGAATTCAATTTACTTTCTTTTTATTAGTGCTAAAATAGTTTTTAGATTTAAATATATTTTTAAATAAATATATTTATGTGTATCGTTCATTACTTTCTATAAACTCACCTAAGTTCGATATCTAAGGCAAATGTAATAGAGGACTAAAAGAAGGAGGCAGACTGAAAATAAAACTTAGAAATGAGTGTGGAAACAATATCAGTTTCATAAACATAGTGTTGATATATTTATCTCACTTCAAAGTGCATATTTAATAGGAAATATCTTATTTCATAAATATGATAGATGGCTATTTGGTCTTGACATGTTTTCCTCGATTTTTTGAATTTAAGATCTCCAAAACCTCTTCATTTTTTACTAATCAAGTTCAGAAATTAAGATAAAAGTTTTAATGATCACTTGAATGTTATCTACTAAAAGGAATTTTAGCGCAGTGTTCAACAATTATGTTATCTACAGAACTTAAGGCACAGGCAGGTTTCTAAGTATTTTTAATTACTTTAAGGTGAAATTTTGATACTGAATTTGTACAATTAAAACTCTAATTGTCTTGTTGATAATTACATGATAAAAGATTCTTTAATTAAGGTAAAACAATAATAAAATATTCTAAACGTTTAGATTATTCCACAGTTTTTTAATTAAATTATTATTAATATGTAGTAGCCGTACCTTTGGCAGAAATGACAGCTTAACACTGCCGGCGCATAGAATTCAATAAGGCCAGAATTCTGACTTGTGGAATGGACTGCCAGTGTTCGGCGACTTTTTGATCTATTTTATTATGATTTTGGGATATTATTCAAATATCGTTTTCAAACGCCGTATCATCTCGATTTAGGTCCAAACTTTGGGCTAGTTACTTCAATACGTTTCCTTTTTTATGACTGGGCCCTCCCCTCCCCGGTTACATTAGCTGATAAGTGTTTTTGATCGTTAGTGATCTTAAAAATGAAACAGGGGCCATTTTTTTGTTTCCTCTATATTGCAGTCAATTCTTTCGCAGTATATCCCTCTACATATTACCGGTTATACGTTCGTTAATGACCAGGAAGGTAGTGATAATGAAGGACAATGAACAAACTAGTATACGTTTGTTTGCAATTTTTAGAAGTTTTATATGTTAAGTGTAATTCATGAGAAAATTATTTTTTGATTTCATAAGGAATAGCGTGAATAGTTATTGGATTATTTTAGAAAAGAAGCATGAATTTTATTGCCAGAACCTTAATTTGTAATTAAACTAAGCAAATCGTGTGTAACTAAGGGAAATTAATTCTTTTCTTAAACTAAGTGTTTATGAAACTTATATTGTTTCATTCCTAAGTTTTATTTTCAGTCTACCTCCTTCTTTTAGTCCTCACTAGCTTTCGATATCTAAGGTAAAAGGAGGAGAGAAGCACGGGGATCTCTTTCCCTCAAGGTTGATTCTGTGTACTTTGAGCTGATTACAAATATAGTAAACAATGACAGCTATTCTGATACTAATTTAAATTTGCTTTATTTCGTCCGTTTATGTTTATAACATTTTATTTACTTCTTTTTTTTTTGTTATTCTACACTACTATATAAAAGGACAAGACATTTTTCGTTTGTGATCTCTACGAAAACTACCGAAAAAATCTGTACCAAATTTTTAAGCACATCATCTTTGTAACTCAAGGGAAGTTTAGCGAAAATGCGATAAATACTTGGATACCACTAAGTTTGAAAATCGACTGATAAGAGGCAAGCGCCTTTCTGCAATAGAGGTTACAATGATACGGTGTTATATAGAGCTTGAAATTGATAAAATTTACTCATTTTCAAATAAATTGTTATTAAAAAGAGATAAATATGTAGAGCGGCACATGGATCTCATTGAAGGTTAAAAATCGAACGATATATGAATAATATAGTAAAAATTCGCTGTCTATCTGGATTACCAACTCATACATTAAAAATAAAAATTGAATGGCCAATTATGTTTTTAGGCGACCTTCATCCACCTAAGCTGTGCAATGATACGCGGTTACAAATTACAGCTATGAGTTAAAATATCAAAGAGGCTGTAATTCTTACTGGAACAGCAACTGATAGTTAAATTTGCAATTAAAATTTCTTTTAACAAATCGCAGAGTCAGATTTGAGAAAACGTTGTAGTATATCTTCTGATTGTTTCTGTCACGAGCTTAGAGCTTTCAGAAGTGGAAACCCTTACAACCAAACCATTCTCGTTATGTCAGAAGACAAAACTCGAAATTTACTTTATTGGGACGTGTTATCAATTTATTTTTTCCTTTTTTTATGCATTATACAATATAAGGTTTCTATCGATAAAAAAATAAAACTTCAAATATTAGTTTAAATTATGTAAGTTCTTTACTTATGAGAGCGGAAGAAGCCACGACGGGAGAAGCTAATATGCTATAAGTTGAAATATTTACTACATGGTAATAATGGCCGATAAAAATTATTTGAAAATGAAAACTTTTATTTTTTATTTTTTTTTTTTTTATCATTAATCAATTTATATGATTGTTTTTTTTATAACCATTTTTATTAAATCCGTACCTTTATAAGATAATAATTGACAACGAATGAAACGCGATAAAAGATAGACGATATTTACAAGCAAGAGGGTTTCAAGTATCCACCCACTTTCATGAACCACCAGCGCTCCACGCTCCTGTAACCCTGTTTATGGGGACGGGGATAGGGAACACAGCCGCTTCCCAGTGTTCATATGATCGTTAGACGAACATGTCCGAGTTAGTGGCAAGTGAAACCAACATTTTCATAAATTATTTTGTTGAATATTATAGAATACCTCGTTTTCGGTGAGCAAAATGAGGAGATAGCTGAAGATAACTTTTTGCTAAACCTCAGGCGGTAACTGCAAAACAATTTTACAAATTTCATCACTTTTGGATTGGTAAATTAATTGCTACTTCTACTGGAATTATTCTATTAAAAACTAGTTTCGAATGCTAAACATTCATCTTCAGTTCTGAGGAGATCAAACGGATATCTCATATAACGATATATGCGTTCTTCAAGTGATACTGAAGCCAGCCAGGCTACCACGTTTATGTTTAGCATTCGAAACAAGTTTTCTAATAAAATAATTCCAACAGAAGAGGCAATTAATTCATCAATTCTTATTGTATCCATCCTTCTATACCATTATGCGTACCTCAAGTGATGTCTTCATCAAATTTCGAAAATCCTAGGTAGCAGCGTCTATTCAAAGAAAAGACAATGCAGAAAAGTCATGTTGGCTCAAAATAAGTTCGCCTTAACTTCACGATTTCTGGCCACAGGTAGATAGTTTTAATATTTCACAATATTTTTTTAAAATTCCAACCGAGCAATAAGCAAAGGATAGGTTCACCGTTAGACAAGTAGTGCGCACTACTAATTTTCTATCCTTCATTCTTTTTCCATGAACTCTTATGTTTGCATTGATAACAAAATTTCTATTATCAATTGAAATCCCTATTTTTTAAACATATAAATCTCATTTTTTTGCATATATATTATTATATTTGTCTGAAATTATGATAGCCAGATAATTGTACCAAATTACAGCTCATATGTATTATTACAAGAAGCTTCATAGAAAACCCTGGCATTGATATGAGGGACGTTGCTGTGTTAGCAGAAAATATTATACTGGACTGTCTGGGAATAATCCACCAACACATATATAATAACTGATAGTTCGGGAAAGGTAAAAGAAAAGAAAGGGAAGAAAATAATATACAAATATATTTTGCATGATTATCCTCGCTGTAATGTTATAAAGCTATTGTTATTGTTACTATAATTTATGTACATAGTTTTATATTTATTTTGTATAATTATTTGTTATCTATAAGATTGTATGTTATCTTTTTAATATTTTAATTTTTTTAACTGTAATTTTATAATCAGCATGGGATCGGTCATTTTAACATATAGATTTTTATATTTTAAAATAATGACTATTCGGTTGTTTTGTTTTTTGTTTTTTGTAATATATTTATTTTTCATTGAATATTGTCAGATGCCTTTAGATTGATAAGGTATGCTGTGTATTCAGCAACTCATTTGAAATGGGCAGCACAGCTTAATAAAGTGTTTCTCTCTCGCTAGGAGAAAATATGTTCCAGAATAAAGATTTTTTTTTTTTGTTTATTTCATTTCATTACCAACTTGGTCCAAAGAGACATCCACAAAGATCTCCACTTTGAGTACGAACAAAAACCGACAGCCATTGGAGGCGCTCTAGAATGTTCTCGAACTTTTACACGTCTCATATGTACTGCATATTTCAAAGTAAAGCCACTAAACTAGTTAAAATACATAAAAACAGAAAAGACTTTTCAATATAGTTTTGTCACAGACTATATCTTAGCACTTTACCGAATAGAAACGTCTATAATATAAATGTATTAATCGTAGATCAACCATCCTGGCATGTAACAGCGACGGTTAACAGTTAAATAAACTATCTTATTTATAACTTTCATTTCGTTTTTCCTTAAGTCAATGTTTATTCCTTAACTATTTATTCTAAAAATAGTTTATATAAAATGAAGCATGTTAATATAAATATGTGTTCCGATAAATGGTTAGGTAGTAGTATCATCGAATCAGTAATGTAATTTTTACGAATTTTTAGCATTTTACCACTGGTAGGTAGGCTTTGTAGGATACATCGGTAAACGAACGAAATAAAAAACTCGTTTTTTCACATACGTTAGTTTTACACAGTGGTGAAGATATATGAACCAATTGTTACAGCAGGATTACTGCTATGTGGAAAAAACTGAAAAATAATTGTGGCATGCTATAACGATTTCAATATTAATGAGGACATTCCTTCTGCTGTGGATAAACGATAAAAAGAATCAAATGTTTCCATAACAGGATACCTGTTCCCAAACTACTTGTAATACACTATTTTTTATGAGATTCTTTTCGTTTCTGCCTGAGAAAGCCAAAAAAAAATTATAATGTTTGTATGAGAAGTGATTTTTTGTTAGGTTGAAGTGGGCCTTTGAACGTTATAGTGACGAAATGGACGGCGAAGAGTGGACAATGTTTCCCTTGAGAAGACTTAACATGACAATGAGGATGTGTTTGTTGGTCGTGATTCGTGTCCTCATGTCTTATGTCAGCTACCGTCCTAGCGGCATCGCCAGCGGATGACGGCAGTCTTGGGACCTTAAACTAAGGACACTAGGTATTGGGCGGTGAAAGCACGGTCCTTTTTTTCGGCTAGAAATTAAATAATACTTAATTATTCAAATTTTAGGATTGTCTGAGTATAAAAAAAAATAATAAACTTAATTCACGGACCTAAAGAACGCTAAGACCTTTGATTAAAATGAATACCAATGATGAAGATATAAACAATCTTAAACAATGGTATCACAAAAATTACAGAATTTTTTTTTTTCTTCAAAAAATATTTAGATGATTTTTTTCAAAACAACCACAGATATCTTTTAAAATTCTAATTTTACTAAAATAATTAAAAGAAAATAAATAAATTTAATTATATAATAAAATTAAAGGGCAGGTAAAAAAAGGTTAAAAAGGTAATCCAAGAAATCTGTTAAACGATAATGATGGGTTATCAGTACAAATTAACGTAGAATCCAGAGCATTAGTATAATAATTATCACCAATTATCTATTATTTGTATATCAAACATTTAAATATCTATTTATGATTATGATAAATTGTTACTTGGATTAGCATAATATTTAAATTATCATTGTGCTTCAAGTTAAGGTGAACAGCAGTAAGGTTAAAATAACGGATTATAAAGTCAATCCGAATTATCATTACTGAAGGTAAATTATAAAATAGTTAATAAAGAATAACAAACATTACCACATGAACATAAATGGCATTAGCAATAAAAACTCAGTTTAGCTACGGAGTATTTTTTTCTTTTTATCCATTCAATAAACAAAAACATACACAAAAACATGACAACTTCTTGCGAAGCAACTACCCTCTGGTAGCACCTAATAAAAGTTCTATGTGAGGGGATCTCTTTTTAGACTCCTCGGAAGGTTGTCGGGATTAGAACAAGAAAGAAACACAGGGACCAGTGGACTTGAATGGTTATGAAGTTTACTATGAAAGAACAAGAAATTGGTTTGGATTTAATCTGAAACGTATAGAACATTAAGGCCTTTATGGATAAGATTATTTGTGACAAAGTAAGGAGCACTAAGGATTTTAGATTTCATGGATTAGATACGAGATGAATTAGATGGTTTAGCGGAGCCCCAGATAATAAAAATTTAAAGCTGCCAATTTGCCTTCAGTGATTTTTTCGTAAATGTTTATTTATTTAACCTCATTTCGTTCCCATATTTGTCAAGCGAAATAAATAATTTACGTGATTTATTGAAAACATAAAAAAAGATTCTTGAATTTTTGAAAAAGAAGAAAATAAATTAAAACTAGCTCGGAAGAGAGTAAATTCACTGGTCATTGTTTTTTTTTAAATAAACATTTAGGCTACAGAAGGATGAAAACAGCATGAAAAGGATTTAGTAATGTCCATAAAAGGTTACAGTAGTAACTAATATGAATATGGTTATACAATAATAATTACACTCGTTTATGGACGTAGTACTATCAGAAAAAAATTACTGTTAGAAGTTATAAAATCGAAGTAAACTGTACTTTAAAATACATTTTTTTGGGCTGGCAATGTATTTAATGAAAAACTGAGTAGTACATTTTAGAGGGATGCGATTATAACGCTAATTCATACGTAACAGACATACTCTAGGTCTACGTTGTGCCTTTGCATCATTCATTAGAGATCTTCATTTTGAAGAACGATAATTCAAGTCCTCACTTTGCCAGGTTTGTTAGGGAACACCTATAGGAAGTTAGGTTCGAAATTATGGACTGATGTGCTTGGAACTCTAGCATGAGGGTAATCGAACACGGGTGGGATGAACCTAGAAGGCATGTTAGATCGAGAGTTGCTGTGCCCGAGACCCTCAATTACTTTATAACGACTTTATGAGAATAATTGGAGAATATTAGTCACACCTTAATCTTAGGGTATAACCAGGAGGATAGCTTTATTGGCAGTAAGTAGAGGAAACAAACGCCACTGATTACATGTTAATTAAAAAAAAGCAAACATGAAATTTTAGTTTTATAAATGTTTGAATGTTAATAGTTTTCTCAATAAAACCATTAATTCATTTATTTATTTATATCTAAAGTTTTTTTTTTTAATAGATAAAAATTGGTCTATAAAATATTTGAAAATCGTTTGGGTTACATGTATACGTAGCAATATTTTTTAGGTGCACCACTTTTTTTGTAACAGTACAAATGTTATTGAATATTGCTTATACAAAAACAGATTTTAAAAAACGGCTAATATGATGCTCGATAATACTCAGTGGGCCACTTTATTGTGATTGATCTGGCGATGATATTTCTATTATTTTTTCATATATAGAACATTAAGTATTATTTTGTATAAACATAGATGACGATAAACAACACCTGGATTTCCCTAGCTCATTAATATAGTTAAACTATGAAAAGGACAGATAGTTAAACCGGACCCCGTGGGAGAGCCTAGGTCCATTAGTGGCAACTGGAGCCGTTGTTTAAACTGCTTCAGCTTTTGTTTGTCCTCGAGCAGATCAAACAGGAGTCCTCTCGGGTGACGGTCATCCCCCAGTAATGGTTTTAACCAAGATAACTTAATGGTCTCTATCACAGTCCCACTACTTATTGCATTCCATTTGATATTCAATCGGATTATTCATTTGTTTAAAGTTTTCTCCCTCTGGTATTGTTCTCTTCAAAATCCATCAGAAGTCGAGTGTGATATTGTTAACACACATACCAGACTTAAAAAACAAGAAACTGCTAGTGGTTTCCGACTACTCCAATATTTACCAGACAACCCCTTAAAGCTTTTTATAAATAACCCATTTGGATAAATGGCATATGGCACAGATTTCAACTAGGTCTTCCTGAATTTTGGAAAATGCAGTTGGTAACTCGGATGGAGGAAAGGAAAAGTAAATTTGGGAATCATCGGCGTAGAGGTAATAGGAACAATTGTGAATATAGTTTGAAAGATCATTAATATACGAATTAAAAAGGAGAGGAAATACTCGATCCCTGACCTACACCTGCTAGCAAAGTAAGGAAAGAGGATGAACCTTGGTTGGGAATGGTAACTGAATGAGTACGGTGGGAAAAGAATGAATGAAACCAGAGGAGAGCACTATTGGAGAAGTTTATGGATTTCAATTTGGAAAAGAGGATGGTATGGTCTAAGGAGTCGAAAGCTTTGGAAAAGTCTAGGAGTATTAGGATGGTTAATTCTTTTTTATACATCGAAAACTGATGTCACAGATGATTTAGGTAAGAGCGGATTGAGAGGAGAAGCCGGGAAGAAAACCAGTTGGAACGGATCAAATAAATTAGAATCTTCGAGGTAATTGGGGACTTAAGATTGTACTAATCTTTCAAGGGGCTTGGAGAGGTTGGAAAGTATGGAAATTGGTCGGTAATCTTTTGGGGATGTAGAATTCGGGTTTTTGAGTGTTGGATAAATTAGGGCCTTTTTCCAGGAGCTGGGAAATACACTATTCTGAAGGGAAAATTTATATATGAAGAGGAGAACCGGAAGGATTTCAGGAAGGCATAATTTTATCAGTTTGACAGGAATACCATCTAATCCGGTTGAATTAGTGTGGGATATCATTATGGAGGAAATGAACTCGGTTGAGGAAATGTAAGAAAAATAAAAATAATTATTTATGTTTATATTATTAAAAATAATTATTATATATACATATACATCATAAATCTTTCCTTATATAATTTATTTTTTTATAGGACAGCATTATTTCCAAATTGTGAGGACCAGAATAACTATATATTGACAGGCGAAAAATTCTACGCAGTTGATGTTTTCATTTTAGACGTAAACACATAAACAAGAATGAAACTTTGATCCAAAAAAAAAAAATTGAATGGAATTTTTTTCCTGTCAGTAGAAGAGTTGGAAGTTAGTGGAGTCCCAAACCTCAACTCCGTATGTCCATATGGGTCTAATTACAGTCAAGTAAATAAGTCTTTTGTAATTTATTGGAAGCTTTGAGTGATTGCCTAATAAACGTTGGAGTAGTCGAAAACGACGTGCAGTTTCTTGTCTTTTGTATCTTATGAGGATTACAAGTCGCTTGTCCAGATAGAGTCCTAGGTAGCGGATCTGTTCAACGGGGATCAGTGGAATAAACCTAAAAGTAAAGAAAAAATGTAAGGCAAAAACAGAATAAATATCGAAAACTTAGCGGTTTTCCCTCCCTTCCAAATTTTTCAAAAGAACCTCAAGGTCAAAAACTTGAGGATTTTAACACTGACCATTTATATACAGCATACTAAAATTTTATTAAGTTTCTAGTTTTCGTTAGATAAAGAAACGACGGACGAATATGAGCTATGTAAGTTTATTACATGATTAATACAAGTGTGTTTAACAAATGATCTTGAGCAGTTTGGAATGTACTAAAATAAATGGGAACGATTAAATTACTATAAGAAAGGATAAAAAAGAAAAACAGGACAAGTAATTAATAAACTACAAGGAATGCCATTTTCAAATCGCCAAGACTGAAAACAAAACAAAAACATCAAAATGTTTAGCTTACTTTTTTAGATATATAACGAGTTGAAGGTCAGCTTCTGGGTTGAAGTCTTTCTAAAGAATGCCCATTATCGGCAGAAATTTTTAACTCATGGTCATTAAAATATCTGTACGTGCCTGCTTTTTGAAGTGGCTTGTATCAATGTTCAAAAAATGAAACCGTTTCACGTAAAATTAGCTTTGTCATTGCTCATTCACAAATTGTGTCAACTTTCAATATGTACTTCCATTATCTCTAATCCTACTCATGATAAATATTTTAACTAAAAACTCAATTTTTCCTGATTGGTAAAGACAATAGATCATGAAAAATTCTATCTATAATCTACTGTTTTTTTTCCCCAATTTACATTTTAGAATAAAAAAGATCAAATTAATAATTAACTTAAATTAACAATTTATTATTATTCGAAATATAAAGTTGAGAGAAAATAGGGGGTTTCAAATGTGACTTTTTTCATTCAAACCATAAACGGTAGGTCTTAGGGGCAAATTTTATATAACAAAAATATTTTCCCATGAATTTCTGACTAGGTAGCTGTGCTCAAATTTTCGATCCGAGCAACAACAGAGCTAGAGCGTGTCCAAACGGTATCTTTTTGAATGCGAAAAAAGACAGATCCATGTAAAAATATTTTTTAATTGATATCCATTTTTTTTTTCGATATTGGCAGTCGAGGGACCGCGTTAAACAACCACTGTACAATGTACATTGCTTTTATTGCGTTCATCCTCTTTCCTCTTCTGCCAATATGTTTTCATCCTCTATCTACGCTACTCCCTTCGTTCCTCTGTCCACACTGCTCCTCCAGTTCTTCCCTTCTTCATTTCAAATCGTTGAATTTTGTCTCTCATCAGGTCTTTGTTTTTTACATCTTCCTCTCCAATACCCATCTCCACTAATTCTGCTTTGACTTCTTTGAACCATGTAATTCCTTTGTCAGCCTTTCATCGTAGATTCTTTTCAAATGGGCATAGATGCTTACTCTTCTCTTTCTCATAGTATCTCCCACTATCTCAAATTTGTCATACACTTCTCTATTACTTCTAAGCTTCCAAGTCCCATTCTCGAACCTCGGCCCAAGTACTCTTCCTATGATTTTTCGCTCCTTCTTTGCTATAGCTTCCATTGTCTTGTGCTCATTGCCAAACATTCAGATGCATACAGACACTCAGGCTTAATCACGGTGTTATAGCGTCTGGTTTTAGCGTTAATGGATACTTTTTGGTGTACACATTCTTTGTTAGCTGGAATGCCATTTCTATTTTTCTCGCTCTTACTTTTTATTCATATTGTTCGGTGCCTCTCTTACATTGGTTAGGTAGAGTTACATTGGTTAGGTTTTGAAAAGAGATTTTCAGTCCTTCCTTTTCTGCCGTTTCTTTCAGAATATTGATCTGTTTGTTTGCTTCTTCCAAACGTCCACCCATAATCGCTAAATCATCTGCAACCTCACACGGGTCATATTCATTATTGTATTGCAATTTATTTTATCTTTTTAATTTAAACCAGGGTATCAATCGTGAATCGATTTCTTGATATCTGAATTGAGAATTTGAATCAAAAGTTCTTGGTATCGACAACCCGTTAGTATTGATATACACCTTAGGCTTGTGTTTCTTAAAAACTTCTATTGAATACTTTTTTTAAAAACTATATTTACTGATATATACAACTGTAGACATATATGCACGAAGTAAATTTGAGGAAGTTATTACAATGACATGTAAAGTCACTAGTAGCGCTATGAAATCCTACATTAGAAGGCCTCTCGGTCATCTTATTTTCAGAGGCCACGGTGGATGATCGAGAATTGAGTGTGAAGCAATTTGGGAAACTAGTGGATTCGAGTAGATATGGAGTATACTATGAAAGGACAGGTATCAGCAACATATAGAACAATAAGATCATTATGGATAAGTTTATAATCAGTATTATTTATTACGAAGGATTTCAGATTTAAGGATTGGATACGAGAAGAGTTGGAACAATTGAATAATTAAATAATAAATATATAAAAACATTTCCTCCAATACTCAAAATTTCCAAAGCCATTCTCTATAACTCAATCTATTCATAACTCAAAAGTAAGTTCTCATTCTCTTGAAGTTTGTGGTATCAAAAGTAGACTATACTTGTGAATTTTTTTTCAATGCGGCTGATAAAAATCGTATTAAATTGCTGGAAGGATCGCGGAAAAGTCAGGTTGCCCTCAGAATATTAATCGTACGCTTCTGGTATCTTGTTTATTTACAACTTAATAATTATGAAGATACAATCTTTCTAGCCCGAAAGGTGCTATATATCGTGCTCTTTCATTTTAAAGTTCTTTGTTTGGACCTTCAAAAATCGTCACGAAATTTGAGAATTAAAATAAATCCAAATAAATCACATCAAATAACCTTTAGGTAGGACATGAAGTAGGCTTACGACGAAGGGCGTAAACCTACTATTTCTTGTCCTAATATATCCTTTAATGATATTCTATTAATCCTTGTTGAACAGATTTGCTACCTAGGATTCCATCTGGACAATGAATTACTTGTAGCGCACATACAAGTCTAAAACGAAAACAAACTGTTAATCGGGTTCGTCTCAGTAACTAGATCAACATTCAAACCTTCCGATTTATTACTTATTTACACGACAGTAATGAGGACTATTTGGGCATACGGAGTTGAGCTTTGGAGCTCCACCAAACTATCCAATTCGTCTGGTATCCAATCCATAGAATCCAAATTCCTTCCAAAAATCCTCAATGCTCCTTACATTGTCACAAACAAAGTTATCCACAAAGATCTTAATGTAACATATATTGTTGCTTTAGCCCAAACCAGAAGTTCTTATATAGCAAAATCCATTATCATTAAAATCCACTAGTATCACAACTTGCTTCACATTCTATTCCAGATAACCCTCCGTGGTGTCTGAAAAGAAGATGGCCTCGGCACCTTTTTATCTTGCACTTTTAATAAAGCCTTTCCAAAAAATCGGAGTATACGAACTAAAACGTTATGACTGAAGCAAAATATACGGGAAAAACTGGATGATCGATAAATCAAAGAGTAAAAGAACATATACGAGAAAACAATAATAAGACCCAAAATTCCAATCTTGCTATTCTTCTAAATTAAAATAACCATAAATTTAATAAAGACTCGGGTAATTATGTATTATGTAAAAATAATACATTAAGTAGAAAATAACCTAAAATTAAATATTTATGAATCATTAGAAATAATAAAATCGTTTAAAACCGATCCAGATTTTTGTTTAAATGACCAAATAAACGTTTTCAATAGCCCCATTTTAAATTTGTTTCCAATAGGAACAGAAAAATCCAATGAGTCATAAGGGAAATCCCATGGTAAACCCCAAAAAATTAACCTACCTGCCCTCTTGCACTGTCCACGATGGATCTCCTCAGGTGAGTTCCAATGTTCTTTTTTTTTTTTTCATTTGATTCTTGTCTTACATTTTTGAAAACTATAGTATGTATAATCCATGTAACATAGTACTCATGTGTTGACAATTATGTATATTTTAGAACTGATAATGAATGTTTAGCATTTGAAACTAGTAATCTAATACAATAATCTCAATAGAAGTGGCAAAGAATTCATCAACCCTAATTGTATTGATCCTTCTATAACATCATGCGTACCTCAGGTTATTGCTAGAGAGAACTTCTATAAGTGCTACCAAGTAGTAGTTGCTTAACAAGCAATTGTCTTGTAATTTTGTAGCATTATCATTACATTTACTTAATGTATTTTATGTTATATTGTATACAGTTGTTAATAGCTAAAAATCTCTCAGTTTGCTTTGAAATCTTGAAGTAGTGAATAATTGACGATGATCCTACTTTTCCTCAACCCTTGAATTATTTTGATACGAAACTATGAAAGTAGCGGACAGTATGGCATTGTCTTCATTATTTTAAAGTTTAATTGAATGAACCTTTTGCTGTTTTCCCCGTAAATAACCTTAATTATTTCATTTATTCATTACACAACGTATAGAGTACTCTATTAGACATAAGGTAATTTTTTGATAATTTGATAAGAGTTCTTAGGGTTTTCAAACTTTCTAGCACACAGGAACTTGGAACGGAAGAGGTTGTTCGTCTCAATTGCCATGTTACCTGAGACGGTCACGTTTTCCGTTGACGTGAACTAGGAAGAGGCTAGGTAACCTCCGTAAAGTTGATGGCTAAAAATAGCCGGTCTTTGAGACGGGATCGGGCTGCATAACTCTTGCCTTGTTAGTAAACAGACTAGAACAGAACCTCAGATAAAACAACAACTATTCCGTGTAAACCGAAACTAATGTCCTCTTAGATATAAATAAGGCACATTTTTAGACACCTAATGTCCCTTGGTTGGACTCCTTATGACACCGAGGAACACCAATAGACACTTCCGTATTCAAAGCCTAGCACCTGCTCCTTTAAATATATCAACAAAGTTAACTATAAATGAGATCTCTTCTACTAAATCTTTTTTATTAGTAAAAGATTAATTGAGTCGTTCAGGATCAATACTCATAAAGTACAATGTTTTTTAAGTTTTTTTTTTTTTTTTTTTACATTTTCCTCCCCTATTTAGCACGGATAGGGAGCCATTCTTAATATCTAATAAATATTTTAATTATTATTATTATTTATTTAATTCAATAGTGGGGAACTACCATTTTCTATTAGAATCTTAAAAATTAAAATTGGTGGTGAAAAGAAAAACGCATAATAAAATCTTAAGAATAAATAGAGAAGAGGATAATCAGGGATGCAATCAAAGAGAAACACCACGTCTAAGTTTTTTTTTTTTTAAACTTTTATTGAGGAATAATAGATGGGATGCAATCGAAAAAGAAAAGAAAAAAAAAGAACAAAAAAATTTATATACATAAAATAAATTAAAAGAAAACAGAAAGAAATCTATTAAAGGATCTGAATGGGACGAAAGGATAGCAGTGTCATCAGCAAATGTTGCAAGGAAAGTATCAGGAGTGGTAGGGATATCTGCAGCATAGAGGATATACAGGACTGGGCCAAGAACGCTACCTTGTGGAACACCTGCCCCTATTGGGTAGCAGTTAGAGTATTCCATTCCGCAGCGAACTCGAAAGGAACGGTTAGAGAGGTAGGATCGGAGAACAAGGAATAGGGATTGCGGTAACTGGGCTTTAAGCTTGAAGAGCAAACCGTCATGCCATACCCGGTCAAAAGCTTGCGCTATGTCCAGAAATGCGCCGGAGCAATATTGCTTGCTTTCAAGTGCTGAGGATATATGGTCAACAACTCTCAGGCCCTGTTGGATAGTGGAATGTCTAGAGCGGAATCCAAACTGGTGTGAGGGAATATTTTGCGATTCAAGGATGGGCAGGATTCTCTTAAGAAGGAGCTTTTCAAACATTTTTGAAAGGACTGGGAGAAGACTAATTGGTCTATATGATGAAGGGTTGTTAGGAGGTTTGCCCGGTTTCAGAAAAAGGATAATGATGGAGTGCTTCCATAGCAAAGGGAAATGGGTTGTCCGGAGGATGCAATTATATAGGTAGGTAAGGAATATGATTGCTTTATGAGGAAGTTGCCTGAGGATCTGTGAGCTTAGAAGATCATATCCAGGGGATTTTCGGGATTTTAATTTTTTTAGAAGGAATTTGACCTCAGAGGGGTTTATGGCTTTAGGAGGTAAGGAGAGAGGTATCGGTGAATCAAGGAATTTATGAACCATTCTTGTGTGGGTGGGATTGGATTCAGGATGGGGAAGAAATATGCTGGATAGGTGCTGGGCGAATTCTTCGGATCTGTTCACGTCAGAAGCCGCCCATGAACCATCTTCGCGTCGGAGGGGATGGGAGGTAGGTTGATATTTTAGGATTTTTTTTAGTGGTAGTCCAGAGGGAGTTATCTGAAGAGGAGAGTGAAGAAAGATAGGAATTATAGGATTTGGATCTGAAGGTAGCCATATTTTTTTTAAGGAGTTTGGTTAGGTAATTATAGGATTTCCGATCATCTGGATGCCTGGTTCTTTGCCAAATGGCTCTGGCATGGCGTTTAGCTTGGATAAGGTCCAGTAGATCTTGAGGTAAAGGATTTTCTTTTCGAACTTTATGAAGGGAACGAGGTGAGGATGCAGCCCAGGCTGCCTGCTGGATTATGTTTGTAAAGGAATTAGTTGCATCGTCAAGGTCTTGGGAGGTTTTTAGGGATACTCTGAGGTCTATAGTGTCGGATATTATTTGACGGAAGAGGTTCCAGTCTACTGGCCCTCTTATAAATGATGGGGAAAGAGGTTTTGGGATTGGAGTGACAGAAAGGGTTAGAATTAAAGGACTATGATCTGAGGAAAGGTCATCCAGGCGTTCTATGGAGTGATGGAGAGGTCCTAATCCTGAATGGATGAAGAAGTCAAGAAGGTCTGGGTTTCGGTTTGGATCCGTGGGCCAATAGGTAGGAGTGCCTGGAGAAATAAAATTGGATCTTCGAGAGTTAAGTGCTGACTGTAATGCTCGCCCACGGGAGTTGGTGATTCTTGAACCCCATTGCTGGTGCTTAGCATTGAAGTCAGCACCGAGGAGAAAGCGATGACCTAAGGAATTAAGAAATGAGAGGAACTGGGATGTGGAAATGGGTTTATTTGGGGGGCAGTAGGCCGCTGCAATCGTGACGGGAAAGGAGAAGGTTTTTATAACAACTGCTGTGGGCTGCAGGAATTCATTTGCTGGTAAAGGAAATACATGGTGAGTGAGGGAATGGTGAATGATGACAGCAGTTCCGGCATGGGCTCTACCATCAGGGTGGTCTGTTCGGTATGTTTGGTAATTTGATATGTTGAAACGCTGTTTACTGGTCAGTCTGGTTTCTGTAATTAAAGCTACATCGATTTCTTTGTAATGTAGCAATGATGTTAGTTCGTCAGTGTGGTTGCGAATACCATTCGCATTCCATAGGAGAATGGATAAGGGTTTTGTGGAAGGCATTTAAGGATTAGACATTTTTTGAAGGGGAATTAGATGAGGGATAACATTTGTAAGGAGTGAAATGAGTGGGGTGATAAGGGTTTTCAATTCAGAGAGGAAGGAATTAAATAAGGATGTGAGATCGGAGGTAGTAGGGGGAGGAGGAATATATGGGAGATCTGGTGATGGATATGTGGATTGGGTTGGATTAATGGAGCTGGGGTATATAGAATATTTTGTTGGGATTGAGATTGGAGCTGTTGCTGAGGTTGAGGATTATAGGAGTGAGGCTGTTGAGGAGGTTGCGGCATGGCCCCTGTTTCATTTTGGCATCTTCTTCCTCCAAGCATTTCTGCAAATGATACAGACGAGGTTGCAATTTTTGAAGGTTGCCTTCCTCTTGTCTGTTGTGTTTCTTCATTCTGTGGCTGCGTCCTATGAAATCTGTTACGGAGGTTTTTGTAAGTTTGACATCCTTTGTAGTTAGCTGGATGTTCTTGTTGACATAAGGCACACACTGCAGGAACTTCTCGTGATTTTGTACATTCTTCGGATCTATGTGCTTGTCCACACCTGACGCATCTTGGAATATGGTGACAGTAACTTTTTGTGTGGCCGTATGCTTGGCAGTTATGGCACTGCACAATATCTCGTTTAGGGTACGGTTTCTCTATTTTCACTTTGGTATAATAAATAGAAGTGACATCGTAGATTTTTTCAACCCCTGGCGTCGGTTCCAAGTCAACGAAGAAAAGTGGTAATGAGGTTTTACCGCTTGCTCCTGGGTGTCCCCTGATGTCTTTTTGTACATTGAGGACTTGGCGGACTTTGAATCCCATAGAACACAGTTCTTCTTTAATTGTTTCAGCTGGCGTTGTAGGGTGAAGATTTCTTACGACCACCCTAAGGGACCTTTCTTCCTTGAGCTGGTACGTATGGAAATCAGCCTTGGTGTCCGTCAGATATTTAACAATGTGACGGTACGTATCGGAGGAATCTGGCGTGATTTTGGTGTCATTCGTACGGCTGACGCATGAGTATTTTCCTAAGCCGACTATCTTGTTTAACTGGCAACACATTAGGCCGAAATTTTTTATGTTGCGAATGAAAATAGGTGGAGGTTTTGGAGGCTGTGAAACTGATGTCGATTCCATACTTTCAGTGGGTGTATTGCTAAGTACCTGGAAAGGATTTGCTGTAAAAAAGGGTGATTCTTCATTTAATCCTTGAGCTGAAGTCCCAGGCATTGCTTCGTTGATTGGTGAACTGTTAGGAGGAGTTTTGATCTTAGATTTACGCGGACGCTGTTTAGCGGGGCTGTAACGTACAGTTTCAAGAGAACGGCTTCTTTTAGACTTATTAGTTTTAGACGACATCACCATGTGGAAATATCTCATCGGATGTCATGGAAGTATAGAGGGTAAGAAAAGAAAAATAAATAGAGAAAAAAAAAAAAAACGAAAAAAGAAAAAAAACACACCACGTCTAAGTAGAAATACTTTAACGCGTGCCAACGTTTCGACCTGCCTTGCAGGTCTTCTTCAGGGCCAAAATACTAGATGTGACAAAAATAACAGACCGATAAACAAATGACAAACGAATACAGAATGACATGGATAAAAAACAATATACAAAAAAGGCTATAGAAAAGAACAGATACATAAATCAGCAATTCAACAAAGCAGCAAGGTTAAGTTAAGGAGAAGGCAGGAATGATAAGGAACAAAATTACAATAAAATAAAATAACATAAATAAAACAAAATTAATAATGAATGTTAAAACAAATAAATTTTATCAGCTAGACAATAGGATAATCATCCAAAACATTTTACATGATCCCATATACTAATTATCTGCTTTTTGGCGTGGAATTGGCAATCTCTTTCGGATACACTTTAACTGCAAAATACTGAGATGAGGTAGTTGGCCTGCTTGTTGACGAGAGGAAAATGTACGTTCAGATGGCAGCTCAGGAACAGGGGAAAATCTGCCCGTTGAATGATACTTCCTTAAAATATAAAGCCCTTTACATATGTGGGCTCAAAGATCAACTGCGAATATAAAATATGATTGGAAATACAAAAGCGGATTATAACAGGGCTCCGAGATTACTTTGCAAGTTTGAAACTTTTCCGTTCATCTCTCACACCGCAAGTCACAAAGATGAGATTAATGAAACATATAGTAACATATTCAGCGAAACACGAATCCTATCTGCCTTTACAGTGAATACATTGCGGATCATTGAATGAAAAATTCACAGGGGTGTATATGAGTCTCTAGTTGTAGAAGGTGAATGGAGAGTCCAAATAAATAGCGAACTGTACGAGCTAAATGGTTCCTCTGAAAATGCTGTTTATAAAAGAAGAAGGGTAGAATTGTTAGACCATGTATTAAGAAAGGAGGACGGTAGAATACCAAAAAGGGATTTAATAGGAGTGAAGTGTGACACCAGGAAAAAAAGACCGTCCAAGGAGACGATGGATCCAGGATGTAGAAAAGGTAGTTTTCACAGGGAAGCCAAGACTAATTCCAGATTTAATGGCTATGCAATAGTTAAAGCTGATTATAATTATAAATGAATACATGCACATGCATATAAAATTAATTTCATCATTTAGAGTTTACTACGGAAGGGAAATAAAATTAAAAAATACAATAATAAATTATACATGTCTGTGTGTCAGTGGGGGGAGGTGATTGCAGGATTATATATAAAAATATACAAGTTTTATTAACAATGTTTAAAAGCTATAAAATTGACTTTCTACAATTAATTGTAAGTCCTTCATACATCTATTTGAATAGCTAACATTGTTCAACAGGTAAGCATGAATTTGAAGGTTGCAGGATCCTCATTTTTGCATAGTCAGCCATTTAGTGTATACTTCAACTTCGGTTGTGTAAGTCGTGATAATGAAGAAGTCAATTACTTCTTAGAAGCATGTATCCTCGAGTCATCTTGCTCAGAGTCATCTAGGTTACGGAAAGTCACCTTGACACATAGCATCATTTAAACTGAATTTAATAAGTTTTATTTTGGGTTCAATCACAACTGATAACAGGCAATATATCCATATTTGCCTGAAACATTCATTTTGAATATTAAAATTGGAAGGAGTTAAATTATCTCCTTTACTGTGAGATACGTAACCTATCTGAATCTTACAGCACCACTCAGATCAGATTCAAGCAATTTGAGCTAAGCTCTCATCGATGCCTATGTTAACTCTGAACTAATAAAAATTTTCAAGCGTTCTTTATTTTATTCTCTATTTCCTTCCTTTCATAATAAAAATATACTATTTACTCCCATTCGAATTTGTGTTTATGAATTCTCTTTAATTTATAAACGATTTTAAAGTAATTTTAAATTACTACTGAATGTTAGTTTTCGTCCTTAAGGGTACTGTTTTAAGATGGCGGAAAAACATCTTTGGACCACGTATCTATATATATATATATATATATATATATATATATATATATATATATATATATATATATATATATATATATATATATATATATATTAGTTTTCGTCCTTACGGACGAATTGCTCTTTACAATTGTGAATAAAATCTATTTTAAATAAAAACTACATTGTTTATAAGAAATAAGCTAAAAACTGAAAGTAGTGCTAAAATTTACCCTTTCTTTTAGTACTACAAAATTCGAACTAGGATATCCGGGTTGCAAACTTCCATCAGCTTACCTTATGGGTACTAACAACATACTAAGAAATACATGCACGCTGGCGAACTTCGATGTATAAATGACTTGGTTGTTTATATTTTGTCTCCTTTCCTTTGATGGGACTTCTTCATACTAAGATTATCTTCTTATTCAACTAAATTTACATCTTTATTGATATTGCTTTACATCTGTGTCTCATCATCCACTATATATTCTTTCGTAATTGATATCTAGTTGGGAAGTCTATCATTGCCTTACAATGTTTTTCATTATCTTGTAATCCTCTTAATCGATAATAATTGCATTTTATTTTTATTTTTATATGTTCGGCAACTATGTATACATAGGTTTTATACTGTTCATAGTAAGATTATTTAATGCTTGAGAAGACCAAGTAATGTTGTTGTGCTGTCTCACCTCATGCTAAATATAAAGCATAACAAATATTTTAAAAAAATGTAATAATAATAAAATGAAAACCTTTTGGATAACTTCAACAAATTTGAATCGGGTTAAAAAGTGTATTTAAATTTTTTTTTTTTTTTTTAATTTGATTTAATTGAATTAGTTATTGAATAGAAAAACGATAATAATATTTTTACTCAAAAACTTCATATATCGACTAAAAAATATATATATTTTAAGGAAGAATATGTATACAAAAATAACAAGCAATACAAAATATTCAATAATAATAAAAATAAAAATAAAACACTCCCTTCAGTTATGAAGTTTTATCCTAATGTTTAGTAAACGAGAAAATGTTAACGATAACCATTTATTTACTTATAATAAATTCACTAACAGAGCCCTATTCGAGAATTTTTCTCCTATCTTTCCTCAATATTATACTAGACAACAATAAAAGTTGACACGCTAACTGGTCTATTGATTCTTTCATCTCTATATTATTAATCTCGGACATCACCCACGATGATTGGCGTTATTCTTTCGTTTTTACAAACCGTGGAGAAAGAGGTGCGGTACCTGTACTATTGTAGAATCATTCTCCACTCCAGCCCTGAGACGTGGATAATCAAGGACTGTTAAGTTCTTTGAGAACAGGGGACAGGACGTAGCGGATGTGGGTTCGAGAAGTGAAAGGGAATCTGTTAAGTTCAGTTATCAACTGAGGACAGGAAGCGAACCGTATCCAATGAAGGGTTCTCGTAAACAGGGATACCTTCCACCGTTCCCCGTGTAAACTTCATGCTGGAGGCAGTTCCAAACGTTGGATATTTCTACGAGTTTATTCTTCCCCATCAGGGTTGAATGGGAACCATATGTTGCTTTGCTTCATTCTTTCAATTTAAATTAATAGAATCTAATATAAAAATAATTTTACTTAGGGACAATGTCCCTTAAGAATAACAACTAAGTACAGAAATAAATAGATCTGGTAATAACTTCGATCAGTATGATTAAAAAAGTAGTTGTAGCTACCCCTGTAGTTTTATCTTGAGTTTTCCGTATTTGTATAATAACTCCAATTTGGTGTGATTAAAGCCAAGATATAACTATTCTCCTGTAGTCAAAACCTCATTATTTTGGAATTTGAGGTTGGTCACACGACACTTCTGTAAGCTGTCGCTCCATTTCACGTTGGCAACGTTAATGCAAGTAAGAGAGGAAAGAAGATTCTACGGAAAAAGATTTTTGTATATGTGCAAGGAGGTTATAAGTTTTGAATGAGCGAATATTGATTTTCAACATTAGAATGTCTGCCGCACAGTGATGAACCTCGGAAAAAGCACGTTCTCCAAGAAAAGGTATGAAAATCTTCTTCCTCAAAATAATTTTGGTTATCCTTGATTTCTTCAGTAATACTGCTTTTTTTTACTGCAGTTTTATGATTGAATGAACAGTTATATGTAGTTTTCCTATCTGTGAAGTTCTTTTCGATGTCGACTTCCTCTTGGAAGTCATGACGGGAAGAGCGAAAAAAAAAACTAAAGTGTACGTAAAACCGGCGAATATACGCATGGTTCACTCTACATGAAAACTGAAGTAATACACGAGGAGAGAGCATAGCAAGTCATAACTATAGAGTATCTTCTATCTTTCCGGAACATGGTAGTTACATCTACGAAATCTTAGCCTTTTTTCAATCACTCTGATTTGGGATAACGCTATCACTTCGTTGCAGTGTCTACTATGTAGTGTCTTCGTTTTAATCACTTCGCCTAATAATTATTACTGTCTATGTCCTGTGATTCCATAAATTTAACAACATCTCTGATGTCTTCTGTTCACTTAACCAATTTATCAAGAAATTTTTAAATTCGAAACCTTAGGACCCAAAAGCTTTCCAAGTTTTACAGCTCGATGGATAAAAATAACTGATACAGATTGTTATTAGATCTATCAACGGTCATCAGAGAAAAGCTAATTGGATAACTCAAAGAGGCTGAGAGATAATACATCTGGAAAATAGAAGCCGGAAAAAGCTTAAACCGGTTAATAAAACCAAGTTGGTCCAGTTTAATTACCTTTGAGGGTTCATTAATTTTTTCCTTTGCTAAAAGCTTTTAAAAGTCATAACGACTGCGGCATGTGTCCACCTGTCAGATGGGAAGAGCCATCCATCTCCCTCTTCGCCTTATTGGTCCTCATTTCCATTCTCTTCTACTAATTGTAACTGACTCTGGACCGGTGGCTGCCTTTGAAGAAACATTCTTCGACAAGCATGTCGATCGTAGAGTTGAACGAAAGTGAAATGAACAGGAAGCTTTGTAAAAGTATTTATGTATCCCATAATGCATTTTAACATTACATTTTTTTTTTTCAATGAAAAGAACTGATAAGAATATCATAAAAGTTGCAAAGTGTTAAAACCATTATAAATCCGCAACCCAACAAAAATAGACGAAGAATATTGGTAATTATGTTATTATCGCCTCAGGCTAGATTTCATTATCTTGAGGAATAAATAACGTTTTAATGAAGTATTGCTTTCGTTCATTAGATATTCCGTTAAATACACTTACAGGCAAACAAGACATTAATTTAAATTTGACTCCCCCAAAATTATTCACCATGAACAAAATAGTTTTTAAAGAAATGATAACCATAGAAAATAAACAGCAATAAACAAAAAAAAAAACGTTCTAAATCTTAACACCTGTTATTCCAATTTAATACATTCAGACCAATAATATACATTTACATTAATATACATCAGATAAATCATTCATCCATTTATTAGTATATTACACCGAAATATTTTTGTACCTGCATCGTGGGAATACCATCCAGTCCTTTCACTTAATTTTTCCTAGGGAATTCCCCACAACCTTTGTAACGTTTTTTTCAAAATTTCCCCAAATCAGTTGTGCACTAGAATTATTAGAATTTAGTTAGTCTATAGCATATCCACCAGTAACATTGTAAGTAGCTTCATAATCCTCTATATTCTGTAATTATATATATTTTTATAATTCTAACACATGTTGTTATATACTTGTATTGTAGCTAACTTTATGTTTTGAAATAACTTGTATAACATATATCATTTTATTGTAACATGTTTTTTCACTGTAGGGCATGATTATGAGAACAATATGTCTCGAAACGTCGCCAAAATAGTTGTTTTAATTTATTGACTGTACATTAAGAACCTTACTAAACATTTAATAGTAACAGTCAAGAAATTTATCCATATATATAAAGGGAGAGGGGAGAGATATTACACTTTTAAATTAACTATTTTGACACAGGGTTGTTTCAAACTTAAGACCAGCAGTGTATACCTACACACACACACTCACACGTCCGTAAAGTAATGCCTGGCAGTAGTTTTGTGGCCTGTTGAAGTATAGGGGAGTAGTTTTTCGTTAATATGAATATCATACTGTCGTCTTATGCAAGATTTTCCTTCTACTCCCAAAAACACGCACACACACAAAACTATCGTATATACCTATAATAGAAGCTATTCGATTAACGTACAATTAACAGGTTACCTGTACTCTTAAGAGTACTATTCGATTCAGAAAATATAAGCATTACAGAAACCAAACCGTATCTAAAAAGTTACAATTAACAGTAGCAAAAAATGTTAATTTCGATATTGTTAATTATAACTAAATTTCATTATAAAGGATAATCTGAAAATAAATCATATTTAATTCCTTTTAAGTAGGTATACTGAGCAATTCATCATTGCTAAATTTGAATTATTTCATCATATTTAAGTATACATCGTTGAATTAAATCGATATTTGATTTTTTTGTTGTATTTGGAGGAACCCATCATGGTGGGAAAATTAAAAGTTTCAATCTATTTTTCGTCTTACGAAAGAAAAAATCATCCATTTTACATTCAATTAAAATCAATTCACACTTTTCTTATGCGAGTATTCACATATATTTGTCCATTTAACACCTGATGACATATTTTATTGAATATTACATATTTATTTAACATTTTAACGGTCACATTGAATAACTCATAAACTTAACTGCTTTCGTATAGTAAAAAAATAAAAATTAATAAAATGTAATAAAAAAAACAACCAACTAATCAAAAAATAATTTGGTGTTATTTGTTAGTGATTTAAAATTGTTTATAAATATACTCTAAATTATATGGTTAATACAGTTTTCGCACTCCAATAGAAAAAAAAAAATCATAGAATCGAATAAGTATTAGACCACTTTTAAAATTAAAGGTTATCTTTATTATGAAATATTACTTGATTTAATAATATTTAAGGTGTTACATGTGGTAATTCGTACGTGGAAAACTATTTCACATAGTTCCACAATACCCCTCAGTCCGTTTACACCTATCTTGATTAGCTGTAAAAATAATCCTTTCATAATAATTAATGATATTTTATATATAAAAATAATAATTCTTCATTTCGATTCATTCATAATGCTTAGTTTTAGTACGATCATCACATCTTAGGAATGTAGTTGAATAAACTCATTAACTTCTAGGAATTGATTGCCTGTTATTGTTTCCTTGTGACATCAAAGAAATATTTTTAACGCACCATAACTTGGACGATTTGTTATTAGTGACACTCCAAAAGAATTTTTTTCAATGAAATCCAATACCTAAATTGATTTTGATTAAACCAAGATTTAAAAAAAAAAACATTATATTTAAAATATTTACTGAATGGAAATCTATAATATTAATTACATTAATTAATTACAGACAGATACAGTGATTGCTTAAATCAAAAATTTCCTTTAGAAGGAGCCAAAAAACTTAATTAGTTAAAATTAAAAGTTAGATTTAGATGATAATTTTACCATTCTTTCGCGAAGCAGGAAAATTACTATTTTTTCCCCTTACTAACAATGTTAATAAATAGTTCACAGGAAAATGTGAATGAACGTTGAGCTATTACACAAGAGGAAATTGTAGACAAAATTGGAAAAATTACAACACTAACTATTAATAGTTATATAACAAATTATTTTACAATACCATCAAGCGATTCAATAATTTTATAATATAGATAATCTATTGAGCTATTATATTAATTAAAACACGACTCTTGCTCTATAAATAGTAAAATAGGACGACTGTATTTTAAATTAAGTAGAATGTAATAATTTTTAAAGTATGCTTGAATTTTATTTTTTATATAATAAGAAAAATAGCATTTTTTTTTTTTTTCGTTCGTTTACCATTGTATTACAAAAGGGCTACCTTGTGGTACCTTGAAATTCCTATAAATTATACTACTGATTTCGGTCTTTTTATTGCAGGTCAGATTCAACATTGTACCACAAGGCTTGTAGGATAAACGTTAAACGGGCAACATAATTTTTTTTCTCACATTCGTTAGTATTACATGGTGTCGATGAACTATAGACGTCCATAACACAAGGAAATTAAATTGTGAATTAGTTGTTATGTTATGTGATATAAAGAATTTTATATTTTATTGTTGGAGTTTATAAAAGTTTAATCGATTTACCCAAAACCGTAGTTCAATTTCTTATTTTTTAATATATTTTATATTATATTTCTTTTATTAGCTTGGCCTCTTATGCAATGGAATCTTTCAGAGTAATTTTCAGCAATCTGATCGATTTAAAAATTTGAACACGTGTCAAGGACCAATTTCAATAGAATTATTTCACGCCTTTGTTCTAATTCCCTTACTAGTCCAGTAAAATAAGGGTTTGCCGAAGAAAAAACTTCGGAACTTTTATTCTCAACGGATCTTTATGTTTTTTGGAGTGCTGAATCCGAATCTGAAGTTTGCTACCACGGCAACCATCGGCTTCATATTCAAAATCGCAAAAAACCGCCCAAAAACCCGTTATTTTTGTTTTTTTTATCTATAACACGATAACGAATCTTTTTTCGAAGAAAGTCTTCAAATATTAATTGTAGCTGGAACTAGTACCTAGATAATGAAAAATGAAATCCGAAATCAGACCATTTTTTGCGAAGTTACGTTGTTGGGAAAAATTGAGAAATTGGCCAAATTGCCGTCAGTCCCACAGCTCCGCGAAAACACGTTTGTCGTACTCTTTTGGCTATAACTTTGAAACTATTTGTCCGATACTATATTACTTTTTTTTATCTTAAAGCTGATTAAATTTACTATAAGAATCTATAAATGAAGTTTTAATCGAACCCCGTAAAATGTACATGCCAGCCCGCTAATATAAACGTACTGTTGTAAAATCCAATTGTTTTTTGCTACATTTGTCGCTCTAACTCCTCAAATATTTCTTCGATCCCAAATTACTTTTTTTTATCTCAAAGCTGATTAAATTCGCTATCAGATGCTATTTGTGTAAATTATATTAAATACAGTAAACCACCCAAGCTAACACGCTAAATGTGTATGTTTTGGCAAAATATGTAAATTATGACATGTTCAGTAGACTGGTGTTGGTAGTTCACAGTGTTAATTATAAGTTACATATATACGATCTAATAGCAAATTTAACCAGCTTTTAGATAAAAATATTAAATTTTGGATCGGACAAATGGTTCTGCAGTTATAGCGAATAATGTGCCATAAAACCATGTATTTTACAAAAGTGATTTTCAGCATGATAGCTTGTGTATTTCCAGAATTTTGCTAAAAATTTCATATATAAGATCTAATTGTAAATTTAACCACCTTTCATATTGAAAAAAAACATTTTGAATCGGACGAATACTTTCGGAATTATAATATCCCAGACGCCTAAAAACCCGTAACGTTGTTAAATCCATTGTTCTCGGCACATTTATCATTATAACTACCAATTTCTCAATTTTTTCCCAATAACGTAACTTCGCAAAAAACGGTCTGATTTCGGATTTCTTTTTTTCATTATCTAGGTACTAGTTCCAGCTACAATTAATATTTGAAGACTTTCTTCGAAAAAAGCTTCGTTATCGTGTCATAGATAAAAAAACAAAAATAACGGGTTTTTTGGGCGTTTTTTTGCGATTTTAAATATGAAGCCGATGGTTGTCGTGGTAGTAAACTTCAGATTCGGATTCAGCACTCCAAAAAACATAAAGATCCGTTGAGAATAAAAGTTCCGCAGTTTTTTCTTGAAAACGGCCTTTTGGAGCCTTATTTTACTGGACTATACAAGGATGATCCCAATATAAGAAAATATTTATAGTTCAATCAAAAAACATGTTGGGGACTCGATAGCCAATTGGGTTGGGGCGAGGGTCTCTGCGCGCTCTGTACTGAATGTCGTGGGTTCGAATCCCCCCTGGGCGGTTTAAAATTTATTTTTGGGCGGCTCCACGAAATGAATCTTGACCTTCCCACCCTGGTTAGAATCGGGTGGTAACCTGTATGATAACCCGTCCTTCCTGCCCTACTTGGTGTACATAACGACGTCAAGCCTAAACAAACAATAAACATGTAGTAAACATAAAATATTCGATAATTTTTGACTTCAGGGTTTCGTTAGGAGTAGTTGGTAGGTGAATATACTAAAACCCCTCCCCCTAGGGGTATGAGCATACGGGGAGAGGGGAGAAGGTCACATTTTTGTTTTTTTCGATTATACCACAGAAACGATAGACTCCAGAAAAATATTTTTAAATAAAAATTAAATTTCCTTTAAAATTGTTTCTATACATATTTGTCGAACTTTCAACGGTTATCGAGAAAATAAAATCGTTTTTACCCCTCTTTATGTCAAACATTTGCTTCTAGTGCCTCCCACAACAGTTTCTCATTCCTGATAATCCTCCTAGGTGTCTGAATAGAAGATATCCCAGGGACCTTCTAATATAAATTTTTTATTGAAATGTTACTAATGAGAAGTTCTTCACAGGTTATTTACAATTCATTGATATCATTATGATCAAATTTACTTGTTGTATATTTTGTACAGTTGTAAATTTCAATAAATAGTTTAAAAAAAAAAAAAAAAAAAAAAAAGTTTCATCAGATCGTACGAAAGGGTCACAAAATAAAAATCTTCATTAAATATGTAAACATCTATAGTGATGTTAAAAGGATTTTATGGATTATTTGTATAATTAATTATACTTGAGAACAAAGAATTAGTACGTTAAAACTCATATCAGAAAAGTACATCAATGATGTGTAAACATTCTAAAATGAAATAATCGAAAAATTAGTTCCACAACTCTACATTTCTAGGTATTTAAAATTTATTAAAAATTATAAAAGTAATCAAGGATGAAATACATTTTAAAGTCTTTTCGCTATTGTTCCATACAATATTACGAGCCGTGTTTAAAAATAAAAAATATGTAGAAAATGAAGAAAAATATTTTAGGAGTAATACATAAAGTATCAATCATTCTATTGCCCAGTATTTTGATGTTCAATTTTTCTTTCTCAAACTGCCGATCCATATTTTAGCCCTTTGTCATAATCTATAAATATATCCTTTTGTTATTATTTTTGTAATATTTGTCATCTATATGTACAGTCCTGTGAATAAGTATAAACGCAATAGATAAAGTTGAAATACTTTAAATCTCTAAAACAATAGGTAACCAAATATTATTTCAAACTTACTAGCATATAATAACAATATCAAAGATCATTTAAATGACATTCCTTCAGTTTATAATTTTAACAGCAAAACATGTAATTTAGGTTGTGAATAAATATAGACTCCGGGTACTGATAAATGCTTATTTTTTATTACTTATATATTTATGAAAGACTGTCAATTCAGATCACCTTTTCACGTCAAAAAGAGATTGTTAGTGTCATTTATTCTTTTAATATGAATCAAAATAACATAAAAATTTAATTGAGAAATCAAGATTATTTTTTTTTTTTTAAATCTGAAACTTTTTTCGAAAGTGCTGTTAGTTGTAACGTGTTCAATATAAATGAACGAGTGAGGATCTAGAAGACAGAAATATACGAAAAACATAAGTAAAAAAAAATTGATAAAGTATTAGTTGACTGAGAAGTATTTAGAGATGTATATTGTTGGGGTATGCAGTCATTGATACACAGCTATTAAAATAATATTTTAATTTATAATGCCGACGTTTTGACTTTTATTGCAAGCCTTTATCAGAGTTTCAGGGAGGGTGGTAAACAGAAACTCAACGGAGTTGACCACCCTCTCTTAAAAACATTTATTTTAAGATTACATTTTCGGAGCAGATAGCACGAAAACGGTACAGTATTTTGTAAAAATGTATATAGCCAAGCTTTTGTTTTGTTTAAATTAATTGACCGTTTTTGAGTTATAAGAGAAAAACTTGAAAATGAAACATTTAAAGCCCCACTCCCCCCCCCCCCCCCCCCCCCCCCCCCCAGTGACACCGGGATTTGGAGAGACTTTATTTTTTCTTGTTCCGAGAACCCTTCCCAATACATTCCTGGAAAATTTGGAACTAGTATTATTAATTCCTCTGATTTTTCTATTTTGACTGGACAATTAGTTTACATTGTACGAACCTATACAATGATAAGACACATACCTTCGCAATACATTTAAACGAAAATAACCTTAAATTCAACAAAGACTTAGGAGTGAAACTAATACACCAAATAGAAAATAGCCTAAAATTAAATATTAAGGAATTACGAGAAATAATAAAATTGTTTAAAAATTATTCATTTATATATATATATATATATATATATATATATATATATATATATATATATATATATATATATATATATATATAAAACGGATAAATTTGCAAAAGTCCAATTATAAATCTGTTTCAGTAAGAGCAGAAAAACCAACTAGTCTTTGGGAAAATCTGAAGCATTGTCTATTTAACTGATTATTTATATGACTGACCCCTCCCCCCCCCCCCCCTATCTTTTTATTACATTCCAGTTTATTCAGAAAGCTTCAAGAACTCCTGGTTTGCTTCCTTAGTTGGATTCCAATATGTTTGGTTTATTACCATGCATTTTTAAAATTAATATATATCATTTGTATATTGGATTCCTAATCATTTGAATTTTTGTATATTTATACGACTGAAGACGATTGTTTAACATTCGTTAACCTAAAATTATAGTTAAGCCTTCGAATAAAAAATACCGATAGAAGATAAAAATAATATATAATCCCAATTAAACGCGAATTAACCTCGGTCTGTGCACCCTCTATTTTGCCACGTAAATGGAAAGGAGCAAATTTTTCCTCCACAAATTTATTCACCGCGAATTCGCTCATCGATTATTTTCGCTTCGGTGTGTGGGGTGCTTAAACCAAATTTGATTCATTTTTACTTAGACTGTCAATTGTTAAGTAAAAATATAACTAATACTTAATTGAATATCAATATTCAATAATTAATATTAATTCCTTTTTCACAATTGATATTAATTATTAATGAATCAACATTTCCTTTAAACCTATTGATAAAATATTGGTGAGTGTATCGAGGTGTGGAATCTTTTAAAAAAGAATTTTATCTCACAAAATACGATGTCATGATAATTGTTAATAATCAATTTCCACGAACAGATAAGGGTCATTCTCTGATTACATACGAATTTCTGTAATGAAGCGATTGTGGTTTCTACATGAAATTTCTTGTAACCCAATTGTAACAAGTAGCTGCAAGGTACTTATATCTTGAAAGTTAAATTTGAATTCTCATGGTTAAATATGAATTCAAAATGTCAACATCTATTTCCCTCATGTGTCCCATAATATGAGTTGGTAACCTTAAATGCGAATAATTTCTCTATTCCTGCAAATATTCACTTACTTATTTTTCTATTAAGTTGCAAATATATTGAATTTTAAAATTGAAACTAAGACTAATTTCTTACAATAATAAGAATGACTTCTAATGCCTGTGCCCTATTGGCTCAATCTATTCCCCTCAAAGTCCGTCGGAGCATAACCAAGATTCATTCCATTATATTTCAGGCTGGCAACATTGCAGAAGTTTCCCGCCAAACTGAGGATAACCTAACTTAGAACAAATTTCCTTTGTTTCCAAGATTGAGTCAAAAGAAGTGTTCGAACGTCATTCGTTATTCTATTACCCTCACATAGTAATTTTTCAAACAAGGTAAGTTTTAATTCTTGTTTTCTTTGCACTGAAGTATATTTTTCCCATGTAGTTCAGAGTTCCATTTGTTTTTTGTTTTTTTTTGTTTTGAAATGCATGTGGTGTTTTTAATCTTAAATCAAACTCAAAATTCTATTTCCCTCACACCAGAAGGAAGGGAAATAGATTGCAATAGGAAAAACTGTAAGTGAAGTAAGATTAAAAAAAAATACATTTTATATATTTTCTTCTTTTAAACAACTTTTATTTGTCCATCTCCTTGATCTTCAATCTTCCACAAAAATGTAAATAATATATAATAAATGTACATAAGTGTGTTAAAATTTATACTGTTGATTGAATTTTATTATTTTTTTTTACTTAAGTTAATTTTTAATTTCTTTTTTTTTCTCTCTTCTTTTTTTTTTCTCGTAATTTAATTTGCAATACTGATGTGCTGATTTTTAACGTATCTCTGTCAGACAATTGTATCTTTTTAACGTGCACTTTAATTATTCTTAGGGGACAGTCTGTCCCAGAATACAGTTTATTTTTCATTTCATTTTCATATTAAGTATTAACTAATAACGTTTAATCGCCTAGTTCATCTCATACTCATTAGGGGTATGATTGTTTTCTATTTTCCTCACACCACGGTGCACCGTCCCGTCTCAGTTTTCCTCACTTTCATGATTTCTATTATGGTCAAAAATGTGCATATAAACTACATTCTATTAAGGGATTTTTGGCTAGTGCCATTAGTAGACTATTATAAAGATGTTTGTAAAGAAAAACCTTTTTTTTTTACATAACCTTTTTCTAATCGAATCACAATGCGAAATCCGACAAAATGACAGAATGACGCATAACTGAAAAATTACACATGTTTTACGCGATCAGAATTTTATCAAATATATCTAGTATGTTAACAATGACGATTACGTCCTGAAGAATTCAATATTTCTCGAGTGTGTACTTCCTTAACAAGAAAAAAAAAAAGCACTTGATGACAATCTATAAGGAAACTTGAAGTATGAAAAACACTTTGAGTACTGTTTGTAACACTTGTTTAAATATAATTGGTGTATTTCGAATTGGTGAGATAAAATTTGTAAACGAAGTGCTAGTCATTGATTGTTACGAAATCAAATGTCGAGAATTTCGCTTCTATGTATGACGCTTTGTAACAATACAATTATATAATATTTCCTATAAAACTACTTGTACCCCTTTAGACAGCACTCACGTCAGCGTCATATTTCGTAATTTACAAATAATGCTAGTATTTCTAAATTTTTATCACGGGGAATGTAAATCACAGAACGATTTGGATAAAGAAAACTGACTCACGTGGAATTGATGATAAGCAATATTTGGCCACAATGAAATCAATAATTAGTTTAACCTTCCACCGGTAGCGTCAATTTCCGTAACACAAGCGATCGCGCGTTTTACTAAGTACAACGTCCTGTTTTTTATCTATTTTTGTCTAAATCCAACATTGACTGTATTAAATCAAATATTTTGATAATTTTTTCATTTAAAATAGAATATATGTACAGTACATTACCTGATTATATTTTGAACGTAAATGAAAATATGTTTATGTTTGAAAATATTAAAAAACAAATCTATAACCAGATAAAGGTACAATACTACAGTCATATTAGGGTTGTGTGATTTGAAACTTTGAATTTCCGTTTTACTACAAACTTTTATATTCCAGTCAATGAGTGCTGAAATGAGGGGTGTAGAGTGCATGAAATATGCGATTATGTTTTACTTCAGGGCTTCGTCAGGAGTAGTCAGAAGATAAACATAATAAAAGTTCCCGCCCTTAGGGGGAGAGCTAACGGTGAGAGGGAGAGGAGGTCCTATATTTGGGTTTTTCGATTATATCTAAAAAAAAATGATGGACTCTAAATTTGTATCAGATCAAATTTAAAGCTTATTAATTTTCCTATAAAATTGTTTATATACATTTTTGTCACACTACCAACCTTTTTCAAGATATACCTTATTGAAAATCGATAATTTTCGTAAAACAATAATTTGTACCACACTTTTTGTCAAACATTTGCGCCTAGTGTCTTACGCAATCGTTTCTCAAAAAAATGTCAAAATCAAAGTTGTAGAGCATTAAATTTACTTTTCATATATACGTTTCTGGCATTTGAAGCAAATGTTTGAAAAAAAAAGTGAGGTAAACATTTTTTTCTCGAAAATTATCGAGTTTTAATAACGTATATCTCGAAAACCGCTGAAAGTTCGACAAATATGTACATAAACGATTTTATAGGAAATTTAATTAGATTTAATTTTGATTTTTAGCATATTTTCTTAGATTTCACCGTTTTCAAGAAACCCATTTAATCCCCCATTAAAATATCCATTTAATCGAAAAACCCAAAAATGGGTCCATCTCCCCTCTACCCCGTACGATAACCCCCCAGGGGCGGGGACTTATATGTTATATGTATGGGGACGAGTATGTTTACCTACTAACTACTACTAACGAAGCTTTGCGGTCAAAAATTATTTTATGCATTCTACAACGTGTTTATTGACTGGAATACCTGTAAAACTATTAATTTTGTTATATTTGAAAATATATTTGTAAATTCAGTTCCTTCAAGCCACTTTTAAGTAAAGTTGATAAAAATGTAATATAAATTTGTAAAGATTGTTGATAAAGCTATTGTTGAGAGCTAGTATATTTATTTTTTGGAAATTTAATAAGGTCTTAATGCAACTTTAAGGTTTACTCTCTAGCAAATAAGCCCTAGTTGGTTTAATCCAGTTTATGTAAGGTTGATAGAATAGAATAATTATCAATTAAATTCAAACATGAACAAAGCAATTTTGATTTATTAATCTATATAAACAAAATAGTGCAGACATAAACATAAAAGCTAATAGCTGACTTCCAATTTATTCATTACTGATTTTTATATTTTATTCGTTATATATGATTCCTTAAAACGCTAAGAAGCATAAAGATAGGGTCATTTACTCAACAAAACAGTTTTTAAAATTGGCATAAAATGAAACATGGGGCTGTGAGAAAAAATATTTTATACATCAAAATCGTGTGTTGGTAGTTATTTATTTCGTTCAAAAATTTAGTGAACTAATGATTGCTACATCTATATAGATACAATAATATATATAGAACAAATCGATGTTCTTTGATGAACACAAAAAGGATTTGGATGGTATGTAAAGCTTTCAGTCACCTTCGGACAATAGTCAATGCCACAGGGTCCCGTAAATGTAGGACTTGTCGCATGTTTCGATATCCCATATCTCCTACTCCCAGCATTTATTTCCACTCTCAAATATTTTTTTTGTTTATCAATGACTGATTTAGGTTTAAGGTAGCAGCATTGTACTAAAAGTATCAAGTTCTTCCAATTGGTGATAACTTGGATTATGCTGCAAGCATCGACTCGATAATTTGGAAAAGACGCCATGATGAGATGGTAATAGTGCGAAGAGTATGAAGGTTGCCATGGATATGGCCCACATTGTCCAGTCAACCCTCCTACCCCTCCTATTATATGGTAATGCTGACGTAGGAGTCTTCACGATTGGGAACTTAGATAGCTTTAAAGAAAAATGATTGCTTGGACACGATCAGCAATTACAGAACCCTTCAAATTATCATTTTTATTTATATTTAAAACAATGTCCCATTTCAATATTGGAGTTCTGATGGTTTTATAAGTTAACTTATCCTAGATGTAATAAAACATAATTAAATCATCAAAAGATTAATTAGGCTTTTTGGGTTAAACGAAGAAAGGATATGAAATTTTAGGAGTTTATAGATTTCGCTCTTATCTATACTATTATGTAAAAGGACAAGCCATTTTTCGTTTGTGATCGCTAACCACGAAAACTACTGAACCAATCACATCTATACCAACTATCAATACCAACTACATGCTAATCACATCATCTTCAAGGAAGGTTTAGCAATAATAAAATTTAAAGGTTTCCAATTATATTGCAGTGAAAAAGCGATAAATATGTAGTGCGGAGTGAAGTTTGAACGTCATTTGAGAGAGGTTACATAGGTACGGTGTTATATAGAGCTGGAAATATATGATAAAATTATCGTTATTAAAAAAGCTATAAATATAGGGAGTGACATGTGGATCACTATGCATTTTAAAAATCAACCGACATGTGTCCATTCTGCAACAGAGTTTGCAATGGTAAAACTATTAAACCAAACTGTACTAAATCTTTACTACAACATATTAATAGTTCTAGGAAGTTTTATAATAATAAATAAATACATTTTATAATAACAGAAAAAAATATATAGTCTTAAGTACCAGAAACGAGGTTTGCCAAATAGTCATATAATTTTATGGTTGGAAATTAAAATTCAACCAGATGGATCGATGAAATTATTTCTGCCAAATTGGATGTCTAATTATGCTTTTATGTACTCTTCAAACACCTAATAAATGCAATTTTAACCAGGTTAATGCAATGCGTGAAAATATAATTGAAGAAATATTGCTGAATTCCATACTTCAATAAAAGATTTGTATCGATAAATAAATGAAATTCAATTATTAGTTTAAAAAATATAAGTTCTTTACTTATGGCAACGGGCGAAGCCGTGACGGGAGATGCTAGTCTCAATATATTTAAAAAAGATAAGTCTAAATGTTAGAAAATACGATTACTGACTTAACTTCTCAATCCATCAAGTAAATCCAATGGGTCCATGGTTTTCCAGCGACATAGTAAATTAAGATAGGATTAGGGTGAAAATCCATTTTTAGTTCAGATTTGTTGGTTTGTGGTGCCTGCTAGGAAGTACAGTTTATTCTAACGTTACCAACCTGTTCTAGCCAGAGTGTAAAAATGGAGATTTAAAACGGGTCTGCCAAGAAATAAATTAATATAGAAAGGTCGACTTTATCACATTCCGATAAACAAGAGCTTGGCATACTAATTAGTAAGCTATTTTGATGGAAAACGAATTTCAAAAGCACGAAATCCTAGTTTAAAATCCATTTTAAACAACTCCAACTTTTAATTCTTGTAGGAAATTACCGAACAATAAAACATAAAGATATAACAGTAATAGCTCAAGAGGTGAAAAGTTTATAAGGAAAAACGAAAAGTTAGGAACAGCTCAAGGAAGCCTCAGGAAAGGCATTTGAGGAAAGAATGGCGATTAAATTCAGTTTACTTGGAAGAATGATTTCATGATGCTGCAACTATACAGTCAGAATTAAGATTAATCTACAAATTATATACAGCAACAAAAATTCGTATCGTGAAGGGAAATTGGAGATGTAAACATGTTTATGCATACTGATTGCTTTCAAGGACGGAGAAATTTTATTTATTATAAATTAATTAAAAATTAAAAATGAGCAATGTTTTAGGGAAGAGAACCAGCTAAGCAATAAAAAAAAATTAACTTTTTTCTTGGGCATAACTGTCACTTTCACAAATCCACTACGTAACCCTATGTTAGTAGTATATTTCATCAGTAGGTTGTCATCCTAACTTCCTAATCGATTCAGACAAAATTCAAATGCCTAATATGAAGGGATTCACGACCAACTAAAACACTTATTTATCAATAATTTATCAATTATGATAGTTTCATAAATGTTCTCCGTGGACATGAAGAAAAAATGTTCAAGTACTAATGAACGATCTTTGTTACTAAGAATTTCATTATAACACAATAAAACAAATAGAAACTATGAAATAAAGCGCATAGCTTATTTACTGTGATGGCTGCCAAAAGACCCTTAGGAATTATCCCAGTAAACCACCCTCATCTGTCAATTACAGCTCAGCCAATGCAGGTGCTTTCAGGGAGTTGCGGCCATTTATTTAGCCATTGCTAAGTCCATCGTCTGTAACAACTACTTAATACGAAGGTATATTTTGTAATTAAATATATAATTAAAAAAGTAGGTACATTTCTTAATTATTAATGACTCACTCGTCACCTTTTAGTAATATGTGGAGTAACCAAGCAGGAGAAACACTGAACTCCCAAAACAGTTTCATATGTCTGTTTCAAATTGTTCTTTTCGTTTATTAGCCATAGATAAACTGTTCGGTCTTATTCAGCATTCGTAACGCGGGTATTCGTCAATGGATTTTGTGACAACCTAGTCAGTTGAGCATAGTCCGGGGTTTATATACATCAATAGCTTCTACGCATTACCTGAATCCAAAGCCACTCAAGTGTTGTATTTTTAGACGTACCGCTGGGTAATGTTTTTGTTTTGTTTTTTCAAATATTTCACTGTATTGAGTAAATAACCTCTTTTAAACTTTTCTCCTCCCCTATAACTAACTCGTGTTCTTTAATGTTTTCTGATACCGATATTTACCCTTTGTATTCTAACTTCTAAGTTTCCACGCCTTTGTTATTAAATCAAAACATTTAAGTATTTATTGAAATTTTCAACTGTATATACAATATAAAATATAATACAATACATATAGTAAATGTGATGACGTAGATAAAAATGACACGTCACTTGTTATTAAAGCACCTATCCATTGGTAGCACTTATAAAGGTTCTTTATTATGAAGTTTCATATTATAAGGTCCCTAGGCCATCTTCATTTCAGGCGCCTCGGAGGGTTATCTGGAATGGAATGAGAAGCAAGTTGTGACACTAATGTATTTGAATGGTTGTGGAGTTTGCTATGAAAGGATTAATATCTGGTTTGAGAAAAGTCAGAAACGTAAGGTATATTAAGGTCTTTGTGGATAAGTTTGTTTGTGACGAAGTTAGGAGCATTTAGGATTTTTTTAAGGATTTTGGATTGTAAAATTGGATACGAGATGAATTGGATGGTTTAGTGGAGCCCGACAGCTCAACTCCGTATGTCCAAATTGGTCTAATTATTGTTATGTAAACGAGTCTTTAGTAATTAATTGAAAGGTTGGAACGTTTGCCAAGTAAATGTTGAAGTAGTCGGAAACGACCGCAGTTTCTTGTCGTTTTAGTCTTGTATGTGGATTCCAAGTAAGATGTTTGTCCAGATGGAGTCCTAGGTAGCGGATCTGTTCAACGGGGATTTGTGGAACATCGTTAAAGAATACTCTAGGACAGGAGGTCGTAGGTTAACGACGAAGGGTGAAGATTATTTGATGGGATTTATTTTGATTCTCCATTTTTGACACCATTCTTGAAGTTTTATAATATGGGATTGGAGTGTCTGGGAGGCAATGAAGAGATCATTGTTTACTGATAACACACACGTGTCATCAGCATACGTGGTGAGGGTGGTGCTAGGATGCGTCGGGATGTCAGCTGTATATACCGTGTAGAGGATTGGACCTAGGATACTTCCTTGAGGAACACCTGCAGATTGGGTAAAGAGAGAGGAGTAGGAAAAGTTATGATTAACTTCGTTTTTAGGTTCTATCGCTAAGATATGAACGGATGATAAGGAAGTATGTAGGAGGTAGGAATTTACGGAGTTTGTAAAGCAGTCCCGGGTGGCAGACTCGGTCAAGAGCTTGTTCTACATCGAGAAAGGCACCCGTACAGTACATTCCGCGCCCCAATGCTGAGGAGACAACGTCTACCACACGATGACTTTGCTGGATTCTGGAATGTGACGTTCGGAATCCAAACTGGTGGTTTGGTATTATGTGATTGGAATCCAGGATAGGATACAAGCGTTTTAAGATGAGTTTTTATAGAATTTTACACATAATTGGGAAGAGGGAAATAGGATGATATGAGGAAGGGTGTTCCAGTGGCTTTTTGGGGTTGGGTATCATTTTTACTATGGATAATTTCCAAGGATCAGGAAAATATGTTGTTCGGTGTACAGCGTTATATATGAATGTTAGGAATAGGATGGCTTTAATAATGTCATGCCCAGGGGCTTTCTTGGTTGGCAATCTTTGGATAATACTTGATATTTCTGAGGGATGGATTTCGACACCTTTGTTAAAATATATTTGTATAGTGTATTGAATGCTATGAACCAGTGTATCCTGTAAATCCACAATGGAGATTCTACTTCTAGATAATGGTGATACTTCAAAATTGTACAAATCGAACACTATTAGTGTTACGTATTAAAATAAAAATATGAAAATAGGTTGTTTAGGCCTACCTCATATTATTAAAGATACCTGGAAATGTTAAAAATTATGGAAGGTTGAGTCCGAAAATGAAAAAGTTCCTCTGAATGTTCCCTATCTTGCAAAGGTGGAATACGCGTACGCTACATATAGCACGTTTTTTTATGGGATAGTATTATAATAAAGCCCGGACGAGAACAATATTACAACATATATGTATATATGTATGTAATATATGTGTATATAATAGTATATATACATATTTTCCTTTGCAATCATATTATACCTACTATATCGTCTCCTTGGAGGTAAAAGTCACTAAGTACAATTTTTTCCAAATTCGACAAAAAGTCATCGTGTATTGATATTATCATTTCCTAAAAGTATATTAAGTCACCTAGTGAATAACTGCTATATATGCACACATGAGATATATAGCTATCTGAGAAATTTTTAATGAGCTTATTCTATTCTAGAACTGTTATAATTTATTAGTAGATACCAATAGCATATCCACCAGTAACATTGTAAGTAGTTTCCTACTCCTCCATATTTTGTAATTATATGTATTTAATTATTCTAACGCATATTAGAATCTTTAGAAATATCTTGTATAACTTATATAATTTTATTGTAACCTGTTTTTTATTGTAACCAAAACGTCGCCAAAATAGTTGTTTTTATTTATTGACTGAACCTCAAGAGCCTTACAAAACATCTAATAATAACAGTCAAGAAATTTATCCACACATACATATATATATATATATATATATATATATATATATATATTGATATATATATATATATATATATATATATATATTGAAATATATATATACATAAAATCAATGGATCAATCAATGGAATCAAGTCGTATACGAATATATATGTGAGATTGTAGCGCGAGAAGTGGGAAAGAATGGCAAGCTCCTAATCTTCAAGTCAGTCTACATGCTGATAATATTGTATGGAGCTGAAAGCTAGGTATTGACGAAGAGGTGGAAAAGCATAGTTACTGCGTCGGAAATGAATTCTATTGCCTAAAATAACGGTTGGTGACCATCATTTATAAATTCAGAAACCCTCAGGAAATGTTCTCATTTATAACACCAAAATAAAATAAAGCGCTGCAGTCATTAATTTAAAATATATAATTCTTAATGCTGAGACAACAGATCACGTACTGATTATAATTTAACACAAAAAATACATATTTTATAATGAACATAAAATAAATCAAAATAAAAGACCGCAACTTATAATAACAATTATAACAAAATATGTTTCTGGTTCTAAAATTACAGTTGAAAATATTAAAAATACAATGTAAAGAAACTCTCATTAATAGAAGTTTCTCCTGAAGAAGTGGATAATCCAAATTGCCCAGAAAAAGAGTTAAATATTAACCTTTGAAGAAGAATTTTTAATATCATAGTTTTAAAGAAAAATTGGTTATGTGGTGCTTCTTAATAAGGCTTTAACGTATCTAATGGTACAAATGGTATTTTTAATATCAATTTACAAAAACTAACAAAAATTCCCAATTGGGATGAGCACAATTTTGACTTATCAACTTCTTCACGACAGCCAGGGAAATAATAGTAAAAAAAATGAAGTATAATAATATAAGATACAGATATAATAAGAATAATATAAGAAATCTATATTGAATGGATTCAAAAACCAAATAGAAAGAAATTGAAAAAGTAATTCTGAAGTCATAATAAATATTTCTTTAATTTAATGCTAATTTATAAGTATATAAGTATTTTTATATTGATATATCAGAATATTTTATATTTTCACTGTTTATTTTGAAAATGGATTAGTTTTATGAAGAGATTGACATCGTTCCGAAAATGCAAAGATTAATTTCTTCATAAGATTGATCTATTTTAAAAAATAAAATATAGAATAATATTAAACTAAGAAAATAAACCAGATATATCAATGTAAAAATGTTTATATGCATAAATTGATTAACATTTAATTTTTTTTTTTTTTAATATTATACAATTAAAATTTAGATATCTTATTTTTTGTTTTTCAAATTGTATTTTGAATCTATCCAATTTAGCTTCATTATTGATATTCCAACTCATCCTACCACTGTCCTCACCACTTACGCTGATGACACATGTGTGTTATCAGTAAACAATGATCCCTTCATTGTGATCCTTCAAGAATGGTGTCAAAAATGGAGAACCAAAATAATTCCAAATATCTCACCAAATAACCTTTACCCTTCGTCGTAAACCCACGAGTTCATGTCCTACAGTATCCTTTAATGATAATCCACTTATCCCTGTTGATCAGATCCACTATCTAGGACTCCACTTGGATAAACGTTTAACTTGGAATCCACATACAAGACTAAAACGACAAGAAGCTACCCGTCGTTACAGACTACTTCAACATTTACTAGACAAACGTTCAAAGCTCCCAATTAATTACAAAAGACTAATATACATGACTGTGATTAGACCTATCTGGACGTACGGAGTTGAGCTTTCGGGCTCCACTAAACCATCCAATTCATCTCGTATCCTATCCTTACTATCCAAAATCCTTCGAAAAATCCTCAATGCACCTTACTTTGTCACCAATAAACTTAGATTTAGCCCAAACCAGATATCAATCCTTTCATAGTTAGCTTCATTACCACTCAAATCCCTTAATTTCTCAACTTGCTTCCCACACTATTCCTGATAATCCTCCGAGACATCTGAAAAGAAGATGGCCCAGAGACCTTCTAGTGTAGAATTTTTATTAAAGTGCTACTGATGAGTAGTTCTTTACAAGTTTTGTCACATTATTGTAATAGGTAACATCACATTTACTTGATGTATAAATATTGTACAGTTGTAAATTTCAATAAATTGTTATTAAAAAAAAAAAAAAAAAAAAAAAAAAAAAAAAAAAAAAAAGCTTTATTATATCATTGTTGTTATTATATTATATTATAAATTATTATTAGTTATGTTTTATATTGTTAATTATGAATGTTTTTTTAATAGTTTCAACTGTAATTTCAAAAAGCGAAACATATTATATAACAACTATTATAATAAAATAATTACTTGAGGTACGCATGATGGTATAGAAGGATCAATTAGGATTGATGAATTAATTGCCACTTCTATTGGAATAATTTTTTTAGAATACTAGTTTCAAATGCTAACAATTCATCTTCATTTTTAAAGCATACAAAATTTTCAACCTACGAGCACTATGTTACATGTATTATATATATTTTTCAAAAACGTAAGACAAGACAAGCTAAACCAGCAAAAGGTTCATTCAATTAAATTTTAAAATACTGCCCGCTATTTTCATCGTATCGTATCAATCAATGCAAACAGAGATTTTTAGCTATTGACAACTGTATACAATATAATATAAAATTTATTTATTTATTTATTGAAAGGCTCTACAGCTCTTGAAGAACCTTGGCCTCCTCCACAATTCGTAGCCACTCCTGGCGATCTTTTCCAAGCTTTCCACCTTCTGACTCCCATTTTTTGACATTTTGTAGCCACGTCACTCTCGGCCTCCCTCTTAGTCGTTGTCCGTCAGGTCTGCCGTATAGCATTCTCCTGGGAACTCTTTGTTCTGGCATTCTTTCAACGTGACCGAGCCACTTTAATATTCCTTTTTTTGGCGTAAGTGACTATGTCGATATCTTCATAGAGTATATAAAATACATTAAGTAAATGTAATGATTATGCTACAAAATTACACGACAATTGCTTGTGAAGCGACTACCACTTGGTAGCACTTATAGTTGGTAATCACTTGTGGTACGCATGATGGTATAGAAGGATCAATACATTTAGGATTGATGAATTAATTGCCGCTTCTATTGAGAGTATTGTATTAGATTACTAGTTTCAAATGCTAAACATTCATCATCAGTTCTAAAAAACACAGAATTGTCAACACATGAGTACTATGTTACATGGATTATATATACTAAAGTTTTAAAAAATGTAAGACAAGAATCGAACATTGGAACTCAGCTGAGGAGATCCATCGTGGACAGTGCAAGGGGGCAGGTAGGTTAATTTTTTGGGGTTTCCATGGGATTTCCCTTATGACTCATTGGGTTTTTCCGTTCCTATTGGAAACAAATTTAAAATGGGGCTATTGAAAATGTTTATCTGGTCATTTAAACAAAAATCTAGATCTTTTTTAAACGATTTTACTATTTCTAATGATTCATAAATATTACATTTTAGGCTATTTTCTACTTGATGTATTATTTTCACCCCCAAGTCTTTATTCAATTTATGGTTATTTTCATTTATATGGATAGCAAAATCCGAATTTTAGGTCTTATTCTTGTATGCTCATTTATGCTCTTTTAGTCTTTGATTTACCGATCGTTCAGTTTTTTTTTTTTTTTTTTTTTTTTTTTTTTTTTTTTTTTTTTTTTTTTTTTTTTTTTTTTTTTTTTTTTTTTTTTTTTTTTGTTTTTTTTTTTTGTTTTTTTTTGTAGAACTGAAGATGAATGTTTAGCATTCGAAACTAGTTTTCTAATAAAATAATTCCAATAGAAGTGGCAGTTCATCAATCCTAATTGTAAAATAATTACATTCCAGAAAGTTCGTAAATTACATTTTTTTTTTTTTTTTAATTTTTCTGAACGTTAATATGGGAATATATTTTTTTTAATTTATAGCTAGTAAAAATATGCGTATAAACATTTTTACGTTGAAATATCTGGATATTTTATTTTCTTTGTTTATAATTTAAAAATGCATTAGTATTATGGAGAAATTAACATCTTGCATTCAGAACGATGTTAATTTAAAATATATTAATATTATAATATCAATATACATAATCATCAATAATTAGTAAATAATTAATTTTTTAATTTTTTTTTTTTTTAGCAATAAATTTAATATTTAAAATATACTCTCACATTAGAAATTGAAAATTATGTTTTTTATATTTTATATTGAATCCATCCAATATAGATTCTTATATTATTGATATTATTATATTATATTATTATTGTAATATGTAGTATTGTTAGTTTTGCTTTATATTATTATAAATTATACTGTCAGTCGTGAAGAATACTAAAACTAATGTGCACTTTTCAGTAAGGCTTTTCTGATCGTTTTCCTAAACTCTGTAATAACTCTAAACATACCATTTGTGCCAAAATTGATACTTAAAGTCTTAAACAATAAATTAAAAAAAAAAAATCTTAAAAAAAAATCTAAAAATTTTAGTTTTTCAAATCGTATTTTGAACATGTTTAACTTAAATTTATTATATTATTGTTATTATACTTTATTATTAATTATGTTTTGAACTGTTATTTATTAATTTTTTTTTTTTTTTTTTTTTTTTTTTTTTTTTTTTTTTTTTTTTTTTTTTTTTTTTTTTAATATTTTCAACTGTAATTTTAAAACCTGAAACATTTATCAAGTTTTATTAATATCACGCATTTCCTGCGACAAGAATCCAACGTAAAATATTATTTTAAAAAAGTTATATTTACTTATAAAAAATATTATATAAAAGCAGTTTACCGCCGCTGTATACGAATATTTAAATTAAATATTTTACTACAATAACATGAAGTACTAACTTGATTAATGGATTTTATTATAATAAAATAATACATTTTGTACATTAAGAAATAATAATTTTTTTTTGTAAAAAAATAAATAAATAAAAAGTATAAGGATACAAAATACACAGGGATCGCTATCTTCCTGAATTTTTTTCAGTGGGCTGGTCAGGAAAGATGTAGTAGCTTCTAGAGAGATAAGGAATATTTTTATCAAAGGAGGTAGAGGAGTGGGGATCCACCCTGGAGGGGAGACACCCCGAGAACTGGCGTAGCAGTCGGGGCATGCCGATGGGGGTAAGGTGATGTGGCTAGCTTGGCTGTTGAGCGTGTGGCTGATGGGGGCGGCGGCGTGTGGCCCGGGCAGGGGGGCCGGCAAGAGGAGGAATGCCCCCCTAAGCCCCCTGGTCTTCAAGCAACATGTGCCTAATGTTAGCGAGGGCACCCTGGCCGCCAGCGGGCTCGTCGAGGGGCGGATCACCAGGGTCGACAAGAGGTTCCTCGATCTAGTGCCCAACTACAATCCGGACATCATCTTCAAGGATGAAGAAGGAACAGGCGCCGATCGTCTCATGACACAGGTATGTACATCCCTAAAATACATTTTATTTTACATTATTGCAACCCCTAGATGCGATGAAAATTTAGTTGCAGGTGTTTACGCGACCTTTATGATTATTTGATCTAAAGAGTGTAGTAAGTAATGTGCATCTTAAAACACATATAAACATTTTTCATATTTAAAACTGTTTTTTTGTTTTTTTTAATCAAAATAACAATATAACAAAACAAAACAAATCGAATCAGTAATATCCGGACCTTACTTGTACGGTTCCTTTTCGGCTTCTCACCTTGTGAGCTTTGTTGATATTTTGATAAACAATAATAATAAAAAAAAAAATCTTTATTTATTCTTGGACCTTAAGTCATTAAGAATAAAAAATGTTGTACAGTCGCCTTCAGAGCCTTAAAATGAAACAATATTTTTTAGAATAAATTAACATATAATATTAATATAATAAAAACTAAAAAATGTATATTAATAAAAAATAACAGAAAATTAAATTCAATTGGTACAAAAAAAAAAAATCATGTATATAAACAGTCCATATTTGATATAACTAAAAAGTGGCTATTGACAGTTTTCGTGGATCCGGATGGATATTTCTTTATCATATTTAAAAATCATTAGATTTAAGCATTCCCAAAAAATATATATTTTCTTTTTAAATTTTTACTAGAAGAAATGTTCGCTCTGCGGCTATTTCGCCTTATACATCTAAAATATATATATATTTTATTCGCTTTATTTTATTTATTTAACCTAGGTTTCAGTAATGCCGTTAAACTATTTTTCATCAATTTTTAAATATTTCTCTTGCAGTATACATGTTTTCTTTCTATAGAGTTTCTGATTGTGACTCAAAAATTGACGGTGATTTTACCGCATTTTTTTAAACTATCAATTATTTTTTTTAGAGTCATTATTCGATGCTAACACCATATTTGAAAACATCGTAATCCTAGTTTTGATAATTTTTATTATGTTGAAATCTTAATTTTTGTGTCGCTCTTTCCGTGTGGATATTCTTTGAGTTTTTCTTCCGATTGATCAATATAACCATAAGTATAACCATTTATTTTTCTTAATTAAACCAGGACATCAATACTTGGTTGTAGTTCCCAAAAAAAAATGCATAGGTGCAATATAATATAAATAGACTAAATAAATACAAATGTTTCTCCTTTTTATTGTAAATATTTAGAATTTACAAAAATATTAATCTTATTCGGTTTAAAAAAATATTTACAATCCTCATTATTTGAGCGCTAAGCAAAATATTTTTGTTTTCCCCTTTAGTTGAATAACCTTCCTATAAAATAAAATACACGTTTTCTTTATAAAGAGAGTTTGATTGAGATTTATTTATGTAGTTTAATTTTTATTTCGCCTGTATCGCGATCGATATAGAAAAACACAAATTAAAAATATCTACTAAATTATGAACTAATTAGTAATAACGACGTCAGAGAATTAAATAAGATTTTATATCGTGAGGACACTAGTCCGGAAAGAAAAAAAATGTATTTAAAAAATAATAAATAAAAACTATACTTATATAAAATTAATGATAAATTTCGCATTACATACTAACTATTAATAATTTCAAAATCCGTACATGTAACATAGTTCACTTTGTAAAATAATACAATGTTTACAATAAGTTTCAATGTCGTGCTGTTGTAAGCCTTTTGAAGTCATTTTAAAGTCAAATCGTTTAAGATAAGCTAACTTATTAAATACAATAGTGTTTCTATTGCCAATCTTCAGTATTGAAATAGATAAATCTATATTTAAAAAAATATTGTTGACGGTTTAAGTTGTACTAAAAATAAATGTTTTAAGAAAATTTTTTTAAAGTAAAAAGTCATTCGGTCGGTTAACGGATTCGGTCTGCTTGAGAATGAAATTTGTTTAATAGTTATTGTGTTTTGTATCCTTTAACCATAATAATATTTATTATATTTACATTTAAATAAATTAATTGAAATTTTTAATATAGAATAGATACTCCGCTGTTTTTTATTAAAGATTGTTGTTCAGTGCAGGATTAAATTTTTGACTCTATCGTTCGTGATTTCCAATGCAATTTTAAATGGCATACCTTCACTTTCACAAAAACTAATGCTCTCAGTATTCTTCGCTTAATAATGTATTTCCGTTATATTTTATGTTATAATTAGGATTAACAATGATGCAATTTATAGAATCTTTACCTATGTATTCAAGTCATTAATATATTTAATGTAACTGTTTCTCAAATAATAACAACAAAAAGATGAGAAAAAGAAAATATTGGATGTCAAGGTCTGCTCGAGAAGTCGGTGACTCAACCGTAAACGGATTCGAACAGTTCTCACCTAATCGAAAATTCCTAATAACCTTCAGCAGTTTAAAGGTTTCTTTTCTGAAATAAACTTCGAAATGCATCGTCGATATTAGACACTTAATGTTATCTTATCTAAGAATTTACATAGGAACGGAATTAAAATTAGCCAATATTTTAATTCGCATATTTCAGATAACCTTTGTATTATGCGAGTTCTCTATAGTGTTTTTCAATTAGTAAATTTACTATATAAAATACAGTGTGTACACTAATTATATTATTAATAAAATATATTTTTATATTTTTAAATATATGGCCTGTGTGCTTGAAAATCTCAAACAAATTGACAAAATTACATAGATTATTGTCTCTGTTTCCCGTACCAAGATATTTAGTATTTACAAAAATATTGAATATAAAATCTTAAAAATATAAACAAAAAAAATAATCGTAACGATAGACGTTCATAACATTAGAAGAGTTTTATCTCAGAAATAGCCTTGACATAGGATTTACACAAAGCATTAATGACCGCATATTCTCAATTGACTACGATAAATATTTTAGTGCGCTCGCAAATTGACGATGATTTCACAGCATTATTTTCAAACTATCAATTATTTTTATAGCGTCAATTTTCTATTCTAACTATTCACCGCAAGTTTGAAAACATCGTAATCCTAGTTTTGAGAATTGTTATTATGCTGAACTCTTAATTTGTGCATCCTTGTTTCCGTGCTATTATTATAAATTTTTCCCAGTCATTTGGTATGATTAATGCTGTTTATCTATTTACCCAATTCAGCATAAATAGGTGAAATTAAAAAAAAAAATCCATTTTATATAGTGATGCTTTTAAGACTTTCCGATTGATCCATTAAGTATACCATTTTTCTCTGAATAATATCTGGACATTGAAACCCTACTTGGTTGTAGTTATCAAATAAATACATAGGTACAATATGAGTAAATAGACAAAATATATATATATATATAAATAGACAATATAATATATATATATATATATATATATATATATCTTCTCCTGTTTATTTACAATAACTTATTCGGTAAAAAATATTTAAAATCATTATTAATTGAGCACTATGCAATTATGTTTTCTGTTCAGTTGAATGACCTTCCCCTAAAATAAAGAAAAAACACCTGTAACTGATTCATGATTAAATTATTAATTTAAAAATGTTTTAATTTTGAATAATTTATTACATATTGTTATAGTCTGGATCATAGGACTGCAGTATTACTTTTTATAATTATTATAAAACAATAATTAATTAAAAATTTGTTTAATTTTAAAAATAAATGTTATTCAATAAATTATGTCGAACAACAATAAATGCAATACTTTATTAAATTTTTAATTTTCAACTTCACAACTAATTATGAATTTAATACACCAATGACACTTTGTGAATAAGTAGTAAACTCAACAAATAACAAATATGAAGATTACGTCCACTTCTCTTCGTAACAAAATAATTTAAGAAATATGAGAATTTTAAATTATAAGATTCCAATAAAGGTCAACTTTATTTAAATTGTTTAATAGATTTAATTGCATTAGAAGGATATTCAAGTTATAAGGTATTTCGATTTATTGACTGTTACAATAGTCATATTGCCCAATTCGGTTTTTGTTTTATTATACATAATAAATAAGTTATAAAGTTATAACTATTTTTCCTAGTTTTTTATAGTTAATAAAAATGAATAGTTTTCAATAGTAATGTCAGCAGATTTTCTTTTTTCTTTTTTTAAAATATTTTATATAAATTCGGTTTAAATTTCTATTAAATATTTAATATGAAAATAATTTTACAATTAATGATATAAAGTCATAATTATCTTATAATCATTATAGTTGAAACAATTTGACTAATACATGAGTTCTATTTCATTTTATTACGATATATTTGAAACTAATGTTATGTAAAATTTGCAGGTTGATACTATGTTACATTACATATTACATAATAATAAAATATCATTTATAAATACATGAACAATTTATTTTTCTAAATTATTATAAATACGTTTTTAATAAAATAAAAAATCTATATTTAACTTTATATTTAAAAATCTAATATTTTATATATATATATATATATATATATATATATATATATATATATATATATATATATATATATATATATATATATATATATATAGATTTAGAAATTAATTAAATTTATAATTAATATTTCAAAATTTTATATGTTTTGCTATGTATGCATTAATTTCCAAAAACAATTATAGTTAGATATAGGAACAAATATTGATTCATCGATGATGCTTATTCAAAAAACGTTTTATTATCATCGTTCTAAGCGTTTAGAACCATTTCCTTACTTAATTGTTTCGAATATTTTATTACCACCACAATTATGTAATGAATATTTTATTTTATATTGGATTTAGCATCTCATATAAACATGTTATGCTGTGATGCTATGCTGCTACTTCACTATATCATAAGGAGCCATATTAGACTGACAGTAAGACAGCCAAGGTTGCGGATTGCACATTGTTTAGTTATGCAAATTGAGATTTTTTTATGCCATTTTGAGCTTTTGTTCAACATTACTACTTAGGACGTAGATAATTCTCAGCTGTTTTGCTAACTTATTAACACGCCTTTAGGGCAGGTCGGGATGTCACTATTGATTTTGGAAGAATTCATCGGATATTTTCTTCTCGGCAATAAATTTACTTTTACGACCAACTCGTCATAAGTAACGTTTCGCGTTCAGTTTTTTAATATTGTTTATTAATTGGGGATATAGGGTAAATCACTAGTTACGGTCACCTCACCAGTTATGGGCAGGCTAATACAATTATAGCAATAATAATGGTCATATCCATTTTTTTGTGATAACACCAGGATAAATATTTCTGATATTTATTCACCATATTCACAATATTCACCATTACTAGTTAATATAATTAGTTATATTCATTACTTCGCGGATAGCTACTGCTGTTTCAAGAAAACTGGAAATATCTAAAGAAAATAATTTACAAAAAATACATTCCGATTTCTTTTTATTCATTAATTTTTTATTGGGAATGATAACCATACTGTATGTCGTTACTGATTATGTTGAAAAATCAACGGAAAGTGCGGCTATAAATTATACTCTGATAAATAGTTGTTTGAATTTATTTTCAACTATCATTTCATGACGGTTTTCTAAACTATAAAGTTTGTGAATGAGTGCATCGAGTGATTGTGTTTTGAAATATATATTTAACTTTTTTGTAAGACCGCATTGTATTAGTAATTAGATTATTTTTATAGTTATAGTTGTTCATTAATTATTACTCATTTTTACATTATTAAAAACATTTGTTTAAAGATTATTTTGCCACATGACCATAATTAGTCTTGGTTTTGAATTTTTACATTCAATAGAATTAACTTTTGAGAATCTAAATATTACAAACTGTATTAACGAAATTCCCTTTTAAATCGACAAGTTCCCTTAACTATGACTATAACTAGTGATTTACCCTAAACTATTATAAAAGAAGTGAAATCTCTTCTAAAAACAATCATTCAGCAATATGAATCATCATTAACAAGTTTGTTTTATTTTTAGTCTTTTTATAATATACTTTACGTTAACCCATAAATCCGAACAATATGAAAATTAATTGATGCTGATAAGAATTATTTTTTGACAAATAAAGTTTTTTTTAAATCCATTTCTTAGTGAAAAAAACTGCATCATTCAAAGAATTATCTTAAGAGATAAAGACTGAATTATTAACGATGACGACTTCCGACTTTCTTTAGCTGGTCTCGATCAATTACACTTGGGTTCACTTACTTTATAAGAACTAATGCAAAATATGTGTACATATATAATAAATTTTTTGGGTGACGTAATAATATAATAATAATAATGGCGACGTACTATTATTCTCAGATTAAAAGTATCCATTAATACATAAACATCATTAAATTTATCCATTTAAACATTACATAGTAACGGAAATTCCATTCACATTACCCGGGAATACCAGTAAGTCTGGAAATACCCACGTTAATCCTCGTCCCTTACCTTTTTTCCCAGATTTCCCCAGTTCAGTTGTATACTCTGGAGTTGTTATAGTTTGGTCGTAGATAACCAAAAGCAATATCTAGCAGTAACATTTTAAATAATTTCATACTCCTCCATATTTTTTAATTATATGTAGTTGTATATTCTAACGCATGTTTTTATATATTTATGTCGTTGCTAGCTTTATTTTTTGCCTGTGTTACTTATATAATTTTGTTGTAACCTGTTTTTTCACTGTAGTGCATGATTATTAGAACGATATAGTCTCGAATCGTCACGAAAAGATAGTAATTTTATTGATTGAACCTCAAGAACCATATTACATATTAATTGTAAATCAAGAAAAAATATCCATATTGTATCCATATATATATTGTATACAATTATTATAATTCAATATCAGATTCTTTCCAAAAGACGTTCTTAAAACATTAGAATTTAATTTGGGTATCATACATTTTTATGTATGAGCCTGCATTGAAAACCGATTTATACATACATTATGAAAATACGTAATTCGCTACCACATATATGTTTTATTTATTAAACAAGTGATGAGTATCAATTTGAATATTAAAAATTATTTTGATAATTTTCATAATTTTAGGAATGTGGCACTAATTCAGCAAACTCTCTCTGTTATTTGTCGGATACGGAGTATTCGTTTCCTGTTTTTAAAATTATGACCACGGCAGTAGCATTAGTATTCAATTTTTAATTTTTTTTTTTTTTTTTTTTTTTTTTTTTTTTCTTTTCCTCCAAAGCATTGGAATAACTTATAGAAGGAGTTACATGCATTTATACGGGAATTGCGTGTTTCCTGTACACCTAAATAGTTTTTATTATTAATCCTAAATTAATTATCTTAAAATTATAATTAAATATTTAATTATTTTCATATAATGATTTTTTTTATTTTGTCTGAAATCGTGACAAAATCTAGCGTCCTATAAACTACTGGGTTATCACGTTGATTAACCATCTATAAACAAATATTTCGAACGGAATTGTGATCCTTCCATAAATCATTCGTATCGTCAATAAATATAGCCCATAATATTTATCCTTTTTATATACATCAATAATATTCAGAACGCTGATATGAACTTGATTGAAAAATTATCTAGAAGGCAGTTTAATTGATAAGGCATTTTATCGACAAAGAAATGTTGTTTTTCAAGATCGATAACATTATAAATAGCTATTTTCTGAAATAACGTTCTTCGACTCGATTTAAGCCCATTATCTTTCATCTCTTTCTCTGCTGATAAAGTTATCTAAGTCGCGGTAATCGAACTTTCGTGTTTAATATCTTTAAATTTTATGGTAGTTTAACATTCATATTACGATAAGCCAGGGAACGAGGTAGCTGATAAGCCGTCGAAACATAACCTAATTTTTAAAAAATACAGATACGTTTAAATTTAAGAAATAAAATAAACAAGAACACTTAAAATTACTAAATAAATAGAAAAACCGTCAAAGACTGCAATCTTAAAATAAATTAACAAACACTGTTTTTTGTATTAAAAGTGTGTGAAAATCATAGAATAACTCAACTATTTATTTTATTTTTTTCTGTTTCATTATTAGAGAATATATTTATAATAAACATGGAACTAATACCCGAACGGTTGTTGACTTCAGCAAAATAAACGTTTTTATGATTATTGTTTCTTAGTAAAGATTGTTCATAAATTATTATGCTTTGACAATGAATAATTAAAATTGTTTTAATTGTTAGTAAGTATTTATTTCAGTAGCATGTCGATACGTTTATGCATTAATATACTTAAACGTAAATTGTTTATTAGGTTGTAGTCCATAACAAGTTATAGCTGATTATATTATTTTTCAATTTGTTGATATAGTATGTTAATATATTTTAATATGTAAAAGATTCTCACATTAATTTAATTAATAAAGAGTTATAAGTAGTACAAAAATATACGCAATTAAAGATGCTTCCGACTGATTTGTATACTTTTTTTTCAATTACTTAAAGAGATCAGATATCTCTGACAAGCAAATTTATTGTTTGCTCTCATAAATTTACAATTTTCTGATTATTTTTTAATTTGACGCGGTCGGGAGAAAATCGCAGATTGTTCAAATACATACTTGTTCGTTACTAAAATTGTTAAAAACTTAAATTTATACAAATAATGTAACTATGTAATAATAATAATAATAATGTAAAAAAAAAGAAAAAAAAAAGTTTAAAACGAATAATCAATTCCAATATTTAAAACAACGTTATTTTTTTTCATATTTTATTCTATCGAAGACATAATTGACACAATTTAAAAAATTTTAAATAGCTCACAAATATAGGATTGTTTTTTTTTTTTTATTGTATACTATTTTCTTTCCTACTTTGAACCTTAGGATTTGATCTAAAATATTTATAAGAACTATAATGTAATGAATAATTTTAATACTATATATTTCAATTTAGGGTACGTTTTCATTATCTGAAATAAAGTATCTCGAAGTGCAACAGGATTTTGAATGTTGAACTCATTTGATTGATATGTAATTGGCAATTCCTACGCTGCTAAATTATGTTAACTTCGATTTTCTTATTAAAAAAATATATAAAACATTGTTTCGTTAATTAATATGTTTCAATAACAACTAGTCATAATCACGTAATTCAATATAACTTTTCGAGTAGATATTTTTTATCAGGATCGTGAAATAAATTAGAAGTTACGTAAGAGCCAGCAGTGTTTCTCAAATCGACGATACTTAAAACTTCAGTGAAAACAATATGGACACATCTCTCAGAGCTAAATAATAAATCACGTGATGTTTATAAAGACATACCAAGGTTCTTTCTTGGTATTTTTTTTTTTTTTCAAGAGATTTATCGTTATTACAAGCTATTTATACCGAATTTTTGTTTTGTTTTAATATTTACCAGCATTTTAACATCAGCGAAATGGTCGCAGAATTTCTAGTTATTTAGTACAAACCTTGCCTAGAAATTAGTAATTTCTTTTATTTTTTTTAAATTTTGCATAAGGTCTTAATGTAAATAAATACATATATTTTATATTAATAACAATTATTACAATCTACCACTGATGTAGGCAATAAGTAATTTAGATGGCTTTTTGATTATATTCAGACAGTATATACAAAAATATATCTAAATAATGCATTGATGATTGTATTGCATTATTAGAATTTTTGTTTTTTTTTTAATACTACCTTTTTTGGTGGTCACTCAGAATCGAGTATATTATTAATCCAATCGGATCCGTAATATAAAAAAAAATTTTTTCTAGTTTTTAATTTTTTTAAAATTTAGAAAACGGCCTTGACCCCTCGCGGGTTGTAAAGCCAAGGAAAAAATTATCTTTACATTTATAATAACTTTTGTTTTGTTTCTATTAATATTTTCTACATAAATCTTATACAATAATTTAATTATTGAGAAATTCCTATAACTTTAAATTCCAATAAATTAATTTTAGCTGGTTTATCATTAATATTTTAATATTCTCAGATCCATCCATTTTTTATTTTACTTTTTTCTTTTTTTTTCATACTCCAAACAATCGAAAATAATTATTTGAATCTAATAGGGTGTGTGTTCGGTTTCTATTTCCTGTTGTCTTAACACATAATTAACTTTTGTCTTTAACGTTTTTTTCATTTGACGAGATTCCTTTCAATTACATAAATGGAATGATAAAGGAAAACAGGAATAATAATAAAAACAAAATAAAAAAAACAGTATTCGAATCTCGTTTTTAGGTAAACTGGTTGTGAACATAGGCCATGACTTTGTGGAATAAAAACAAAACAAAAACAGAAATGGGATAGTGTTAAGTGTCAAGACCAACGGCCTCAGGGCTACTTCGGATTCGTCCTTGCCTATTCAGTCTATTAATACTATTTCCTAGATAACTCGTTATTTTATCTATTTTACATTCGCTTGATAAAATTTATATTCGTCTATAATAAAAAAAAAAAATAATAATAATAAAACCATTACTCGGCACTTTCCTAACTAGAGTATTTAATTTTTATATTCCTAAATCATTAAAAATTTTAACAAAATAATTATAATGATTTATTTAATCTATTTGTAGTTATTGAATTATATATTTTAGAAATCAAGCACCAAATCAATGGAAAATATTTATTAAAACTAATTTATACTATAATGTGTCGATTCATTTCTTTTTTAATCGAGGTATCTGAATCGAGAATCGAAAATCGATTTTTTGGTACAAGTACCGTGTTCAAGAATCGAAAAATTTTATTATTGAAACATGATTAATTTTATTTATTTAATAGTACTACTTTTCCTTATAACCCTGAGTCACATCTGCCTGATTTTTGGGATTTCTTATTATATAAGTATTCACTACCAGTCAAAAATATGAGACCATCTGAGTCAAAATAGGTAAATTAAAATTTTTTTTTTTTATTTACAACTAAAAACACATTGTTTCTCTTTTGCATTTTTCTGTACGTATTTTTCTGTCTACAGTACGTAGACTCCGAGATATTCCATGTTGGAAAAAAGGCATATTTGATAAAAAATCTAATTAAATTTAAGATGGATGAACAAGAATCTTAGAAGATTTTCATATTTTGCTTTTTAATTCGAATTTTATTTTTTTTAATCCAAGGTTTTTCTGTTGGCAAGCAAAATGGATGGTATTAATATTAAAAAAAAAAAAAAAAAAAAAAAAAAAAAAAAAAAAAAAAAAAAAAAAAAAAAAGTTTGTTTTAAATTATGTATTAAAAACTTAATTTCCATTTTTATTAAAGGAAGGTGAACTTTAAAAGTCTTGGCCTAAACTAAATATCTGTGTTTGATTTAAATAAAGTTCAACACACATATATAGATATAATTTTATTTAAGTCCATTTATTTTTCTCTGAATATCAAACTTTTAAATATACTAATGCCGTTTCATTGAGGTCTCAAAAGTTTGACTGGGAGTTTGAGACTACTTCTAAACATGTTATTCCCTCCTAATTTATAAATATTTTAGCAAATTGACATGTATGCAACTATGTAAGTTTGTAAGTTAATGAGTGCTATACATATTTATCATAATCAAAATTAAATGAATTATAATTACTAATGAAACTTTTGAATTTCAATCTACTGTTAACACTTTAATAAGATGATGTTGAGCTAAATTTTAAAAAGTAAACCATCATGTCTAAAATCAGAAAGACAACTGACAAAACATAAGCTTCACACTTTACAGCCCTATGGCCGCCATTATAGCTGATATCCTCTTTATCTGTCTCTTCCAAAGGCTGTCCTCCACCCCGGATATTGTGTATAAATAAGCCAATCGGCAACCATTGCCCGGCGGCTCCTCGTAAAAACGGAGGCCCGCCGCCCCTGCGAAATGCCAGAGGTCCGCTTTATCTCCGCGGGGGAGAATATTTTTATTGGGGGAGAGGCGATACCGCTTCGGATTCCGCTCCTCAGATTTAAGGCACACTAAAAGCATTTTGAGATCTGTTCCCACGGCAATGACGCCGCCTGTCGGATATTTTAGGAGCGATAAGTCCATAATTTAATATCGATTCGGTCCAAGATGTGATTTAGGAAGGTTAGAATACTGTCAATCAATTTAGGATAAATGTAAATATTAAACCCATTATGGAGATATTTTTCTATTATTTTTTATATGTATTATGAAAGACCTTTTTTTTTTTTTTTTTTTTTTTTTTTTTTAAATGTAAGGAAGCTTTCATTGCGTAGGTATTATTATCTGTCTCACCTTAGGCCAGTAGGTAATATGAATGGTTAGACAAAATGTATAAGAAAAAGAAAAAACAACATAAAAATTATGCCTCTATTTATTCAATATATAAAACTAAATAAAATAACATACTTAAAAGACAAGAAACTGCTCGTCGTTTACGACTACTCCATCATTTACAAGGCAAGTGTTCAATGCTCCCAATAAATAATGAAAGGATTATTTATATGACAGTAATTAGAGCCATTTGGACATACGGAGTTGAGCTTTGGGGATCTTAATGTTCCACATATGTTACTGATTTGTCCCAAACCAGATAACAATCGTTTCATAGAAAATTCCATACACACTCGACTTCACTAGTTTCCCAAACTCCATTCCCGATAATCCTCCGAGGCATCTGAAAAGAAAAGGTCTAAGAAAGCTTCTAATGAAGTGCGCTATATGCTTCTAGTATACTATTGAAGTACCACTATATTATAGTATTGAAGTAGTTCTTTGCATGTTATTGACCTACCATTGTAATCATTTTTCTCAAATTTACTTGATGTATATAATGTATACAGTTATAAAAGTTAAAATCGATAAAATTGTAAAATAAAAAATAAACAAATTAAGAATATAATCATATTCTAAAAACAATTTATACACCCAGATTCTACCAGACCAAACCTGTCCCTCCACTAATGGAGAGACAAGCCAGCCCCTAAAGATGACAGAGCAGCTCTCTTAGCTAGTGTCAAAACCCAGTGGAGGCTGAGTGAGAGCGCTATAGCGCGGTTGCTCAGGGCATGCGTGGAGAAGCTTCTTTAATGCTTCTCCATTGCCAGAACTCCAAAATAAATATTAATTTACAAAATATTTTGGGACAACTGCGATTTTAATTTGCGAGAAAGTTTATCAGGTTGTAGGGAACTAGATTATGATTGAGCCAAAGGGTTTCTATGGTAGGAAAGGTATACTTATGATTACCTTAGCATTAATAAAATCTAGCATTAGAAAATCACTAATGATAGTAAGATAAATCAGATTATTATGTTAACTCAGTCTATTAATAAACGATTTTAAATCCCAGGAATTCTACCCATGATTAATTCTCTAGGTTTATTCAAAAAAATAAAGATTATAATATGTTCATTATACTCGTATATTATGCTGATAACTCAGGTTTCTGTCATTATGCAAATGAAATGTATTTTAGAGACAAAACACTTTTTAAATGAAACATCCGTCGATGATTCTACGATATACCCCAAGTTCTCAAGATTATCTGGATCTTAATCGATGAAAGTTACATATATTATTTTACGATCTAACAACAGTTTTAATTGATTTTTCAATCTTATTCCTGTCCACTGCAACGCTCGATGCATATACCTCCGCTTATCTGCGTGGGACATAGTCTTGAGTAGGTAGCAAGTTGTACACCTGCCGGTACTGACCAGATCCAAGATACAAGAGGATGTCGAGGCTGGTAATAAGACAGGGAAGGGTAGATAAGAGAGCTAGGTGTCGGTGGCCGCCACTCACACCGCCTAATGAGGCGTTTCCCAATCAAACGAAACGCCAATTAGCCAGCTCGGCTAGGAGGACCTTTCCGAACCTTGCCTTTTTGTCTCCAGGACCATCCTCCAATTATACCGAGCCGGAGGAATGCAACGCGGCATTCTTCGGCAGCCTCTTTAAATTAATTGGCCTCATTTGGATCGGATATGTGTTGAATGGGTGGGTCGTTGTGGGCAGTGTGTCGTACCTCGGCTTCGGTCTCCGAGCCGATCGTAAATCTCTTTCAGCTGTCACTGTTTATTTCATTTGTACAAAAAAGCTCGAGCTAATTGAATCGACCCTGTGTTTGTCCCCGTTCCCTTTTATCTTGGATATATTTTATATCCTCATCCATACGAAAGGCAAAGGATATTGGGCTGGAGATTCTTCCATCCTTTAAACTTGAGCTGCAGTAGATTCTCAATTGAATGCAACCCTACAAATCATTCATATTCTTCAAAATAAACTATTTTCTCTGAATATATAATAACCACAAGTCAATTTGTTTTTACATTATTCTTTGTAGAAATATAATTAAAAACAGAAATCAGAGATCACCAACAGATATTGAGGTTGTGAGTTTAACTAAAATTATCAATCCCCCTTTCCTATTCCAATAAAACCATAAAACGCATGAATATCAATTTTCCATATTCCAGATCCTGCTTAGAGTAGGTTTGTAACCTGTAGAAAACCCTGTCCTCGCCTAGTTGGAGTTGCCTAATAAGCCCACATAAACAACAAAACCATTATAAATGTTCTTTGATGAATACTTAAACGTAGGTTTTCTAAGTAATCATCTTAATTAAAACTAAACTACTGTCAATAAATCAAATAATAGCGATCACGTCTATCTACAAAATTATAAACAAATTATTCTTCGTTAATAACTATATAGAAGACTTGGCGGACGAGTAAGTTGGGGCGAGGGTCTCAGTGCGCTCAGTACTGAAGGTCGTGGGTTCGAATCCCTCCTAAGGAGGGGGGTTGAAAATTATTTCATGGCGGCCACACGAAATGAATCTTGACCTCCCCACCCTGGCTAGAATAACCTGTAGGATAACCCGCCCTTCCTGCTGTAGTGGATTACTACTTAAAGACGTTAAGCCCGAATAATAAAAAAAAATAACTGAATAGAAATACGTGTATGCAACTCTAAAAATACCAATATTAAACAACGTGTAATATTTTGAGATCTTCTAACGATGTAGTTGGTTTATACTTAAACGCTGGAAAAAATAGTAATGAAAAAACTAATACAATATATATTATCAATCTTATCACCTTTTAATGAAATACTTGCCTTGATCTATATCGATAGAGTGGCCATAGTTTAAATAATTGTTTTTAAATATATGCTATTGTTTTATCAATCTATTTTTCACTTATCCTGTCTGGTAAATCTGAGCTAAGTGAATAAACACATTGCGATATAGACAATTATTTTGATTAAATTTGCCTTGGCCTGTTCATTCAAGGCAACGTTTTGAGAAGACGTTGCGAAAATCAAATATTAGATGATGTCTTAAAAAAAATATTTCAAGTGCCATTAACTCTAATTTCCTTTATGAATTATTTCCATTATTTAATATTGTTAAAATTTCATATTCAAGAAAATTATTTTATTTTTTTAACCTTGTATGTCTATTCACTCTTGTTAAACAGTGTTATGACAAACAGTGAATTTGGTGATATATTAACTATATATAAATATAAATTATAAATATCTATAGCTCAAGGTGTATGAGAGGAAGCAATTATTATTGTTGAACAATCCAGGTCTTGAATTACCGATACTCAAAAATACAATTTATCTTTTTACTAATAATAAATCAACATAAAATCGTTTATATCAAATAACATTTGTTATGGTGTCAACTTAAGGCATAGCAATTAAAAACTTAATTAGATATTTTAAAAATTAGCAATTAAGAGTTGAAATTAAAACAACCCTTAAATTTCATCATTTTCTAAAATTAAGAATTCAAAAAATTACATTGACCCCTTCTGTTCTTCCTTCTCTCTTCCCACCTTCTCCTCATTCTTTCCGATTGCCCCTTCCTCCTTTCCTCGGTCCTCGGTCCTTTTCTCGCATCTATCTTTCTCACAAGGATCTTATCTTTTTTTAGTCTTTTCCTATTGTTCCTAACTAAATATTATTATAAACTTGTTAACTTAATCGATAAAACAAATAATCAAAAATAAAGAGTTTAGTGGACGTTTTAGTTAAAAAGGTGTTTTTCTTTGCAATTCAGTGACGAATAAATAGTTGTAAAGAGAAGATAATGAGATAAAAAAAAATAAACAAATATAAAAAAAAAAAAATTTTACTTTTGTATATCTCACTTTTGTTCATTTAAAAAAAAAAAATTCAATTTCTTCCCGGAAAGAGAAGTGTAAGTGTTGATAAAGCTAATCGACAGAACTGCAGTATTTTATTATCTTTAAATGTTTATTCGCAACTTGAAAAAAAACACAAAAAAACAGCAGGTTGTATCATTCCTTTTACAATAAATAAGTTATTCAAAACAAAATGCAGTTAAGAAAAATTAATCAAATCGATGTACCTTGCTGACCTGTAGCACTGTCATATGGTAATGGTGATGTGGACACAATACCAAAAGTAGTTGGTACCTAATTAAATGTTAATGGATCGGATTGTGTGTTAATATAAGGACTGAAGACAGGCATAATAAAATAAAGGTTGCTGTCAATCAAGGAGCGGCATAAAAAAGCTGTGGAGACAATAAGGACAACTATTAAATCATGTCCTTAGCCCTACCGCTTGGTGATACCATTACTCTTTGTCTCGGCCTGTCTCTTCTTTTTATATCCTTTCCCAGTTCGACTCGTGTTTTTTTAGTATCTTACTCCTTTTTTTTATTCTTACCTCCCATTACAGATTTATATTAAAACTAATGGATTGCGGGTAATTACGGTTACTTTTCTTACAGGACTTGATTAGCCGAAGATTTCAATGAAGCACATGTTTTTTGTATTCGAAAGTGTTTTATGATTATACTAGCATACCCCGTATAAAACCCTGACTTCGCTCGCTCTCATAAATAAAGAACTTGATTATTTGAACTAATAATTGAATTTCATTTGTTCATCGATTAAAATCGTGTATTGAAGTATGGAATTTAGCATTATCTCTTCAATGATATTTTTACGCATGGCAGTGTTTTTAACCTGGTTAGAATTGCATTCATTAGGAGTTTGAAGAGTACGGTAGAGGCATAATTAGACAACCAATTTGGCAGAAATAATTTTATCGATTCATCTGGTTGTGATTTTAATTGCTTATCATAAAAGTATAAGATAGTTTAGCAAAACTCGTTTCTGACACTCGAGACTATACATATATACTATACATATTTAATTATTATTGTAGTAAAATTTATTATTATAAACCGTCCTAGAACTATGAAGATGTTAAAGTTTGGTATAGTTGGGTTAAACAGTTTTACTATTGAAGACTCTGTTGCAGAATGGCCACTTATCGGTCGCTTTTTGAAATTCACTGGGATCCACCTGTCCCTCCATATATTTATAGTTTTCTAAATAAAAATTGAATTGAAAGAAGGTAAACTTTATCTGAAATTTTTAGCTCTATATAACACTGTACCTTTGTAACCTCTCTCGAATAGTGCTCGCCACCTCGCGGTCAATTATCAAACTTTACTGCGCACCACATTTTTATCACTTTGTTATGGCAATATAGTTGAAATTCTCAGACTGGTTCAGAAGTTTTCGCGGTTAGTAATCACAAAACGGAAAATGGCTTGTCCTTTTATATAATAGTATAGATTAAAAGTTACGTATTAACATTTAAAAAAAGTTTATATACACCAATAGACAAATATGTTGGAGTATTATTTAGCTAGCTATTTACTTACAGAAGCATTGGGGATAATAACACTATATTTTGTTTCGGTTATACCAAACTAAATCATTTTTAAAACCATTCATAATGAAGCTATAAACGTCGTTGTATAGAGAAAAAACCAATGATAATAACACTTTTTGAGAAAATTCAACACCAAAGTGCAAAATTCTACTAGATTCCGGAAACAAAATATTGGAGGATTTCGCGAAAATACTGTCTACCCCTATGGACTCCGCGGATAGGTCGAATTAGTAAAAATATATATAATAATATATTTCGTTCACTTACACACACATATCTTATAAACTAATATTTGGAAGGTTAGATTGAAATATATATATATATATATATATATATATATATATATATATATATATATATATATATATATATATTTTTTTTTTTTTTTCAATTTTCCCAAACACCAAAATTGCAATGCTGGTGGACACTTGAAAATCATGAAATTCAATTGTTTTAAAATACTTAAAAGCATTGCCTGATTTGAAAAAAAAAAAAACATCAAAATTTGAAGCAACCTCTTACTTCACAATTACTAAAATATATTTGCGGGATAACTTATCACTAACTTTAATTATGACTCCTGTGTTTAAAAAAAAAAAATCATGATGGTACTTGAGACGTAGTATTAAATATGTTGTTTCCTATCATACTGTTATTTTATTGCTCTGATATCTCATCGTATCGTTTTGAAATGAACCCAATAAGGAAAACAAAGTCACCTACGAGACTATCAGCAAGCGTCGGTATAAACTATGAGTCAACGATAAGTAGGAAGATAGTGAGCGTCTAGACTCCTTTGATGAATGCCTATCATTTGTGCATCTTATATGCTTTTGTTTTTTAAGTTTACGTTTCAATAAAGGGTGTTTTTTTTTTAATTCTTTAAAATCAGCATGGAATCACGAAAAAGTCGAACATACAGATATGGTCATTAACCCGGTAGATTACTCATCTTTAATCCGTGTTATAAAGATAATTTGAGTAAAATAAAATTGAACTGGCGTGGATTTATTGAAGTTTCGGTTATTGAAGTATTTATAGGCATCTTTTATTTTGGGGGAGAATTTGTGGACTCTTTATTGAGATAACGTAAATAACATATATATCATTTCTAACATAATAAACGAATAAAAAACCTGGTGGCATGGTAAAAGAGCATGGTAATGGCCTTGTATCACTGAAACGTAACAGTAATTCAAATAGGAGACAATGATAAGACATCTCTAAAAAGATACACCCACAAACGTACTAAACATATATTAATTGACATAACATGAAAAAATATAGATCGCTTTTGTATTAAAAATTATTTCGATTATTCTTTATTCTTAGTAATATCCATAATATGTATTTTAAGTTATTTATTGTTATTTTTATGCACGTTGTTTATTTCTTATTTTCTTTTTTTTTTTTTTTCTTTTATTATGTAGGTTTTTTTTCAATTTTCCTACTGTAAATATCTTAGAATAGGTAAAAAACCAAAAACAAAGGAAATACGTAAAGCTGCTATAACATTCATACTTATATATGTATATAATGGCCTTTTGGCAACAATTGTAACAAAATGTTAAAACAACAACAATGATTTTTTCTGAAATCGATTTTAACGATTTCTCATTTAGCACGAGAACTCATAAAACCTTTTTTCATGATGTAATTTATTTTCAGAAATTTCTATATTCCGGTCCCGTTTACTTTAACTGAACTGTTCAGACTGATAAATGACAAAAATGTCTAGTTAATAGGTGTTCCTATTATAAGTTATAGTTCCTTAATTAATTATCAGATTTTGGGGTCCATAAGTCTAGCCAAACTTGGAATTAACAAGGCGTTTACTCATAATTCACACTAACAACAATTAGTTTATTAACTTGAAGGAGAGAATGTCCTGTAAATAAAAAAAGTATTTGATCTTTAAATATATTGGAAATTAGAAAAATCGTTATGCAACAAAATCAATTTTTTTCCGTATTAATATTCAAACGAGAGTATCCATGTCTCCTTTTTGTATAATGTACCATAAATCATGTCTCTTTACCTTCCTAACATACTAAGCTTTCCCATTTATTTATGCAATTAATGCAAACGCGATAGCCATATGGAATAAAAATTACATAAAAGAATATTTAAACAACTCAGTATCAACGAAAACATGTAAGTAAAATGTATCTATGAATTTAAAGGGTAACCAAACGGCGTCATAAATAAATAGCGATTTCGTAAGAAGAGATTGATTCCAGAGATTAAAATGGGAGCTTTTAGTATAATTGAATTATAAATTTATTTTATATTTTTACATTTACATTAAATGAATTGAGAATACATTAAATCGAAACATAACTAATCCTATGTTGACTTGGCAAAGATTACGAACAAATACATTTATTCGCAGACTAAACTACGATTGTAAATCAAGCAATCCAAGTGTATTATTTAGAAAGACAGGCCGGTAACTCTGTGCGCATTTAAATAGGAAGCCGCAGCTTTCCCCTTAGGGATGAGCTTGAAACATTCCGCTGCAAACAATGGCCAGAACATTCCTCTCCGCCACAACTCCTTCCCCAATGGGAAACCCTTTCGTGAACATGGACATAATGGACAATGCTGCCCGCCGTCAAGTGTTTGATAGCATGTACTGATTCAGCGAGGATCAATCCAATGATATCTGCAACCTCAGGCGACCGTGACCGTCGGGTTTGGCTTCGTTCAGGAAGTATCGTTCGCAGCCATCCGGCGTGCTATGGATTCTCATCCAACCTCGATGGCAGAGTTCCTCTATAATCTCAGCTAATCGGACAATCAATTCGAATTAAACAAAAAATATTAGGACTTCGTCTTAATAAGTAAGGGAGTTCTTCACATATATGCTGATTAATATGAGTCACTCATTTTATCGTGTTGCTTTACCGTGCTGCAGAAGTCCTTAAATCGTAAACGAGCGGTTAATAGATACGTAATAAATTTTTATTGGTATTAACACTTTATGCTTTTAGGAATATTTATTTATTTGTTTTTAAATATCTTATTGGAAAATACAATGTTAAAAAAATTATCTCAGTTTAGATCAAGGTTAAAAGCAGGGAGATATAGTATAGTACATGTTTTTCGGCTAGGTATATATTTGCATTCGGGTAGGATCATATGTACATCATTTTTCGGATGTAGATAATATAGCTTTATGATGAGTGGAGTATGTAATATAGTTCTTACTGGTGAGGTTGATATTACGTGCAAACACCGAGTCTACAGGGTGAGTATCTCTTAGTGTAAAAAAAAAAATTGAGTGAAACTAGATCAAAAATGTAACAAAATGCCCCAGACCTTACTTTTCTATTCTAATCCGTTGCAGGAGTACAATAAATCAAAGACTTTTTTCAGGAAACCACGTTTTTTTCCATAAAAGCTATAATATCTGCACTTAGTTTAAATGTTTTTCAAATTTTGACCACATTTTCGGATTTAGCATTACATTTTCTATAACAGCTGAATACTTGCAACCTTCAATTTTACAAACTTGGTATCTAAAAAACAGCTTGATCTTCACCTTATTTGGGGAAGTCACAATGTCGTATTTACTTCAACGCTCACCGTTTTTCAAAAAAACTATTCACAAAACGACAAATTTTACAAAAACTTGCAAATTTAATAAGCTTTCGAGTGATATGTAAAACGTATTGATTTTGATTGATTGCTGTCGAATAGTGTTGAAAAATCATAGTTTGAGGATGTAATGATGAAATTACTAAGATTTGTTACAGAGCATCCTACCACAACTTCATCACGATATTCCACCTGAAGTTCAGAAGCTAATACCAAAATTGAGGTTTATGTTCATTAACATTTATTTTTATGATTTTTCAACACTATTCGACAGCAATACAAATATGAATAAACCAACGATACTCCACATGTAACGTTAGAAATGCTTTCCCCTGTAAAAACAGACCCATATCCTCTGCATTCAGAAGCTAATACCAAAATTGAGGTTCATGTTCATTATCATTTAGTTTTAAACCTTACATTGAAAATCTAATAAAATAAATCCTAAATTATAGTAATAAATAAATAAATGTAATAATATAAGATCCTCTGATCTGGTGTCGCTTTATTGACAGTTTTCCATTATTTTCTATTAAACAATATTTTTTTCTTTGCTTTTTATTCCAATGAAGAGTTTATTATGTTTAAAGTGCACATTTCCATTAAGGGGTTGTCATAATGTTTTATTTACACAAGTAACTGATTTGTATGCCAAATGAAAACACCTTGTTTTTTCGGTTTCAAAAGTAAATTTCTTCGTAAAATTGAAACAAAATCAATACATTTTACATATCATTCGAAAGCTAATTAAATTTGCAAGTTTTTGTGAAATTTGTCGATTTGTGAATAGTTTTTTTGAAAAACGGTGAGCGTTGAAGTAAATACGACATTGTGACTTCCCCAAATAAGGTGAAGATCAAGCTGTTTTTTAGATACCAAGTTTGTACAATTCAAGGTTACAAGTATCCAGCTATTATAGAAAATTTAATGCTAAATCGGAAAATGTGGTCAAAATTTGAAAAACATTTAAACAAAGTGTAGATATTACAGCTTTTATGGAAAAAAACATGGTTTCCCGAAAAAAGTGTTTGATTTATCGTACTCCTGCAACGGAGTGGAATAGAAAGGTAAGGTCTGCGGCATTTTGTTACATTTTTGATCAAGTTTCACCCAATTTTTTTTTTTTACACTAAGAGATACTCACCCTGTATACAAGAACCATTACGTGTTGTACTGGAATTGTTATTATTAATGAGTCACATTTGAATAATATTGATAATAATTATAATATTATTAATATTAATTTGGGTTATTACCCAGTCACCAGACCCTAGTGTGACCTAGCAGCGGGAATATAATATTAAAAACATTAATATTAATTTTGGTTAGTAAACTTGTAAAGAAAAAATCATGTGCAAGAAATTAAACCTTGACTAAAATTAATTTCGTGCATTAGTAAAAAAAAGGTAAAAAATATTGACCTTAATTTTGTCTTAATATAGCACATTACATTACGTTAGGCTATCATACGTAATGTGAATAAGGAACAATCAATTATCATTTTTTTTTTTTTAAAGTGGTTTGAATTTTACTTTATGAATGCAATTGTCACATGAAAGACGAATAAATAAAATCGTGAAGTAAACCTCCTTACCGACATAATTGCCTTTTGGTTGAATGCAAATGGCGATTTTAAAAGAAAAAAAAATGAAGGTAAAATATATGGGACAATGGAGTAAAGGTCGGCAGCCATTATTTTCGGAGGCTATTAAAGTTGAATTAAGCGGGAACCCTCCAAGGCCAGATAATTACAGGGTCCCGGTGTCAAGTCGGAATTTTAAATAAAAACAATTTTCCTTCTGCCCATTATCTGGTGTTAAAATGTTAAATAGCATCTGTCTTTGCAGCAACTGGGATCGCTGACACGAAAGGCGGGTTCGAAGAATCCCTTTCTAGATTCAAGGCGTGGATTCGAATCTTACAAAACATGGCAGGCTTTAGGATCTATTACTCTTTTCTCCAAGACAAATAAGAGACTCCAGAAGTCCAGGTCCGTGGGTAATTTAGCTTTTAGCTTTTTTAATGTTTTTATTTTGTTCACTTATTATTCAGAGAAGCATATGGTTCGTTAAATTTCTAAATTTAAGGATCCCCTTTCACCAGCTATATTTAATTATGCAATCGACTAACTATGTAGAAATGTGAATACATAATATGGAATACATAAATCATCATAACACAGCACTTCATGAAGTGAATTTGGTACAGTTAAAAAAAATATTAAATAAAATTAAACAACATTCCAGACTTAAAAGACAAGAAACTGCTCTTCGTTTTCGACTAATCCAACATTTACCAGAAAAGCGTTCAAAGCTCCCAATAAATTACTAAAGACTTATTTACATGACAATAATTAGACCCATTTGGACACACGGAGTTGAGCATTGCGGCTCTATTATCCAATTCTTCTCGTATCCAATCCTTACAATTTAAAATCTTTCGTAAAATCCTCAATGTCCTTTACTATGTCACAAAGAAGCATAAAGATCTAAATGTTCCATATGTTGCTGATTTGGCCCAAACCAGATACCTACCCTTTCATAGTAAACTACTTACCCACTGGAATCCAGTAGTCTCACACTCGATTCCTGATTGCTACTAATAAGGTACTAAGTGCTACTAATACTTAACATATTTTTGACATGTCATTGTAACCATGTTCCTAAAATATCAACAAATAGTAAATAAAAAAAAAATAATCACAAAGAAAATTATTCATGCACCCACAGCCCATATCTCCTAAATCATATTTTATTTTTCAAATGTTTGTAATCAACTTATCTGCTAATATAACATTTTCTAGCCTCTATTAGTTAGGATAAAACACATATGACACTTTAATATTATATATTAATTTTTAAATTCCTTACTGCTTCTTATTTTTTCACAACTTATCTATAAAGATCTTAATGTTCCATTTGTTGCTGATTGGCCCAAAACAGATACATAGCCTTTTATAGAAAACTCGATACCACTTGAATCTACTAATCTCTAAAAATGCTTCACGGTCAATTCCGGATAATCTTCCAAGGCTTCTGAAAAAAATATGACCAAGAGACCTTCCATTGTACCACTTTTATTGAAGTACTATTAGTGATTAGTTCTTAAAATGTTATTGACCTGTCATTGTAACCATTTTCCTCAAATTTAAATGTATAAAATGTGAACAGTTGTAAGTTTTAATAAATAGTTTTAAAAAATCAACAGCCGTGATTGATGCAGGTTTAATTTGAGAAATGCTTGTAATTTTTTTCTCATAGAAAAAAACTATACCCTTCTGTCCAGAAAAAAAAAAATTCACTAAACGATCGCACTTCTGTAGTAAATGGAAGTGAAATATGGCTGATTACGTGGAAGGAATAACAATGCCTTAAGATTTTTGAAAATATTGTATTGTGTAACCCTGGTGTACTAGATAACTCACCTTGAATAATAATTGGAAATAATTCTAATTTTTGTCATTTGAAGGCTCTCGGGTCCAACCTATCGCAATTTCTATCCAAAAAAAAATAAAAATAAAAATAATAATAGGAAACCCGTCAATGATTAATGCGGTTATCAACATTCTTATTTCACATTAGAAATGGATTATTTTTAACTCCTCATAATTCAAATAGAAAAACCTTTATTCTACTTAATATCATAATTCAGCTGATAGACGGCGTGTGATTTATATCAATAAATAAAAAATAAATAAATAGAGAGATATATGGTATACCCTGATAGAAATATAGCGTTTTCACTATCGCACATACAACTGATAACGAAGGAAATTATTGTAGTTGACTTACACGTAATCATTGAGTTTTTATTTTGAAATTTAAAAACGCAATTCTAATCTTGGACTGTGACACTGGTACAGGTATTGACGGTAGGGGGAGGGAATAGAGGGGACTAGACCGACGAGTAGACCTGATCTTTTTGGCTAACCCGCCACTCACTCCCAACTAGAATTTATTTCCGCCACGATATAATTATAAATATAAACTTGAAACGTCTCAATTTATTTATTACTTAGCTGTTTTCATTAGAGTGGTGAGTGGTTTCCATTCCGTTAATAATCTAGACCATAATTTTCTAAAAATTTTTATAAATAAATATAATTCAATGAGGACCCCCTTAAAGGACCTGTAGGAACTTGGCAACACTGAGTGGTATGAAAATATGTGGGAAGCTGGCAACACTGATTGCTTTAAAAACTGTAATAACCTCCAATTAATTAGTCGCATTTGTACGTTTTGTTTTAGTGTTTGTAATCAAATGTGTAAAATATAAAGTGTTTAAAATACTAATGTGTCATAGACAGTTTTATATCAAAAGAACTTTGTTATTTAATCTTCAACTTTATTATTATGTGTATCGTTCATACCCATTAATGATTTAGGTTTTATTTATTTATGTATATAACAGGACGCTGTGTTGCATTCAAATAAATTGTATTTGTTACGGATTAATTAGATTTAATTTAATTTAATAAAGACATTTTAATTTTAATAAAAAAATAAAATCATATTACAATGGGATACTGTTTCGAAGATACGAAAGTTAAACAAAACATAATATTATCACAATCGTGACTAATCTCAAATATGATATTTGTAATACTGCCATTTAATATTCAGTGACTACACAACTTGTGATATCTAACACATCTTCAGCCAAATTGTGCTACCTTATCCGTTTTTGTTGTTTTTTTTCCATAAGAAGATAAGCCACTCCTTGAGTCGGGATCCTGTCGTTTCTAAACAGTTCTACTGTTTGTCTAGTTTTTTTTTTTAGGTAGACTCTGTTTACTGAAATAATTTTCCGGCTCAAAAAGCTAACCGCTTCTTTAAGTTCGTAAACACTGGCTGGCTTTTAGGCTCCTGTTTGTTCCTCGTACGCCTTTTCTTGTGCACTCCTAGAATATTAAACTGCCATTAGTTTCAGCCCGCCATTCATCACTATTTCTTCCACATATGAGAGAAATATTTCACCCAATAGATAAAGTAAAGAATTTTATATTTTATACATTTTTTTAAAATTTATTAATGAAAAAAAATAGGAATGATTTTACAAACCAAGATACTTACTCTGAGGGCAGATAAAGGACTGTTAATGAAACAGAATCTCATAATCTGTATGTCTGACAAATCCTCATTCACATTCGATTAAATTATTTCTAATCTTGCCTAATATCCACCCTTCAATCAATAATTCCATTCCTATAAAAAATGTAAATAATTTACTGTCCAACGGCTGGAAATCCATAATTCAAAACTTTATATACAATTTGGAAATAATTCGTACAGCAATCGGAAAACACCCATCTACAGTTTATTCATCTTTCATTTTTTGTTTTCAACAATATCATACACCTATTGTTTTCTGCCTGACCAATGTGTATTGCTTGTAATACTAAATTGTTGGAACACGATTTAAATTCAGAAACCATTAACAATTGTTCTGCAATTGATTTCTTCAAATAAAAATGACAACCACTTACAATATCTTTACTACACCTTGATGTTTAATTTCAGAAAACTGCTTCTTTGATTGTTGAAGAATCGTTCAATAACTTTTTCTGATTCTAAAATAAATCATTGTTCATGGGCCTGATTGAATTACGGAATAACAAAAATATAAATAAATATTCCTATATGTTCGCCAAGTGGGTTTTATCTAAAAGCCTACCTTAAACTTGTTGATTAATAAACACTACGTGTTGATTAATTCACTGACCGATCACTGGGATAGAACTAGCTTCAATCCAGTTCTTTCCCACATTAGATATTCGTAGCTTACATCACATACTAAAGCCAATACCTCTACCGGCATATCAAACGAAACAGGTATAGGCTAATGTATTCTACAAACACAATGAATAACTAGATAATTGGTAATTATTGTTCAGGTGCAAGCGATTGAGCAGTATGCCAGAAGAAAGAGCTATTCATTCCTGATTAGTCAATCTGAAGATCATTCAATTGTGGCACTTGTCCTGATTAGGTTCGAGAAATAATTTTATTTTCAACTGAGTAAATATTTTGACGGTCTAACAAATATTCAGGATTATAGTTTAGTCTTGAAAGCATATTACAACGGAAATGAACCTCCTTGACTAGAGGACACCTGAGCTGTAAAGGCGCCCTACCTACTACGGCCCTAGGACCTCCGCTTGCCATACGCCCTTTCACCTGAGACCTAGAGGTTTACATAACCGAATAGTGTCGGAATAGATTCCGGTGAAACCGAGATGGCGACATTCGACTCCCAGACCGCAGCCTCCGCATCCCTGGTCACACAGTCCTCGACCTGTCTAAGAGCAATTATTTTGTTCACCTTCAAAAGAAAAATTTGTGGGAGGTCCTCACTCTTAAATATATCCTTTTCAATTTTACCTACACTCAGTGATTCCAAGAATAAGTCATGCTTCTGATTTCAACATGTGTGGGTATCATTTATTTCATGACTTCCATAATTTATTCAATTGAATCCATGGTTTCAGATTTTGAAATATTGAGAAATTTTAAATCCTACGTCTTCATATCATTAAAAAGTATTTCAATAAGACTATTCTGATACTAATCATTCATTAACATCACTTTGTTTTTATAAGAAATTTACAAACAAAAACTAGTTATGAGAATTTTTTTTCCATTCCAAAGGAAGCACATCTAATTATTAGAAGATTTTCGAACACAGATACATTCGACATTTCAAAAAAAAAAAATAATTCATCAACACAAAATAATGGATATTAGACCCACATATTCCTACTTCTTAGACTCTTCATATTCGGTTTCTAATTGCACCTTCTCAATAAAGACCACATTTAAAAACAATATGTTCGAAACATGCTGTTAACGTTTAAATAAAAAAATACTGAAACCCGCCTAAAAAAATTTAATTTTTTACTTCAACATCCTTAATCAATATTCTCCTATTTACGAATTTTCCTAGTTAATGGTAGAGGATACTGATCCGCAATACGCTAGTGTGTAGAGTATTAGCCGAACGATTAGTAGAAGGATTTGCGTTTAATTCTAATGAAATAATCAGTTTTAAAAACTCAATAAAAAAACAGGACTTATAAATCTGAAAAAAAAAAGTTTTAAAAAATATATAAATAAATAATTTACATATTGTTTCATTAGTTTAAAAAAAAAATTAAAAAAATCGAATAAATTCATTCTATATTATCCAGTTGTCTGAGCACATATTACCTGTTTATCAGCAGTATGGATTCCGACTTGTATTAGTTATTACAGGAGAATTTTTGAAGAATATAAAAATTAAGTATGAGTATCATTAACAACTAACGTCACTACATAAAAATGACAACCATGCCCCACAAATTCGAATTTCTTAAACACAATAGAGCATCGAAACGGAAACCATTACGCATATACCTACCAAATGAATTTTGGAATACTCTTTTTGAGTTTTATGTTTGTAAGAACGTTGCATATTTAAAATAAAATTAACGTTTTAATCTTTTTAATTGACAGAAACAGAAATGTTTTTATTGTATAAAATAATACTTTTATTATATATAATTTTTAATAAGGAAACTACCTTAAGTTCTTTTAATTATCAACCACACGGTTATTGGAAAGAGTTCCTTGTTAATTGGAATAGGCAGTTGTTTAATTATCTAGCCCATAAATGATCTATTATTAACGAATTGTATCCAATAGACCAATCAATTCTGCTTACTATTTCAATAATGTAAACTTCTGTTCATTGTTTGCTTATTTAAGAAAATTAAAACCTTAACAGAATGTTATTTGATGTTTGTGTTTGTGTAATACAGTTCTACTATTTCTGTCTTTAATAGTCTCCTTCAATTCCCCTCAGAATATGGTCACTCATCCTGGAATGTTCCAAAACAACCATATCGTTATTTTTATCATGACTCGCGGATTGTTTAATTATATACCGCAATCGCCTAAATATTTGCTAACTTTCTAATTTATTTTATAAGCAACAAAATAATTGAAACAAATAGGACGTTTGAGGTACTCATGGTGGTATAGAAGGATCAATACAATTAGTATTGATGAATTAATTATTATGAAAATAATATTATTAATTTATATTTAATTTAATTTTTAATAATAATTAATATTATTAGAATACTAGTTTCGAATACTAAACATTCATCTTCTGTTCTAAAACATACAAAATTTTCAACACATCACTACTATGTTACTTAGATTATATACACTAAAGTTTTCAAAAATGTAAGACAAGAAATGTAGCATTAATACTCACCTCAGATCCAAGAGATAACTGAAATGTATCCACCGTGAGAAGGGGTAGGGGGCAGGTAGGTTAAATTTTTGGGAGTTACTATGGGTTGTCACATATAACTCATTGGACTTTTTCGTTTCTATTGGAAACAAATTCAAAATTTGTTAAACATAGCCCCATTTTAAATTATGTTTGATTTCTTCCTACTAAATCCCCTACTAATGTCTCATTTCTTGTCTTACATTTTTGAAAACTTTAGTATATATAATCCATGTAACTTAAATTTTTTAGAACTGAAGATGAATGTTTAGCATTCCAAACTAGGATTCTAATGAAATAATCTCAATAGAAGTGGCAATTAATTCATCAATTCTAACTAATAGAACAGACCGCGAAAATTCAACGGATATATCATTTTAAAATACAATATATTCAATTAAAAATATTCTTAAATTAAGGTAGACTATTTTTAATGAATATAAATAATACTATTTTTGAGTAAAAATGACTAAATAAATTGTAAAACAACAAAAAAGAAAAAGAAAAAAAAAATTGCCAAAGTAAAAAGACATTTGTAAGAGCTCTCGAGACCATCTTCTTTTCATACAGCTCAGAGGGTTATCTACAATGGAATGGGAAGCAAGTCGAGAGACTAGTAGATTACAGTGGTTAGAGAATTCACAATGAAAGGATAGGTATTCGGTTTCGATATGAAAACTAGATTTAAAATATTAGCATAATGAACAGAACAAGTAGTTGAGAAAGTAATATGTTAGTTTTTCTTAATCAATTCATATCCTCGGGCCAACACTCCAACCTGATCCGCTTACTAAAACTGTTTGTCGGCTGGCAAACGGGAACGAAGAGAGGGGAGGATTGTAGGATTGAAATAAAACAGGAGACCTGACGATAATCACGAGACAAGACAACAAAGAAGAGGGTGTCCTTAAAGGGCAATTGGGTTAATTTAACTGGAATATAAATGAAGCGGGGGCCACTATGGAACAGATGGGTGGTCCTTGATACTTCGCGTCAGCTCTGTCTTCCTCTTCTATCTCCTTAATCTTTTACCGCTCTCCCATTCGCCAAACTTCTTCTCGGATTTTATCAAAGGATGTTGAATACCAATTAAAATTAATTTCTGAGCAATCGTAAATAATGTTTTCATAATGAAATAAGTTAAAAATTTCCCTTTCGTTCCTAAACCACAGATAAATCCTCCTACCATTGAGTATTTATTTTGTTATTCAGCCATACAACAGTTTTTTCTTTTAAACGAAAGAAACCATCATCAATGCTCGTTTAATATTTATAATAAATGAATAAATTTTCTAATAAAAAATAACATTAAAAAAATGTTTAATTTTTATTATTAAAAAAATGTTTAATTTTTATGATTAAAAAAATGTTTAATTTTTATGATTCAAAGCTCCCAATTAATTAAAAAGACTCATTTACATGTCTGTGATTAGACCTATATGGACGACGAAGTTGAGCTTTGGGGCTCTACTAAACCATCCAATTCATCCCGTATCCAATCCTTACAATCCAAAATCCTTCGAAAACTCCTCAATGCTCCTTACTTTATCACCAATAAACTTATCCATAGAGATCTCAATGCTCCATTTGTTGCTGATTTAGCCCAAACCAGATACTAATCCTTTCATGGTAAGCTCCATAACCACTCAAATCCACTAGTTTCTCAACTTGCTTCCCAATCGATTCCCGATAATCCTCCGAGGCGTCTGAAAAGAAGATGGCCTAGAGATCTTCTTGTGTAGATTTTTTATTGAAGTGCACGTGATGAGTAGTTCTTTTCAAGTTTCGGCATGTTATTGTAAAAGTTTTTAACACATTTACACGATGTATATTTGTACAGTTGTAAATTTCAATAAACTGACAAAAAAAAAATCTTTCATAACTTCTTTGTACAGGAACTTCATGACTTTATGGAAATTGTTTCCCAGCGGTGCTGATGTGTTTTGGTATTCCCGATTTAAAAAGGGCGTTCATTAAAAATATTGGCTATTGATAGGGGTTATTGATAAACTTGTTCATACATTTTATATTTGGGAAGATCTTTGCTTCTTTGTCTTAGAAAACGGTTTTCATAATCTCTAATGTAAATAGAATTAATTAATTGCGCCAGGCTGTACTTATTAAAATTCAAATCCTGTAATATGCCTTTATGTTATGTTGAATTTATGTTTAACTGTTTAAAAAATAGTATGTTTATATGCTTCTACATAAAACATATATATATTTTTTAGTTCATTTTCACAGCAGTAAATAGGTTTAACTTGTTCTTATATTTCTATTATATTATATTTATATAACATGAATGAAATAAAATAAATAAACAAAAACAATCTTAGGTTAAGATCTGTACAAAACAACGGCAATATCGTCTACCAACGTTTTAAGGTTTTTTATTTATTTGTTTTTTGTTTGTTTTTTTTTTTGTAATTTTTAACTGGCTGCTTATAATATCTGTATTAATTTGTGGATTATGAAAAAAAAAAAAATCTTTTCGATATTTTTTGAGTAATTAGGTAGAAAAAAAAACAAAACATTTTGAAGGCCTTGTAAACTTCCAGAATATTACTTTTTTCGTCGAAGATATTAAATGAGGAAACTTTCAAATTTTGGAATTTTCGTTTTTTTTTAACTTGCAAGTTTTATATAAAATAAATTTTTATTTTACCAATCCACTTGTTAAAATTAGTAAACACTTAAAATTTGTATTTTCTTTATTATGAAAAAGAAAAGCTAACCGTTTAGCTGTACTAATTTTACTCAAACAGTAGGATTTATAAATATTAGTAATAAAAAAAAGTAGATAATCAGATTTATATAGGCGAAGCCATATGTGAATAATTAATCGATTAATTCTAGAGCAACCACTGTATCATTGCTGCCAACACAATAACCAATTGTTGCCTCTCATACTTCAAAGAGATTCTCAGCAGTGGGGTTTTTTGTTTCTATTTATTTATCAAAAATAACATAATAAAACAAGGTTTAATTATAGAAGGCTGGGAGTCATTTAAGTAAATAATAACCCTCCTGAGAACAAGGCGAGACGATCGTGTGGTCTTGCCGTTAACTACCATATAATGGTTCAGATAGAAGGTAAGATTTCCCAAACAGCCGATTGCTGTAAGAAAGATGGTGTAGTTAATAACGTGCCATTTTACCGGTATAAAGTTTTTACGGCTTAGAGGAGCTGAAGAAGAAGGAATACGAACACGTTTTTTGTCTCAGATCAGGTTTCGGTCATCCGTGGAGAAAGGACATTTTTTTTCTCCAAACCTGGGCTTTTACTATCCTACTTTTGTGTAATGATTTTTTAATGACTTATACTCTGCCTTTTTAAATAAATAAATAAATTTATAAAAAATAAATATAAAATAATGCCTCATAAATATTTGGTTAGTATTAATTTTTTTTCAAGACGCTCGGTTAATAATATTTATGAATACGGTTTAAATATTTTTAAAACACGATTTTTGTTCAGCTGCTCTGGAGAGCAAAAACAAATACAATGTCTTTAAAAGAGTGTAAACCATGAGCTTAAAGATAGCAGAAAATCTTTTTTTATTTTTGAAATATTACAATATATTAATTCTCTGGTGAAAAAAAAAATTATAAACTATTTGGCCCAAGCGAGATAAATATCATTCCATGACGAACTATACACCAACGTTAATCCATGAGTCTCCTAAATTGCTTTCCATCTGACTCCCGATAATCATCAGAGGCGTCTGAAAAGAAGATGGCCTATGGACTTTCTAACGTAGAACAGATATTGAAGAAGTACCAATGAGTAGTTCTTCACAACTTGCTGAACATGTCACTGTTGTAATCATTCTATTATATATAGTGTATACAGTTGTAAATATCAATAAAGTAGAAAGAATGAAAAACTATTAGTTTAATAATAATTGTTATTACCATATATTAAAAAATAGTTAAAATCAATGGTTTGAGAAAATGTTTCATGTTTTTAAAACAACCTCCTGGATTTAGAATTATAATTTTTAATCTTAGTTTTATTTAATTTATTGCTTTGTTTTTTTTAAATTAATTTTTATCCTTTTACAGATTTGAGAAGTATTAATATTTATTAACATATTTCGAAAGTTATTTCAGTGTATTAATTTAATCATTGTAATTTTTTTTAAAAAAATTATATTATCACAATTCGTTAATTGAATTGGTATTTGCAGGGATTTAGTCCACTCTTTTCATAAATTGAGTTAGCGCTAAACAAAAAAATTAAAGATGCTAAACAAAAAAATGCTGAAAAGACTTCAGTTAACGTAAGAAGTCTTTTAAAGCAATGCATTGCAAGCAATTTCTTCTTGCAAAGGTGGGTTTAACTTCAAAAAACATTTTCCTGTGCTAAGTAATTTTATGAGAAAAATGGACTGAAGCCTTTTTTGCAGGACCGATTTGATTAATGAGTTAATAGATGAACAACAAACAAAAAGGTAAAAGGTTAAATAAAATAGTTAATCTGCAAAGGATTGGATATATGAAGTAACTTAAAATTTTAAGGCTATATTCAGAAACTAAAATGCTCAGAAAAATAAATTGCTAATTCTTCTATTATAAAGAAGAAAAAAACCAAATCATTAGTAATGCTTGATTAGTTTTAGTATTGAATGGTGTACTTCATAATGGAGATCTCAAAATTTTTATTGATTTCCTTCAAACTATAGTAACTTTTAATGTTTTTGTTTTCTTGCGTTTGACGATCTATACGAAGTAGCTATTTTAAAAAATATTGCTGGAGGGCATCTTTAAGAACTGCGACAGAAAAGACATAGAGATTGGATAATAAAACTTGGAGATGAATTCCGAAAGGCATAGCCAATTCATCACAAGACGTTTTCCACGATCATTAATTAACTGTAGGTGTGTACACCTTCCCTCAGGAGGGAGTCATTTATTTTCTGCTATTTATCTTAATGAGGTTTCAGATAAAAGATAAAGGCTATGCACAGCTCCTTGTAGACTGAAAACCGTTTTGCAATTTGGAAGGGGGAAGAAAAAAATAAAAGCGTATCATAAATCTTAAAATTATCTCAGACTTGTCTTAAACTTTATTAAAGTATGGCCGAACAAAACTGTAATTACCAATATATTATGTAATTATAAGTATGTTGTAATTTTGTTATTTCACTAATATTCAAATAATAATTTAGAGTTGAAGGTATCAGACAACTATAAATTAATTAAGATAATTCAATACAGCATTGTGTTCACGTATTTTCTTTCAACCTCACTAAAGCTTTTAAATTGTTAGTTCAAATTATAAGTGATAATTTGTGAAATGATGAAGTAATTTAAAAACATTTGTTAAATGGTATGAAATTGTATAAACAGATATCTATCCTTTTATAATCAACTCCATAATAATTCAAATCCACTCTCAACTTACTTTCCACTCTATTCAGACCATTCGAGGCGTCTGAAAAGAAGATTGCCTCGGGACCTTCTAATATAGAACATACTGAAGTGCCACCATTAGGCAGTTTCTTTACAAGCAATGGGCATATTATTAAGAGCATTATCATGTCATTCACGATATGTATTTCTATTTCATTTGTAAAAAATCGTTATTTTAAATCAATAGGTTTAAAAAAATAAATAAAAACTTTTATATTTATAATGTTATTTTTATTGTTATTTATCCGTCATTAATTATAATTTGGATGATTCATGTCATTGATAATGCAGGAGTTTTAAGAACTATAATTATCATACGATAATAATATTCCTATTGGTAGCTTAAACATTCACTGCAGACTAAAAGAATTGGGGATCAGCAGGAATCACATTTCCTTTCTTTATTTCAACCATTTTCCCTTTCAAAAATTATATGCCAAATTTATTTTAGTATTAGACAGAACTCCAATTATTCTGATAATACATTTAACTTTCAATAATCTAATAAAGCATCTATGGTGAAAAATAAATAATTTTTTTTACATTACTATATTTTTAACAATGCAATATCATATTAAACGTTAATTAGCATATACATATATGTAAATATAATGTGTAAATAACCTTTATAGACGATTTTACGCCAGACTTCATGGATATCATAACATACTCATTAATGGCATGGCCACGACTGACATAGGTGGAAATGCTTTCAAAAGGCTAAAAAGAAACTGGGTGAGAGATTTGCTCAAATAAATCTTTTTTTTTATTTAATCCCTGCCAGGAGTTACTGTTAACTGCTACTCTCCCTCACATCTATAAGGACCGTATTAGTACACTTTGAGCAATCCACTTATTAATACTATAATAGCAAGTGTAAATAAAAAAATATAAACAGAAAAAAATAGCATAGTCTAAAATATTTATTAAAACACTTCACTCTATTACCATTTATTTTCTTGCTTAAACCAGATGATTCATTAAAAAATTAAAAAAAAAATAAAAAGATGGGCGTGATATAAATATGAATGGAATATTCTTTTTCATTTCAGTAGGCTTCCTTATAAAACATAAACCTGATTAAAATGAACGGTGGTAATTTGACGAACTGTATATAATTTAAATAATGAATGAAACGTTCATCAAGAAACATTAAAAAATATAAGAATGGCTAAAAAAAAAAAAAAGAAGAAGACAAGAAGTATACATTGCCTTTACTTGTGTAATAGTTTTTATCCGTAGCGGACAACCGGGCTAATGACGGGCGAAGAGGCGATGTCGAAGGGTGGCAGGCAAAAAGTGTCCCCTTCAGATAAGAAAAACTGCGGCTTTGCCTTATCCGCATGTCGGCATTTGTCGTGGATCTGGCTTTTTATCCTTCCACTTGCTACACGTGTTATTTTAATTGTGCCAGGATTCCGCGGTGACTTTAACGGGCGGAAGGCGTGGATTCCGCGGTGACTTTAACTGGCCCGGCGCTTGGACCGCCCGACACCCTGCCCTTACTGGGATCCATCTACTTTTTGCTCCAGCCATACCTCCGCTTCTGTGAATTGTCATCCGCCATCTCGGGCATACTTGACAAGTCGGCTAGTACAAGACTCTCGGAAGTTAAAAGAAAAAAAAATAAAACTGGAACGGATACATCTTCTAGAATCAGTCCTTTTCTTCATGTTTTTCTTCTTGTAAGCAGCAGAGCAATTAAGGTCAAGAACATCTCATTAAAAAGTATCATTCTGATTTTTTTTTTTTCTAAATCCTTTTTAATAGTAATTTACATAACATTAAACATTTGATTGAAATTCGTCAGATACCACAAAGGCGTATATACAGTGTTCAGCATAAGACTGCAGTAACTTCGGGAGTCAATTATGGGCATCATTTGCAACAAAACATTGCATATGAACTTTAGCTCGATTCTCACCTGTTTTAGTTTACCGATAATTTTGTATAATTTTAATTCATCATTCTAATGAGCATATTTATATTGCTTTAAATTTAGTAGCTCTCATAAATATTCATCATCTCTAATCCAATGACAAAAACACTAATACTCTCATACTCTCTGTTATCAATAAATTCAGCTGATTATCGTGATATATCCTAAAATCTATTTTAAAATACACAATCAGATATATTCCAAAGTTATATGAAAACATTGAAGAATTAACCCAAGTTGTTGGCAGGAAAAGGTTGAATGTGAAAATAAATAAATTTTTATTAATAATCTTACCTTCCGTCAATAGGGCTATGATACATATTTGCATTCCCTTCCTCCCTTCAGGATTCTAAAACTCATCTGACCACATTACTTAAATGATTAAATGGCAGACGTACACAGAGCCGCGAATTTCCAGCCAGACCAATCAGCTAATTGGCCTTGCGTTGGCGAGCTGTGAAGTAACGGGCCGAAAGACCAAATCCACCCAAGGACGGAGAAAAAGTCTGGCTTCCCACAGGCACCTGTTTACTGGCTCCTCCGAACAGTCACCTGTAATTAATCGTTCTCTAAGCTTATATATTTTTTTAATCCTCAAAAGCTGTTGCACATTTCTTTGACTGTATTCTCATACTAAATATTTTTAGTTTTCTTCTTTCAAATATGAGCATTTGTTTTAAATATTACAACTCATTATCAATAACATTATGCCTAATTAATCAGCAATTATTTTTAATATATAAGCTTGCTTTTATTATGGGGCTCTTATGTATTTTAGTTTAGGTTGTGTGAGTCTACGCCCTTGTTCATAAGTGCGCAACTGTTCCATTGGATTTCTGAACTAATATTGCTACAACCACTAAAGATCTGAATATCATTAGACACACATATACCAAAGCTTCATCTTGTACTCAGATACATGAGACAGTGCCAACTGTCATTAAGGATAGTCTAAAAAGGGAAGCGAGGTCAGAAGGATGGGAAAGGTCGATGGTCCATGGCAGCCTCTAGCTTGGGAACAAAGGATCGGAGAAGCGAGAGGGTGAGAGATAGGAGAGAGAAGAAGGCGAGGGTGGAGGGGCATCCTATGACGTAGTAAGATGGCGGAGAACCATGTAATTATCCCTCCCTCCTTCTGATTGATGGTGCCGCCCTCTCGCCCGGTTCAGGATTTGGGTCACGCTTACGGGCTACTCCCAGCGTAGAAAACATCCGGGACCGTTTTCTTGCAATGGCAACGTCAGTTCAATGGAGTAGTGTTGCAACAAACCACCCCACTCATCCCTAGTCAAGAACGTCTGAAACAAGGAAAGGAATGTTCTTTGTAAACTACCGGATCTACGAGTATTTAGGTGTAAAATATACTGGTGCTTAATTGTAATTGATTATCTGAATTTAGCCGTTTAGAATCCAATACAATACATTGAAGCACCAAGGAGCATTTCCTCACTGAGAGAAGATATTTGTACAATTGTTTTATTTCAAAACGGTTCCATGTGCGATTTTTTTAAAACCTGAAACAGACAATTCCCAATAATAAAAACTATTGAGTAAAAAAGGCCTGCACAATAGGGGCAGCAAAAAAAAAAAAAAAAAAAAAAAAAAAAAAAAAATAATAGACATAGCATACCTTATAAGTGATTGGAAAGCGAAATGAATGCGATGGATAAGATAGATTGAGGCCAGACCGGCGTAGAACGAGTATCCATGCATACATTTACATAAAATTATAAATATTCTATTAGAACATTATTAAAAGGCCCCTCTTGACGGAGCGATTCCTGGTATGGCTTGCTACTAACAGAAGAGACATTTAACGTAAGGTATTGAGTGAATTGATTTAGCATGTAAAAGAGATTCTTCGTTGTAGATTATAGTAAGGAATCTCTTAATAGAGACCACCGACGAGCCGTGACAATGATTGTGTTAACAACTATATTTTATTCATGAGTCTTGCTTCAATGGGGAGTGTACTCAACCTTGAATTATTTACTACTGGTAATTAGGTTATCAACTTTATTGCTTTTCAACAACCAGCTTCAAGGAAGTTCTAGTCGGCTGGAACAAGTGTCAATAAATTACATCATCCGATTTTAAATATATGCGTCATCTCATTTAAATGTAATTTACTTTAAGCAAAAGCGCCTTGCGAGAATGCATTTATTAGTGTATTCTAATGCCTATCATTTTATGTAAGTATGTTTGTAAACACAGAAACATATTTTAAACATCATAAGAAATCATGCCCAGTTCCATCCTTTTGTCGAGAAATAAGTAATAAGACTAAAATAAAATTAGTCTTGAAGGTAATCTTATATAAAGAAGGTCATGTTTTTAAGGAGAAGTAGATTGTTGGGGTATGCAGTCATTAAGATACACAGCAATTAAAAAAATAAGTTTTTTAATTTGCAATGCCAAAAATTAAAATGTTTTTAATAAAATGAAGGGCAGAATATCCACCCGATTGATTTTTTCTGCTAAAAGTTTCATTCATTTCAGGTTTTTACGTAAACATATACTTTAACCATGACATATGAGACAAATTAGGATTATTAAAATATTAGTTAAATGAAATCAAGCTTTATTCAAAAGAAAAAAAAGTTAAGAAATTTTAAATTAATATGATTCGTCACAGTTTTGCATTGCATTGGACATATTCCTTAAGAATTTATTAAAATCACATTAGACTTATATTCCATCAAACGCAACACGTAACGAACTCACGAGGCGGATATATAAATTTTGATTTAAAATTTCCTGAATTTTAAATTGCTTGGTATTGTTTTTAAATACTGCTGGCTTTTCTCCTTGATTAATAGCGATGCAATATACAATTTAATAGGGCCACTCAATTTTTTTTTTCTCTCGCCTCTATATCTAAAGGGGAAAAAAAACAAGGCTTGATCCAAACTATTTAAGAAACCTAAAAAATTATTTGCCGTCTATAAAAATATTTAGTTTATAGGCCCATTCCCTCAAAATTAATTATGCAATTCTTTTCCTCTAAGCTTAGGATCGATGATAAAATATAATTGTCATAACTATTTATAACAATGAACAAATATATCATTTGTTCGGATTAGAAAAAAAAAAATAATAGACAAACAAATGATGTTAGACCATAGCTTTAGAGGCTCCAGCTGGGCTAACAAATGGGCTATAATTTGTCCAGGCGAAGCCACTTTCCCTTTAGGCGTCCCACAGGATAAAAACAATAGACCCTGCTATATTGTATATTTACAGTATAGCATCATGCCTCCAATGACCTTCCTTTTGTTCTTGTCTGGAACCTAATCATATCCGACCACGGTCGTTTGACATGTTTTGTATATCATACTTTGTAAGACAAGAGGTTGTGAAATGTAAAATTACAAAAGTGTTCCTTCCTAACAAAAGTGTTTGTATTAGGACATTAAAATGTTTTGTTATTTCTCAGATATATTGAGGTATATTATTTCCTGTTTTTCCCTCCTTTCCACCTCTCATTTATTTCCACTTCTCGTCTTTCCTCCCACCTCCTTATTTCTTTCCTCCGATCTCTTCCCTTTCTGCTTCTTCCTCTGCACTAAAAGCACCTTAATGCTTCTCAATATTTTCCGAAATTTTACCTTATCTTGGTAGTCCTCTCTGATACCCATTCTCTCGACTTCCACCTTTATTTATTCCGGATATCCTCCTTTTTTTATTGATATTTACTACTGTATACATTATATACAAAAAGTAAATTTAAGGAAAATTATTACTTTGACATACGAAGAACTACTCACGAGTTCCACATTAGAAGTAATCTTAGCCATCTTCTTTACAGACTTGGAGGTTAATAAGAAATTGAGTATGAGACAAGTTGGATTCGAGTGGGTGCGGAGTTTACTGTGAAAGGATAGATATCTGGTTTGGGCCAAATCAGCAAATTATGAAACATTAAGGACATATGGAACATTACCCATCCTTATGGATTTTACGAAGGATTTTGGATTGTAAATATTGGATAAGAGAAGAAGTGGAAAGTTTAGAAGAGCCCCAAATCTCAACTCCGTATGTTCGAATAAGCCTAATTACCGTCATTAAATAAGTCATTTCTAATTTATTGGGTGCTTTGAACGCTTGTCCAGTAAATGTTGGAGTAGTCAGAAACAAAAAGCAGTTTCTTGGCTTATAATCACGTAATCCTAATATATTACATCGAAGTCTTCCAAAGTGTATGCTTTGTTGAAAATAAATAGAATGTTAATATTCTGTCATAATAAATATTATTTTTGGAAGAATTTTCAACCGTGATTGGACAAAGTTTATAAGAATAATGAAAGATATTAAAAGCAAACATAACAGACTATTTATTTCTTGAATGAATTCTCCCTGGCCGGTGGAGATGAAAGAGAAGTCATTTCAGGTAGACGGATTAGTGGAGCAACTCGGCCTTCAGGATAAGATAAAACTGACTGGATCCAAGTCCATCCTCTTATCTAAACCTCGCCCTTTAAATGCTCATTTTCAAGTCAATGCTTTCAAGGAGAGTAAAAAAAACTTCGTGTCCGTCAAATTGATTTTGAATATTAAATTGTATCAAAAATACTTCTAAATGAATCAATTATTTTATTAAAAATGAAACTTAAATTCATTTAAACCTACAAAACGTTACTCTGTTTAGGAGGAATTGGAAGTCCATGAAAGATCATTGAATTTAAAATACCTTAATAGTTTTAAATTAATAAAGAAACCTTAAAATATATTGAATGTATAGCCTTTTTCAAATATGTATACAAAAACTTAAGTGTTCGTCTTAAGATTTTTCTGTATAATTATTTTTTTAACTATTAATTCTGTGCCATTTGGAAACAACTAGATAAGTTGTTCAAAATGAGATATGTACACAATGGCAATGATATCCTTTAAAACGCATTGGGAATTTTTAGAACTATATATGCATTCCATAATAAAATAATGAGAATTTGTTGAATAATGGTGGTTGGAAAAATAATTTTTCGAAAAAATTCTATTTACACTCAAAACAGAAAACTTCACAACCTTGCCCTGAAAACTGTGATTTTGAACTTGCTCAATTTTTCTCAAAGGAATAATTAATCCAATAAAATAAATATAATTTGTATTTTTTTTTTTTTCTGCTAACAATAAAACATACATCGAGGCATCAAGAACTACCATCTGAGACCGTCAGTAACGAGGCTTACTCATTTTTAAAAACTTATAAAAACAACCTTGCTTTTATTCCCAAAACCATAATTTCTACTGTGTTGTGGAATTACTCATTAACTTGTTGAAATCACTACTCTATTTTACATGCTTACATAAAACATGCGTAAGAATAAATAACTACAGTACAATCCTCCATATTTTGTAATTATATTGTAGTTATATATTCTTACGCGTGTTTTATATATTTATATTGTTGCTAGCATTAATTTTAAATAACCTGTGTAACTTATATATCGTATTGTAACCTGTTGTTTTCTCTGTAGTGCATAGTTATGAGAACAATATAGCCTCGAAACGTTGCCAAAATAAGTTGTTATTTTATTGACTGAGCCTTATTAAACATTTAATAGTTACAGTCCAGAAAATATTTAGATATTATCTTGCAGATTCTTATTATTGCAGATATTATTTGAAGGTATTCTACCAATAGGAATTCTTGCATTACTAGCTCAATTTATAAAACTACAACTCGATATCCAGGCTTTAAAATTACTTTTCTTCTTTAATAATTCTGTTTAAAAATCTCAGAAATCTTCTTAAAAAATATTTATAGAACGATTAAAAAAAATAAAGAAATTCAAGATAATACGAAAAGAAAGTATTAAGGAAGATGTGACAAGGCATTATCCACCTGACTAGGGTAGTACAAAAACCTGCGTGGGAGTCGGCTTGACTTCTTGCACTTCACTTGCTATGATTTATTGACTACATCATTACTTGAGCTTTCTCACACCTTAAACCTGTCACCTGCCCTAAGGAATTTCAGTTGTATCGTCTCGGTTGCAGAATATCGTAATAAATCAATAAAGAGTAATAGCTTGATAGTAATATTTTAATTTTGATAAATTGGTTCGCATGGATCACACAATATTTAAACTTTATTGGTAATATTTAGAGCCCGAATCTGAATAGTAAAAGCGATAATGAGTAAAAGAGCAGAAAATTAATTCTATTCCAAATTACTTAAAAATAAACAGTATAGAAAAGTTTTTACCTGAAAAACAAAACAAAAAAAAAAAAAAAAAAAAAAAACGTGTTTACCAAAATATTGGTAGAATGGGATTAGGTAGCCCATGAATTACATCAATATATTTTATAAGTTTGTATTTGCATTGAAAAATAAAGCAGTGATGATTTCTAATGCTAAGTTTATCCTTTACATACCGCTGAAGTTATAAAATTTGAAAATACAAAAAATATATGCACTATGTACAAACGATTATGACCCCATGGGCTTATACGGGATCTAGATAAATCAAACCAATATGCCAAAAAAATATGAAAACATAATAAGAAGCATTTGCACTTAATATACGCATGATGATATAGAATGATCAATACAATTAGGATTGATGAATTAATTGAATTGAAGGTTATTTTCGTATAGATGGATAGCGAAATTGGAATTTTGGGTCTTATTATTGTATGCTCTTATATGTTCTTTTACTTTTTGATCAATCCTAGAAGCATATATGATCATTTTTAAATAGTTGGAAAAAAATTTACTAAGACATTCCGTAAGTCTTCTCCTCATATTTGGTTAACCCTTTTCAGGGCAAGCATACATATTTTAATATATATAAATTAGTGGTTTTTTTTTGTGTTTTTTTTTTATTGTTCTAAAAATGAATAAATCTAAAAAAAAAAAAATTTCATTTTATTTTTTACAATTTTTTTGTTTTATCCTCATTTAATGTTTTTGAATGATGGGGCCCCTCCGAACAATTTATCTAGTTAATCACAATGAGCCCTGAAAAGGGTTGAGGCAACTTTTATGCTATGTGATCTATTACTATGCCGGTTTATAAACCGGGTTATATAATTTCAAAAGAGCTATGAGAATAAAAATTTCAACATAAGCAGAAAGAGAATTAAAAATTATAACGCTTAAACTATTGAGAGACAAATCTTCACTGAAGTAAAGGAACTAGGAAAATATTGGCAGAATATAAACTGATTAATCATTGGTCAGTGATTAACCAATACATTTTAAAAAAACATTTACATATACAGAAAATTCCAAGACAAATACAATTACCAGGCAATATCAGAAAAACTCCAGTTTACAGGAAGTAAAAATGCCAGCTGCACGATCATAAAGCTTTAGAAAGTCTGTTTCTCCATTTAGAGTTCACAAAGAAATAGTAGAATTTAGAAGAAAAAAAATGATGTCTTATTTAACCTAAAGGCCCACCTAACCCCACTTTACCAAAAACATCCACAAAAATATATATTTAGTTGGAAGTGATGAATCGAACATAATTAAAGCGTTAAACCAAATCATAAAAATATGATTCTGATAATATCCTATTATTTATTTTTCATTTAAACATCAGCAAAATTAGTTTATTTAGTCATTATGTCATGTTATAAAATACAAGGACTCAACCTCTATTGCGGCACTAGATCAACCTATGAGTTGTCATTGTTTTGCCTGTAATATATCTGGGTCATTTTAAAAAGCAACAGAAATCTGATTCTTGCGCTGCTCTTGAAAATCTTGATGTAACGCGATACCCTACTGCTCTGTCCTTAGAAACCTGTTTCACTTTTTACACTGTAATGAATCTTGGACTCATAAATTCATTCTGCGAAAATAAAAGTTTATTTCAACCGCTTCTAAACATGGTCTTGTTGTCGTGTAAAAGCCCGAGGAGTCATGTAAGTGTGATAAATTATAACTACCGAGCTTTCATGAAAAAAATCTTCGAGGACGTAACTTAGCATTCGATGCGGATTTATAGTGCTCTTTAGGTCCAGGGAATCGTGCTGGGAGTTAATAAAGTATCAGTATTAAAAATTAGGGTATCCCATAGCATATAAAACGTGTAATTTTTAAGATGTGTGGAATGATTCCTACATGCAGTGTCGAAATAAGAATATGACTAAACATGCTTAATAGCATAAGTTTTTTTTTGTTGTTTTGAAACTTTTAGGTTATTATTTAGGTTAAATATCAAGTGCACATACCTGACTTAAAAGTCATTTACAATCCCAAATCCTCCGAAAAATGCACCTTATTATGTATGTAAACAAACTTACCCATAAAACACTTAATGGTCCATATGTTGTTTATTTACTTGGCCATATGGAGTTGAGCTTTGGGGCTCCACTAACCCTTCCAATTCTACTGGTTTCCAATCCTTACAATCCCAAATCCTTCGAAAAATCCTCAGTGCTCCTTATTATGTCGCAAACAAACTTACCCATAAAAATCTTAATGGTCCATATGTTGCTGATTTGGCCCAAAACACATACCTATCCTTTCAAAGTAGACTGAAATCCACTAGTCTTCCAAATTGCCTCACACTAAATTCCCGATAATCCTCCGTGGCGTCTGAAAAGAAGATGGGCAAGAAACCTTCCAATTTTATTTTTTTTATTTAAGTTGTTGCGCCGCTTGCTATTGTTTTTATTATTGTATTATTATTGTTTTATTAGTTTATTGTTCTTTTATTATTATTTTCTGTTTCTTATCATTATTATTATTATTTGTAAGAAGTGTTATTTCTTTAAGTTCTGTTGTGTTATATTTTGTTGTGTGTTAAGTGAACCTGGCAACACTGAGTGCTTATATAAACCAATCATAACCTACTAAGTTAGTTAATCTAATTATAGACGTTCTGTTTTCTTTTTTGAATTTTTGATTAAAACTATGAATAAGGTTTTAATTAGTGTTGAACTTCTTTACCATTAGACTGTTAAATATTAAAATTTATAAAAAAAGGTCTGTCACTACTAAAGAGACTATTCATAAGTGCTACTAGCGATTAGTTCTTTACATGTTATTATTGTAATCATTCTCCTCAAATGTACTTGTTCTATTTAATGTATACGGTTTTAAATATTAATAAATAGTTTTAAAAAAATAAAACGGAAAAAAATTAAATGCATCATTAATTAATAAGCGTAATCAATCCAGACTAACATATTACATGATCGACCATTTTAGGATAGAAAGGAGGTTCCAATAGTGCTGATGCAATGAGTCTAGCTCCATGATCTCCATGATAATAAGCGTTTATGTAACCTAATTTGCTTACAAATAACATTTTAATTTAAGAATATAATGTATTTCATAATTAGTCTAACCAATGGATCCGTTTTGAGTCGGTTCGATATTCATATGATGGAATGACATGTTGGTGCAGGATAGGCGTAGGTTCGTAAGGAGATACAAATGTAGCACGGATATATACTGGAGAAGGATAGAGTATTTATGATGTCCGGGCGAGGTTCGAGCCAACCTGTTCCTTTGTAGGGGGGAGCTTTATGTTTTCAATAAGGATCCTAATAGGCGCTCCCAACCGACCTCTCTCCGTTAAAAACGGATTATATCCCGCCTTTTTTATTTCCCTTTTTTTTTATCTCTTTTCATTTCGAGTCTACGGCTGGCGGGGGGCGCCGCGATGTTTTTAGTACGGCCAGTACACAACTTGAGATTAGGTTGATGAACCTCTAGTATGGATATTGTCCACCCGGATTTTGGCACGATCTAACATTTTTCGGAGACCCTAGTACATCACAATGAGATGGGGACGATTATGACAAGCATAACGATTATAATAAACGTGAGAATTTATTTTTTTTTCTGCGTAAATAATGCAAGTGTCGGCTTGAACAGGATTTTCTGTTAGGTTTCCAGTGCACTCCATCAGCCTCTCAACTTTCATCACAAATTTCTAATGTATAACTCATTGGATTGAGAAGATGCCTTTTGAAAAACAGTAATATTTCTTCGTTGATTTTTTATCAAGCATAATAAAATAAATAAGGAGAAGTAGATTGTTGGGGTATGCAGTCATAAGATACACAGCAATTAAAAAATAAGTTTTTTTAATTTGTAATGCCAACATTTCAACTTGCATTGCAAGCCTTCATCAGGGCTAGATGTAGAAAACAAACAAAAAGGTACGACTAAATTGTAGAGAGTATAAAAAACAAAGGTATGAAAAAAATAAATATATAAGAGTAAACACAGTAACATAAAGACTATTTAAATTAGATTAAAATTAAAAGATATTAAAATGAGTAATAGTTAATTTAAAAAATAATGAGTAAATTCAACAATATAATTGGTAAACATAAAAAACTGAGTAGATACCAAGTTGATGAAATAGTAAGGACCAGTTAATGAGTTAATATCTAAAGGCCATGGAGAATAATGCATACAGATTAATGAATTCATTTAAATTCAAAGGAACTTAGTGATAGTTAATTAAAAGTTAATGAGTAAATACTGCAACACAATTGGTAAATATAAAAAAAAAAAGAGTAGATACAAAGTTAATGAGATGGTGAGTAAATACAAAAATTATAGAATAAGATTAACAACAAAAGTTAGCTATATAGATGATAGTAAATATATAAAGTATAACATTGAGAGATATAAAGCAGTAAAGGGGTGATAAATATTGGGGCATAAGTAATAAAATAATTATAAATGTACATAGTGGAAAGAGCCTTTATGTTATTGTCTTTAATATTTATTCTATTCATACCTTTGTTTTTTATACTCTGTACAATTTAGTCTTACCTTTTTGTTTGTTTTCTACTTCTAGCCCTGATGAAGGCTTGCAATGCAAGTTGAAACGTTGGCATTACAAATTAAAAAACTTATTTTTTAATTGCTGTGTATCTTTATGACTGCATACTCCAACAATCTACTTCTCCTAATACTTAACAGTCACTATACCTCATCAATAGTATTATAAAATAAATAATAAAAGAATCTCTCCCTGACTGGGAAAAACAATCCACTGCTTTTCACAATTTACATTTTAGAATTAAAAGGATCAAATTATTTCAATTAATAATTAAATTTAACTAACAATTAATCATTATTAGAAATAAACAAAGTTGCAAACGTGACTTTTTTCATTCAAACCAATTTAACTCCTAAGCGGTGCGTCCTAGCGACAAATTTTGTGTACCAACAAATATTTTCCATTAAATTTCTGATAAAATAAAATTTTTGATCCGAGCAACACAAACAGAGCTAGAGTGTGTCAAAAAAAAAAAACACTCAAAAAATGTTGACAAAAATTATTTTATTCATTCAAACCAATATAGCTTCTAAACAGTAGATCCTATGTTATATAACAAAAAATATTTGCCAATAAATTTCTAATCAGAAAGCTGTCGTCAAATTTGAATGTGCGTAACTGTCAAAAGTTACACCGAAAAATTAAAGACATATCCAAGTAAATATTAAATTAGATTTATTTTTTAATTGCAAAACTCACGTTGTCTACTGATAGCCCATTACAGTAAGGACATTTAATTTCCTTAAATCTTTGGTAGAGTACAAATTTATTGTTGTTTTAAATCAGCTTTTATTGGGTAAATATTACAATCTTACAGTATTAGAAATTCTCTGGTTATTCAACAAACATGCCAGGCCAATTCATCAAAATTGTGTTGGTCCGTATATTTTCTAGTAGGTTTATTCCGAAAGTCTAGGGAATCATCACAAAACTTGTTAATTGACAAACGAACAGAAAAGTTCATACTTCATTTATAGATTCTAAAACCGTTTCTAGATGTTTTCCGAAATTTAATATTTTCCAAAATTTTAAAACAGGAAATTCAATTGGTGTTTTTATCAAAACCAATGATGAAAACTAAATAATTGAACACTTAAATATTCCGAGCATCGACATTTTAATTAGAAAGTGTTGCATTTTCCACTTTTACTTGCTCTAAATTATTTTTCTACAGAAAATAAATAAGTTTTATTGATGAAATGAATGATTATCATTAAGTTCATTTTTAAATTGATGAAAATCGCATCCTTAATGTAAAAACGTTATTTATTATAACAGTAATATATTAATCTAGTAGCAATATAATGTATTATATTAGTTTTACAATAAATAAATAAAATAAAATAAAAAGAAGGATTAAAAATGCCAACAAATTTCAACTTTATAAAACCTTTTTTATAAAGGAAAAAAATAAAAAAAATTTTAATTTTATAAATTAAAAAAGGAAAAAAAAAGGACTATAATTTAATGAGATCAGAGCAAAATGTTGGCGCAGAGGCACCGCCTGAGAACCATCGGTAGAACCATCTATCAAAAGAGAAGGATGGAGAAAAAGAACACGTGTGATAGATAACTTTTCAATCCATCATCTTGGCCCATTCACCCTTTCAATAGCCATTATTGAATTACTTTTCACTGCATCTATTTCTATCTCTTTGTTCGAATGATTCTCTTTGTCGATTCCTTACCTCATCATCCCGAGGCAGTCAACATTGTTTGCAATAATTACCTGTGGAGAATCTAGATTCTCTTCGTGTTTTTACATAGTTAGTCACGTCAGATTGGTTTAAAGTTTTTGGGTTCTTTTTGTTGTTGCTTTTTGTTTTTGGCTAAGGTTTGGTGAACTAATTTAATTTTATAGAAGACCTCGGCTAATAGATTTAATTTATAAACATAATTATATACACATAATAAATTAATTATATCAATCATACTGTATAATTATTCATTAGCATATGACTTTATTTGCTGAAACAATAATTTTGTTTTAATAAGTTGAATTTAAAAGGAATGCTTTGTTTTGATGTCCACTAGACGATGTTTTTTTTTTTTATTTTATTTTTTTATTTTTTTTTTTATTTTATTTTTTTTTTTTTACAATAATTTTTATATTTATTGCAGCAAGGTTAATTTCTACTTCTGCCATCAATGCTATAAAACGCAAAAAATTAAAAGTGAAAGAATATTATTAGTGAATTCTAGACTATATTGGAAAAGCGTGGGTTATTTAAGAGCACTAATCATAGGAAGGACGTAAGAGGTGCAGTTGTTGGTGCTGGCTATTGTGAAGGCTGTCAAAACATGGCAGATATACAGCCCGGTGTCATAAGTCAGAATGCCACTGCTTCTTTGTCTGCCACTGAGGGAGCAGGTACCCACCTCCTCTGATCCCATTTTCGAAATATCATAAGGTCCGACACACCGTTATCTGACTACTGTGTCTTCGAAGAACGGGAGAGAAAACTGGGCTGCACAGGAAGAAACAACTATTGTATAGAAAGTCATAGCAATGCTGTAAAACGAATAAGAGAGGCAATAAAAATAACTAAAAAAAAACAACAAAAAAAACACCATTTTAAGGATCCATTAAAGAAGTTTTTACAATAATAATATGATGCATTAAAGGTTCTGGATGTGCCATTTAATTAATTTGCACTTTAAAGTGTTTGAAATAAGACTGCATAATATCATACCTCATAGGCTGGGATTTCTTACAGAAATTATTATAATTTCAAAAAAATGTTTTAAGACATCAGATACCTTCATAGACAGAATAGATCCATACGCTTTACACAATAATTTAATGGAAAAAAAAAACACTTAAGAATATTAATACCATAGATAAGTTTATGTATGTTCCTGCTATTCCCCCTGATATCCCGGTGCTTTATCTCTAACCCGTGGCGTAAACGATTTTTTAAGTAAAATTAGAAGTAAGTTAAACTCATGCAAAATACAAAGATACTGACATTACTGATAGACATTTTGTCCTGTAAAAATTCAAAAGGTTTAAATCAAAAGTTTTTTTTACTATTATACTAAAACGCTCAATAGATTCACCCCCTTTATTATTAAAAAATAAAGATTAAAATTTTTTAATTTAATTAAGTTGATTAAGGTTTGTATTTATTATTGCAATCAAATCACAATTGGACTGCATAACGATTATTACCGTATTGTATATATAAATATTAGCCTAACATATAAAGATGTGCTGGAAAATTTTTTTAAAAAAATCAATTAAACTAGGGTGACTTAATTATTACTTACGCACACTAATAAGTGGATATCTTACAGGGAATAGCTGCATTCTGCAAAGCACCCTAGAAAAGCAGTAAAAAGCCTAATAAATGCTTATCTTCGGGGTATCGAGTCGAAATTTTCACAACGAATCCAACGATACCAATAAGCCATTAACTCACTATTTTTGAGTTATTGCTTTTCTTCTTGGCAGAGCAGTATAGCATCTGGTTAAAAAACGTGATTTTAGATATTTTTATTTATTCTATAGTTCTCTCTTCTTTTTTTTTAAAGCAGTATCTGTATTTATTTAATCATTTTATTGATTGTATTATATTTTTATTTTTATTTTAGTCTAGGAGCTTTCTCATCCACCTCCTTTTTAGCCTTCTCTAAATGTTGTCTGGTATATGTATTGTGACCATGTCGTCAATAAGTGTGTTAGAATGTTGTAATTTTTTGTGGAATCGTTTGTAGTGGGTTTGTTTTTGTTCGTTAACTGTTGGCATGCGAAGGTCAGGATGTAAAGTTATGTATATGATCGGAAATTTATTTTCAAATAAACAGAAAGTTGAAAATCTTATCCATGAATAAATCCTAGTTATGGTGTCACAGTATTCTCTAATTGGCAAATTAAAAGAGGAATCTAGCATGGTGTATCATACGTAATTGGGATGGCAGATACATTAATTAAATTTCTTTGATATGGTCTTGTTCTCGCATTTCTACGATAGCTCTATTGAATAAAAGTAACCTTTTTTTAGTTTTAAGGTTGGTAACGAAACGATGTAAATAGGAGCAAGAAGAACGTACAGAGAGAACCGGCGGTGGAAGGAGGTTTGCCTTTAAGTTTAATTATCCACACTCAACCGTGGGAACAGAAGAGACCTTTGTCTTGTGACCTGTGGGAGGACAACAAACACTCTGCTCTCTGTCACTCCCCTTACAATGGTCAAGCTCTGGACTCTGACAGGGGTGAAAACCTTATCCAATCAGTTCCGATACTCAGAAAAACCTTTCCTCTTTTACCAAAACTTCATTCCGCTCTTGTTCGATTCTCTTCTTTGTATTGTTATTCAAATTTGAATCTTGTGCTAGTTTTTTTTTTTTTCAAACAATATGTATGGCTTCAAGTGTTGTCTTCGTAAGGCCAGCGCTGTCATGATTTTTTTTATTTTTTATTTTATTTATTTATATTAATTAGCTCTGAAACAACTGAAAGTTAATTATCACCTAACCATCGATAGTACTTGCAATTTTAAAGTATTTCTTCAATCTTGTCCGATAAAGAATATATTTTCAAAGTAAATAACTAAGAAAGTATTACACCTTTTTAAGTCGATTTTGATCTCATCAAAACTTAGATAAAAGAAAGTATCAACTTATAGATCAGATCTAGTAATGTTTATCACTGTAAACTATCCAAAGTAGGGCTTAAGTTGGTTTAAACGTGACAGATCTTTCCAGAATGTATGTTTTGAGTCTTAGATTAAATGATCGTTTATGTTAAGTTTCTTACATCTATATTTAAAAAAAGGATTTAACAACAGACCATTCCACTAATTTGTTCCACATTTTTTTTCTAGCGTCTAACATATGCTACAACTAATACTGGTCTAATAATATTAAGTCTTAGGCGATACCTGACATTTACATAATTTTTAAAACTATTTATTGATATTTACAACTGTATGCATTTTGTAGAACAAGTAAATTTGAAACAATTATTACAATGATATGTCAATAACATGTAAAGAACTACTAACTAGTAGCACTTCAACAATTCTACATTAGAAGGTGTCTTGTCCATCATCTTTTCAGTCGCCTCGGAGGATTATTAGGAATTGAGTGTGAGGCAAGTTAGGACCCTAGTGGATTCCAGTGGGTATGGAGTTTTCTGTATGGACATATGGAAAATTATGTTCTTCATGGATAAGTTTGTTTGTGACCGATTTTGAATTGTAAGGATTGGTAAGGATTCGAGAATAATCGAATTTATCAAAATAGGTCTAATTACTGTAATGTAAATAAGTCTTCTTTAATTTATTAGGAGCTTTTAACGCTTGCTTAGTAAATGCTGGAGTAGTTGGGAATGAGGAGCAGCTTCTTTTCTTTTAGGTCTTGTATGTGACATTTACATAATAAAGTATTTTAATAGCAATAGCTCTAAAATATTTCGAAATTGTCTTTTAAGTATTTTAAAAATAAATGAACCTTCTTAAATTGTTTTTAATTCAAAGTTTTATCGATCCCTAGCATTAAAATTTGACTATTAGACAGTGTTTTGGATCGTATACAACATCACTACATTATCCTAAACAAATATTATTACCACCAACATTAATAAAAATATTTTCTGAAACTATTTCGCATTATTACAGTCAAGTGGGTATTGTAAGCAAATTGTAGCGGTAATATTCGAATCTGAGGTAGATATAATTCTGTAACTAAGACAAAATATGCCGTTCTAACAACAAACAACAAGAGAACCTTCCTTACATTCATTATATTATTATTTGAATTACACATTACAATAGCCGTTAAAGAGCTCCAAACTTTATGAATGACTGAGACACCTGTTCTGTTTAACTTGGCGCCGGCTGCACTGTCTTGAAGTACTTAGCACCTTTCCGAGAGGTGTTTCTTCTCACACCAGCCAGTTCGAATCATTACGTCATTTTTTTGTTTTCCTGAATCATCTTACGTCACATTCATTCATGATTGTGAAATGTAGTTAACGCAGTTTCGACTGCAATCGCCCAAAACTACTATTACTCATCATTTAATATCCAACGCTTATGTTCCTCAAGTGCGTATTCGAAAGATAAAGGTTTATTTAACGAGCCTCTTTCGAATTGCTCATATCCTTTATATGAATCATACTATCCGATACTTTATCATCTATGTTTCCTCACGATTTAAGAAAATCGTTAATCATTGAATTAAAATGAAATAATAAAATAGCTTCGACAAATCATGCATATTTAGCTTCCTTAATCCATTTTGGGTTTAAAAAATATTAGTAAAGAAATTTCTGTAACATTTTCCCAACTAGCTCTTGAAGCCAAGTTCGCTTTGGCGGAAGTGATCTCGCCGTGGCGCCACTCTATTGCTGTCAAAAACGCACCCCTAATTTGGTGCATTTCACACCTTGGTGTGACCAACTCTTTCGTGTTTATTTTCCTATCGGCCAGGTTTTCCCAACAAACTTCTTATCATCTTTTATGACCTCCTGCCTCTTTTTTCGGACCTACTCAAACATTAGCCTTCCGCTTCCTTCTTCTGTAATCTGCTGCTGAGTCAATGGTTGTGGGTGTGAATGGAACGGGTCGTAACCAAATTATTACCATGCCCGCAATGATCTACAGGTAATGTTCCTTTAAACTTCAAGATTAGGAAACGGTCTTCTGTTATCCTTTCAGAAGGAGTGGTAACATTCTATATATAAAAAAATAGATCTTTAAATGAAAGTGCTGTTACATACATAACATTACCAATTATTTGACATACATGATGGAATAGAAGAATAAATACCATTAAAATTGGTGAATTAACGACCACTTCTGTTGGAATTTATTTGGCAACTAGTCATAGTAGTAGACATAGTGTATACTTTTATATGTACTTTTAATCATTGATTTATTGATTGTCCAGTTTTTCCCGTGTCATTATATTTCAGTTAATAAACTCTACTTATTTAGAAAGGTACTTATTTTATCTTTAGGTGAAGGAAAATAGGGTGACAATGATTTATCTATTATAAATACCGGATTTATTCATAATTTTCTTATATTCCTTTCCGCCTTTGGTGGATATTAGGTTGTAATATGACGAGTAGTCCTTAGGTACAATGTATTACATGTATAAGCTATTTAACTAAGTGCTGATTTTGGAGATTAATTTTTTGAATATTTTGCATGTTTTAGGACTTATGATGAATGTTTAACATTCGAAACTAGTGTTCAAATAAAATAATTCCAATAGAAGTAGCAATTGATTCACAAATCCTAATTACAATTATTGTTCTCGTGTCCTCTCTTAACGAAACCGAAAATAGTCACACCGTTTGCTAATGCTCATCGATTATTTGTAGAATCGATTGAAGATGTTTTCTGGTACTAATCAACATCAGATAATAAACAACTCTACTAAGGGACAATTATACCCCTTGGATACCTGCTTTAAACCTTGAAAACGGCTTGGCTATCAACTCGTAATACACTGCATTTGATGAAATTATCCTGCAATGAAAATGAAGCCCTGCATAAGAGTATGGGAAACGAGAGTGCGGTATTTAATAAGCGGTTTAACGTCAGCTAACTAACAATTATCCGAGCTAATTATAGTTGTAATAGTAAGGACTGCATTATATACTTCATCACATTAGGGCTAATTACTTGTCATTTCAACAATGAATTAAATGTACAAGTTTCCTTGACTTTATAACTTCCTTTAGAGCTCTTGCACAAGATATCAAATTATCTGCATTTCCCCATGACGTTTAGAAGTGGGAGCTGGTCTAGAATTGATGGAGCAAGTCGCTGGTGTTTAATTTCACTCATAATAATTTAATGGCAGTAGATAACTTAAAATGCTAACTATATGTAGCTTGTCCTACAGCTACGAGTGTCTAATTGATACCCTAGCATTGCTTACAGCAGATTTTTATATATTGCTAACGGGCCTTGATGTGTTTTGAAATATTGAGTATTCGTTTCAGACATTTATTGACGAGGGAGAAGTTTATATGATTTTTACATAATTACTAAACCTTCATGGTTACATATAATATATATATCGTTGCATACCCACTGCTATCTTTTTTTAGTATTACTAAATTACTGCTATAACAAAAGGTCTTGTATATAAAGTTGATTAATGAACATATGTTTATTCATGATGAGCGACTGTCTAATAAATAACGTAGACACAACTCCGATTCTTCTTAGGAATCTTTAGCAAGAAATGGGGTAACTCAATCTTCGAGTGAAAATTAATGGGAACATTGTGTCTGAAGTCCAACTAAGAATCGAATTGGATCTCCTTATAATTTCCACTAGGAGAGAAAGAGAGATATGATGTATTTATATAACAAAAACATATTTCTGCCCAACTTCATTGGGTTGCTTTAAACACAGCATACTAATCTGTTTGATTGAAGATAACCTATTATTGTATGTATCAGATAATACATAAATCCAAGATATGACAAAGTAATACATTTTTTAATTTTATATCCTTCACAATTTCTACTGATCTCATTTCTTATTATTATTTATTTCCCCTTTTAACAATTAATATTATTCCAATCTAAACATAAAACTAAACAAAATAAAAAAATAGTCCATTTTAAATACCATACACCTGGTAGATAGCGTCTAGGGAGTCCAAGATAATATTTTCGGCCATCATCGCAATATACTCATCACCAACCAGATCTTTCAAAAACGCTCCTTGTTTTACTTGGTATAACTCCGGGATTAGCAAACTATGAGCCTTTCATGCAAAAGTCTCAATACTTCCTAATGTCTTGCGGTATTTATCTTTAAGGAAAGGGTTACACTTTCCATATATTTCCGTTTTCTGCCTTTCTACTACACCTGATTGATGATGGGGAGGTAATGTATATGACTTGTCATTTACACATAAATGATAGTTCTACATCAAGTAAGGTGTAAAGAAATCTAAGCTTCAGAAAACGAAGCTGGCATTTCCTCTCTTTTTCAGAAGTCAAATGACACTCGGTATAAACTTTATACTTCCGTCAGATATCAAGTTTCTGGGAAAGATATCTTCATGGAAAACATGCTAGGCCAACCCTTAATACATCGAGACAGACGAACAAGTATAAAAACAAACCCTTCAAAGCAAAGATGGGTTTTTGTGAGGGTGCAAGAGATTCCAGGGACTTAGCGAAGCGGGTGGGCCGGCTATTTTGACAGGTAGAGGTGGACTGCTATCGCCTTAATTGATGGCAGGTGGATGAGGCTCAGCTGTTACCCGACACCACTAATGGGCTCCCGACATAATCCTCTCCTCTCTTCTCCTCTTATGCTCGATTTCCTATCTCCGTGTCTTATCTGCTCCCATCGATACCTCTTCACACATCTCCTACCAGCCATTCATCGCCTACCAGCTGCTCACTCGAGCAGTCCAAAATTATCTCAGGATCGGGTAAACAAAACCGTTCACCTTTTCGGCCTACCCATATTTCTTGAGTCTTGTAATAGGAAACTTCTGTTTTAATAAATAGTTATCAATCAGTACATAATCCATCACAGATTCAATTGTGTATAAATAACATTGACAAAATACGTTGATAGATTAGATTAAGTATAATTATAGATTCAAAGATTAGTCATTTAGGCCAATGACAAGCTCTGATTGACTCCATTTATTATCTGGACCCTTAAAAAAAATAAAATAAATAAAAGGCTTAGCAAACTTGAAGGTTCGATGGCAACACCACCAACCGTTAGCCACACATCTCCTTCAAAAACTAAAATCTCCAAGATCGGCCCTCTCGCAATACTCCATCTTACGTCTCGGTCTACCACTCAGCCGTTTACTCGACGGTTCATGACTGATAACATTTTTCGGAATTCGGTCATTACTAAACCTAAAGACTTTGCATGCCCATTTTAACTGTCACGCTGTTGTTACCTCAACTATATTTACCGGATTTAGCTCGCGCAGTTTTCATTGTGAACCTTCTAAATTCTTCCGTTTCTTCATCCTTTTTTAGACCAAATATTCCACGCAGTACTTTACTTTCGAAAACTTTAAGACATTGTCCCTCCCTTAATGTAAGCGGCCAGGTTTCGCATCCGTAGAGAACTGTTGGTAGTGTAGCAGTTTTAGAGTATTCCTTAGGAATTTATCCAAAATCATATTACACATATACCTCATCGACTGCGAAATGTAACGAACGCTAGGAGCTGACATATACCTTATTAATTAAATTATTCGTAAATTAAAATTTGCTAGGTATTTTATTTATTATTTAATTCATTTCTTAAAAATCTTAAAACGATTCATAAGTCCTGGTTAAAGTATTAGGAGTCCTTAAAAAAAAGAATGAATAATAAATTCCTAAAAAAAGAATGAAAAATTTAGTCGAGAAAATGAAAAAATCAATTGGTGGAACTTTTGGCCTGTCACTGTATATCTTCAACAATAAAAAAACACTTTACAACCCATCCATATTGTACAAACACCGCCCGTATGATTATTAATATTTTTGATTAATACTTAATACTTGTTTAAGGAGATATTGCTTACAATCCTCGTAAATATCTTAATCTCCTTGTATAATCATTACACATGTTATTATATATTTTTTTTATATTCCACATAAATTATCGTTAAAAAGACCTTAAAACGGATTTATTTATGTTCTTCTTTTGTCTTATGGCATTTAAAAGTTGGTGGATGCATAGAGGTCCATTAGTTTTCTCCAATAAAAAACTCTGGGACTCTGCTTCTCAGAAAAAAGTTATTTATTCTATTATTTGTTAAGCATAATAATCTATTATTATACTAAAGTACAAAAAGCTTGTGGAGTTATTGGGTTGAAGGTTAAGGAAGTACTAACATGCCGATTTTGAAAGAGACGAAAAGAATCGTAGTTCACAAAAGTCTTAAACGAGTGGAAACATACAGGTTAGATAAATAAATTTTATTGATATGACATTCCTAAGTAAACCGTTGGAACTAATCCACAGCATCTTTGAGGCCGTTCATAAAATACCTCTCTGGGCTATCTACTTCAATATCCATAGTTGGATCTCATAACTAAGTTTTTCATGAGGTCTTTACCCTGTCAGAATATATATATATTTTTTTTTTTTTCTGTCGAACGGATCCAGTAAAGCTGATAGGATCACTTTTATAAGCTGCCCATGGCGATAACATTCTGATGGAACATCCGAGAAAGTCCTCACTATTCCAATTCCTAATTTCAGTTTATTGTAGCCTGACGTTTTATCGTTGAGTAACAAATAAACGTTCAATATGCTCTCCATGATTTATTGCCTTCCTTGTTCTGAGTTGAGTTAGGAAAAAAGAAAAGAAAAGAAAAAACCTTTGGCAATGAGGACATAAATATGCAAAACATCTGCGACCGCAGTGGTTACGGACGGTTAGTGTATACAACCACAAATCGCGGTAGTAATGCAAACATGACTTTTGAGCAGTTCCTAAATACCAAACAGCAGACTTTTTAAAGGATATTTAATTTTTCTGTTTCATTTTATTAATCTGCTAATTCAATTTCGTCATTCTTAAAAAAAAATCGTAAACAAACAATAAAGACCTGATCAATGGCGAAGCGAAGATTCCCAGGCATGTTACTTAACAGCCCCATGTTAAATTTGCATCTCTACAGTACTATAAGGAAGCGTGTTTATTCTGAGGCGAGCCTAAACACTGTAGTTAGTTTTAGAAATTATCATCATAGTTCCTGTGGAGCTTCCGTTGAAATTTAATAAATAATCCAGGTTATTTGAGCTTGAAATTTGCAGCTCTGCTTTAAATTGGTTCCCAAGTATTTTGTACCACAACGCAGACATTTCATTAACATTTTAACATTCATATTCCTATCTACTCTTTTTCTCTTGATTGAATATATTTTCATTTGAATGGTCGTTTAAAAAAAAAAATGCATTCTCTCACCACTATATATGTGTATAATTTTAGGCAACTAAATTATTTTGTTAATAAAATCGAAATGATCCAGACTTCCTGAAATATGCAGAGATTAACCTTTTTATTTTATTTGAGCTCAATATCATATCAATAATTATCATACTGATCTGAGTATCGTTAAATGATAGTTGAGGTTAGAATAAGGTCTCATCAACAGCGACCACAAAAAAAGTCGAAGAGGACAGGCTCAGTACTGAAGATATTTTTTATTATATCCTTAAATCAGAACTCTATTAATTCTATTATCGATCTGTAAACAACAAAAATGATTGGTCTAATTCCGTGATGGGGTAAATATGTCAGATTAAAATGTTTCAATATGGTGTCTGTTTTTTATAGACGCGTGACGGAATAGATAGCACATTTAATGGTGAACTCACGATACTACTTGCCCCTTCACTATAAATACCTCGACTCTTTAAGCTGGAATACCTTTTCCTAAAAGCCATTGTTATACTCTGATATATGAAATTTTTTTTTTGGAATTTTCATGGAGCGTCATGTGTAAGGGAGAGAAAAAAAAATAAAGAAATGCATTCTCTCAGGACTATAACATGTATAATTTTACGCAACTCAAAAAATGTTGTTAATAAAATTGGGAAAATCTATTATTATTGTGACTTCGATAGACTGCAAAAATTTAATTGCCCCTTCACTATAAATACTTTCAGTGAAAATATTAATGGAGATTTAAAAAAAATGGGTATCGTCCGATAATCAAGAATTAAAATGATTAGCGCCTTGTCTCCCTGAACTTATGTTCGACTTACTTCATATAGTAACCAGAGATTACAATATTTAGGATGTAATCTATGCTCTTTACGCCACTGCAGGTTGCGATTGGCTAAATAACGCATAAACGTGGTCTAAAATCACCCGGGAAGGACAACCGTTTGGGACGACCGTGGAGTCGTTTTCTTGTGGTTTTCTTTGCCATAAGATACCTGTGGACCGCAAAAGCGATTCAAATAGTAACTGCCCTGCCATGAAATTTATGACGTTTCATTTCCTTTTCGAATACCTCTAAATTGAAAGTAACTACATTTCTACGTGGCTAATTTAGATTAATTATATTAATTTCAACTTATAAGTATTTATAGCAACCGTGATTTCAGACAAGGAATGACTAATGTAAGATCAGTACTTTTTAAAAAATAATGTATTATTAGTTTATACGTGCTATGGTCCTGAATATATATAGTTCAATGTTACGTTGCAAAAATCTGTTACAAACTGAAGAATTTTAAATCCACTTGCATATATACAACAAATTTAGAGATGAGAATTAGAAAGGATAAAATCTCCTTTTTCAACTGACAGGAAGGAAACTGAAAGTAAGAAAAGACATTTGTTTATAGAATGTTTGTGTGCTCTATGGTCAAAAGACACAATGGAAGATAGGAGGCTGACAGAGCGTAAAGTCAGTATATCTTCTTCCAGTTCGCTACGGGCAAATATTTTGAAAAGAGGGCGGCTGAAGACAGGTGAGGACCGTGTCTAACCTGGACCGGTGTCACGCCGTGGACCTCCTAACGGCCTCTATCCTCCATACTTCTTTCACAGTGGGCTTATACACAAACACAAACATACAGAATATGTGTATATGTGAGTGTGCCTGAGTGAGTTTGAGTATGTGTTTATTTAAATTTTCTTTAAGTTTGTTGTCGGTAGAAAACCCTGATCGAATGTTTTAATCGATAAAATTTCAATAGTTTAAATTAAACATTGAAGTTTAATGGCAGTCACGTAATCTACCTCTGATTATTCTACAAACTGTTTACGATCTTGACATCATCACATTTTATTGTAGATTTACTCCATAAATAGCTTTACAGGAAATTTGTCTGTTTATTTCTAGTTTCATCATTTCTGTGATTTCAGAAAACTTATTCCAAGCAATAAGGAAATAGTTTATTCAATATCCTTACGAATATTGAAGTAAATAAACAGCTGACAAAAAAAGAAAATTGCTAACTGTTTAAATGCAGATATGACTTGATTTTACCTTATTTTATTACCTATCAATTAAATTATAAAACGTTTTCTAAAGTTTCCTGCGATTAGAATCCAAAATTATAAAACATAAGTTACCCTTCTCGGGCTATTTTCATTAAACTGGCGTACAAATGTTAATAATAAAGAATTTATGAAAATATTAGTATCAGTCTAATAAAATTTTCCTTTTTCAAAAATGACTAAAAAAATAGATGTTCAATAAGTGTACTAAAGTCTTAATGTATCATTAAATAAATTTTGATTCATTAAACTTCAGATGAGTCGAATATTATGATAAATTTAGTTTCTTATAATCAACCTCCACGTTCAACGGTTAAAATTTTCAATGTTCAAATGAAATTTTTAATGCAACTAATTAAAAGAAAAACAACGTGAATCTTAAACCTCTCACCAGATCTAAGTCATATTGATATTCATTGTCCTTGAATTATACCAGAGATATATTTCAATTTTATTTCATTATAAAAATCAGAAAACGTCGAAGAAGGAATTTACATACGTTTAACTCTGAACAAGCACTAAAAAATATTTTCATTTATTAAATGGATGTAGAAAATTACTTATCTTCGTTATATTACGCTGAAAGATCTACAGACTTCTTCTTAATCTGGAAGCGAAGGATTAGATGAAGTAATTATATATTACTGCCTACTGTACTATATAACAAAATGTAAATTATATAACAAAACTTGGATAAAAGATTAGACATATTACGTACAAAGTTTTACTTACACCTTGGAAGGTGAGAGTTGTTTTGAAGAAAGTGTACTGTTCCAGGTAACATCATTTTTCTAATTTTACACGGGAATAGTGGAAAATTATTAGTTTTTCCACGCTTATTTTCTACAAACTTATAACAAAATGGCTTCCTTTTTCGCGCTCTAATTATATGTAACATGTTGTAATAGGTTCCTGGTTATATAAAAAGACTTATACCTAAAGTGAAATTGCAGTTTTCTGTGTTGTTAAGAACGTCAGAAACAACTTAATCAACAATTTATGCTTTGTGTCCGTGAGAAACGTTCTACACATAAGAGATGTTGTGTATTTATTTTGCAACGAGTTCCACCCTAAAATAACGTTTCTGCGACTTGACCCAAAGGTGACCACTTAAAAGTACCGAGTAACGGTACATAGCCAGACGTTGTTTTGATAACCTTCCAGTTAAAGTGATCCCTGGAAAGAGAAGTTTAATCTCGGTGGGAGCGACAAGGTAGCGTGCTGTTAGTGGATCTTGGAGGATGATCTGGCGGCAGGGGACCTCCAGGATAGCCCTAATTGGCACCGAGTCACCGGGCCTTCCAGAGGAAGGATTATGGAGGGATCAGTAGGTACTCATATTGGCCTTCCCAACAGGTAGGCTACGCTAAGTGTTCTACCTTTAAACGGTTCCAGGTATTGCCTTCGCACTTGGTATACCACTTTGTCAAATTGTGAGAATATCTGTAGGGGTGAGTTGACGTACCCGTAACACTGTTACATTTAACAGTAATGATTTTTAGCCAGATTTGTTACATCGGCTTGTATTTATAGTAGATTTAACAAGCTAATATTAACTTCTATAACAAGGCCGAAGTGGTCAGAAGAAAATCCAATAAGCTGCACCACCTGCTCACCTACGCTGCACTTTCTCTCAGACTAAAGATTGCCATATACAAATCCACAATCCGTCCAGCACTTCTCTACCTCTCGCCGTTGTTCAGACACCTCACTGACATCACAGAGCGTGTCAGACCATCACACACCGTCGTGATGCGAAGAATAGTGACAAAACAAACCTATGGAAGAAGAAACAACTGGAACCCCATCAAATCCCTTTACTGCCCCAGAATTTATCAACAGACGCCAGATTAATTTTTCAATTCCCTTCAATATTTACAGAACTCACTATTTCAAAGCTTATCTCCAGCCCCTCTCACTGTTCGTTGGCAAATGACCGTATAACTGTACCGTCCTGACAAGGAGAAAAACTGTGACTCAAACATTGTGAGATGATGACATTGGTATCTTTGGATCCGCTATGAAATTTTAGATTTATTGCTCCTTAAAAAAACAGTAATAAGACTTTTTACTGTTTTTCTACTGAGCATCGATTCGAAAATTTATACAAAGAATCCAACAATACCAATAAGGCATTAACTCACAACTTTTGAGTTAATGCTTTTTTCCTTGCCAGGGCAGTTCACCTATGTATAAAACACTTTAATTTATTTATCTTTCTAGTTTTAAGAACAGTTGAAAAAGGATGTACCCAAATAACTTCATATAGCACGCGAAGACTCCACCTAGGCATATTTTTATTTTTAGATTTACATAATACATATAAAGACCTGCCAACAATTTTTTAAAAAGGGGATATGAAAAACAAAATTTAATATTTTTGTTTTTATATTTAATATTTACTATTCCATATATTAGAATAGGAATTTAAAAGTATGTCATAACAATTCTTAACAAAAAAAAAAAATGAAATTAAATGATTTAATAAAACTTTTGGGCAAAATTGAAGACTTTTCAATATTAGTAACTTATATTCACATGAAATATTGTTTATCAGAATTATAACAGTCCAGTCGAATCAATCATTAATTTATTCATAAAAGTTGAATATAGGGCAAACTATTCTTTAAATAAATTTTAATACCTTATTTCCAGTTCGTTCAATGTTTTTTCATTATCATTTTTTGTATGTCGCTACAATGCAATGCCAAATGTTGTGACAAGATATTTTTAAGAGCTCTTTTTACAACGGTACTAGATCCAAAAGCATAGGGTATTTTGGGAAGGAGGTGACTGTCTAAAAATGGCGGAGTCGGATTCCAGCAGAGGGTTCAATGGTTCAAGGCCTCCTCCAGCGTCTGGAGAACCGGCCGTTGCAGAGGAACCGTAGCTACCGACTCTTATTCTAGACCAGCCCTTCAGCTTCTAGTAACACTTTCTCGTCTTTTTGTCAACTTGTTCTGTTTTCTATGTTACATGTAAGTTACAAAGATAGTTTAGAGTTCTAATAAGAATCTTATAGGATTTTATATACATCTTCCCTTACTTAAAGGAAAGCAATTTCAAACTATTCAATTCAAACTATAAGAATATGTATACATTTTAATAACCTTTAGTTTTGTAATGAACTCGAATTCAATTGGTATTAATCTAAATAAGTTATGAGTAAGTATTCATGATTTGTTGAGGAGGAACCCCTGAAAATAAATATGATTTCCAGCAACGATGTCACGTTAAAAAAATTTCCAGAGTTAACAAGATCATCTTCGACGACATTTGAATTAAATAAGACAGTTTGTCATGTAACTAACAGCCATCCTGTTTATAAAATAATTGGGATTGAAGTAATTCGAAACTGAAAATTTTTACTGAACAAATCCGGTAGTTATTATTTCCGGTATTAAAAAATATTTGTTTACAGTAAACTAAGCTCGAAATTACGTTATAGAATATTATGCAAAGAAAAATATACGAAAATACGTTCATAATCTTCCTAGTTATGTCTCCAATAAATTTCGAGTACTGTAGATAACTAAGAACTGATTTCTTATCAGTTTATATAACTGATATAAACAGATGCTCTTTGATGACATGTTTTAGGGGTTATGTACCCCTTGACCGTCGATGCTCATGTTTTCAATATTTTTAATTTAATCAATATAGCTCCTAAACGTTAGGTCCTAGCAACAAATATAATATAACAAAAAATTTTCTCTATTTAATTTCTGATAGGGAAACCACTGGAAAATTTTCGATCCAAGCAACACAAATAGAGCTAGAGCATGTCAAAGTTCATGTAACTCCCTTGAGTTCCCCCAAAACATATCACTATTGACCAACTAGGTCACAGGTAAAACATGTTCCATATTAAAAGTTTACCAAAAAATATACATACGTGCTAATCTATAATGTTATAATTTTCCATAAACTAATATCTATTCACGCATGGCAAAGGAAATTTTTGTCTTTACTTGTGATTCAATCTTACGTCTATTGAACGTAAATAGCAAATATTACAGTTAAGACTTGATAATTAATTTGAAAATAACGTCTTATTATATAACATGGCAACATCTTGAATCGATTATTTCATATTTCATATTAAAGGCAGCTTATAGCTGAAAGGAACCCGCGCCATTTTGTGAGTGAAATGTTTTATCGATAGGTCAGCCATGTTTGGGGGCTGCTAGATGTAAACCCTCCCTGCTCCTCCCTCTTTCCGCATTCCGACTAGAACAAGAACAGGAGGATGACAAAAAATAGCCGAGGAAAGGAATACAGGAGATAAGGGAAGGCCAGGGCAATAAATAACCAGGGGCTGAGATGTCCCTCTTGTAATTATTGATCCAACACGCAAGGCATTAATTCTTCGACAGGCCAGAGCTCCAGCTTGAGCCGGGAGAGAAAAAAACTGATGCCGACCTTAGAGAGTAAATCTTGTGAAACGTTACCCCCCGCGGGAGAACTCCCCCCCCCCCCCCCACCAAGGGGCTCTCTTCTTCGCATGCATTCAGCAGATTTGCCTTTATTACATAAAATTGTATTATGTATATATATATATATATATATATATATATATATATATATATATATATATATATATATATATATATACATATTGCGGCCTAAGACAGGTAAATTTAGTTGACGAGTAAATACGAAAATAAAGCATAACATAAAGTATAACAATGATATAGGAGGAAGGATTGAGATTGAGGAATAAGTAGTCTTATAAACTTATAAGGACATAGTGAAAAAGAAAAAGGGAGCAGATGTACCATAATAAATCGTGAGGAAAATGAAAGTTAGCATAAAATATACATAACAATTAATAAATTAAAAAATAAAAAATATGGATAATTTAATAGATGAATAATCAATGAAGAAATCGAGAGTATTGAGCGGAGAAGGAAAGTTATAGGTTAATAATGAAATATGTGTGCAGATGACACGTTCAGAGCGGTGTCGCAAATTAAATTTAAAAAGATTAAGTTTTTATAAATATGACTTATTATGTATTTTTATAAATATGAATGACCAATTATAATCCCTACAGTTATAAGTACCATCATACTCACTACATCATTTTTCCATTTTCTTTAACTTACTAAACGATCAACGTTTATATAACCAAGGGATATATAAGAAAAATTCATTCTTTCTTTTTTATTTTCATTGTTAAAATAATTAGTGCACACGGTTTAAAGATAAAACGTCAGTTACCATACAGCGAATCTTTTATATTTCCTATTGTAACCGCATCCAATTAGAAAATATGAACATAACAATCATTTTTGACTGTTAGATATCATATTTAACGATTCCCTTACCCACAAAGCCATTTTGTTTAATTGAATAAATAGGAGAAAATAAAACAAAGCGTTTCCTTCTCAAGCATTAGCCCAGCCTCAAGCCTCTTAAACTAAATTAGATAATAAAAGCTAAACAGTTTGGAAGAGTCGTGCAGCGTGCTATCTTTCGCCGAGGCATGGAGGGTCGCCACACCGCACTGTTCTAATGCTTTCCTCTCACTCCCTTAGTCATACATAAGCATTAAAAATAATTTTCTTCTTCATATTATTCAAACTTATCTCCCATCGTTTTGATTAAGAATAACGGATATTTTCATATTCATTCATTTGTAATAATAAATAATTCACTTCTTATATAACAAAAATATGATACATAAGTGAATACATACCTATACTTATCATATCTTAATATTTATTATGATTATTTTTTTTAAATATTTATTGAAAATTACAAATGTATACAAAGAAAATAAAAATACATTAAGTAAATGAGATAATAATTCTGGTAACATAACATGTCAATTTCTAAAGCAAATCCCCATTGACAGCAATTAGATTTATATTAGAAGGTCCCGTGGCCATCTTCTTTACAGACGCCTCCGAGGGTCATATGGAATAGAGTGGGAAGCCAGTTGAAATTATAGAGGATTTGAATGGATAGTAAGCAGCATTGAAGGATTGTTCAAAGATTTTGGTTTGTAAGGATTGGATACGAAATCGGATGGTTTAGTGGTTCAAAAAAAGCTCAACTTCATTTGTCCTATAAGGTCTAATTACTGTTATGTAAATAACACTTTTGTGATTAATCGGAAGGTTTGAGCCTTGTCAAGCAAAAGTTGAATTAACTATTTAAAATATTATTTTTAATATTCTTAAAAGAGATAAGAATCCTATTTTCTAAATAACATTTAAAATTTTTATTTTTGTTTATTACCTGCTTTTAATTTATTTATTTTTTTTGTTTTCCTTCCAGTAGTAACCCTGTAGGATGGGATTTTATTTATGTCCGTGCACACCATACTTAAACGTATATCTTTATAATTTTCGTTTAGAATAGAATTTTACTTATACATATACATAATACATGTATTGAAAGTTAGAGAGATATATGCTTTATTAATACAAAAAACATATTACTGTCCAACTTTATTAGGTTGCTAAATACACAGCATACCAATCTGTGATATAATGATTCCATGATATAAATGAATAAAATATATATATATATATATATATATATATATATATATATATATATATATATATATATATATATTATAAAATAATATAAAGAAAATGTACAAAATAAAACATATAATAGAGAAAACTAAGCAACAAAGTTATTGTATCATCATAAATACTTCAATAATATTTTATAATGAATAATTTATGAAATATTAGAATTTTTAATCTGTTAAAGTTCAAATTAATATCTACAATTATTACACTTTCTTAATAATAATCTTACGAAAATTATTTAATTAAATAATCAAGTTTAACGTTTATTATTAATATATTAATATTAATAATAGATAGGGAATGATAATAGATAACCAGACTGCATGGTAAAAAAGTTATTTATTAGTACATTTAATTCACATTTCAAAATAATATTTTTATTCTAATTAACTCTTAACTCTGATTAGTTTTATTTTATTATTTTTTTTTTTTTTTTGCGTTGTGCCTTTTATACTATTATACATTTTTTTAGGGGACTAACTGGGTCTCAAGAGTATAACCGACCGTCAACTCTTAAAACAATTATTATTGTTATGCATTTATAACAGAAATTAACATTATTAATTATTATTAGTATTACTAATATTACATTTACGCTTAAAGGTCACTCTAGGGTCTAGTATGACCCATTAATAACAGAAATTATTATTAAATATAAATAGTATTATTGTGACCGAATGTAAAGATATCCCTATCCGAAAAACATGTACTTACCACGTTTCTTTGCTTTGATCCTTGATCTAAACTGAGATAATTCTTTTATTTTTTTTAAAAAGCAGAAGGGTAATAATTTCCGTTATTTATTAATAAAAAGTTAACTATTTATAAATTAAAGCTTAATTATTAATACATCAATAAAAAGTTAATTATTAAAAAATAATTAAAAATTTAAAAAATAGTATAGAATATCTCATTTTCAGTTACTATTTCATTGTATAAGATGAAGTACTTATTCTCTAACCGGATTGAACTGGTTATTTATTAAGGTACAAAAATATTATTTTTATACTATAAACTTATATATTTTATTATTTGTCATGAAGATATGAGCAACTTAATTGTCCAAGATACCTAGTATATTACTGGGAAGTATTTCATGGATGCACCATAAAATGTATCAATGTAGTTACTTCTTCAAAGTTACAATTTGTGTCACTATTTGACATTGGTAATAAGTTTTATTAGACCATTATTTAAGAGTAATAGAGCCCGTGGGAGATGAAGAACACACTGAGCTGTATAATCCTCTGTAATGAGGACTACAAGTGGAGCCGGACGAGGCTAATGCTATGTTGCGGGTCCGAAGGGGGGAGGGGGCGGAGTCCCGAGGCGCCCCACCACCGGGGCAAAAAACTCACAAACTCTCTGGACAAAAAGTAACAAAATGGCCCCTGTGTATGTGTAACTGGCGGCTATTGTCTAGGGCTGTCGTCGCTTCTCTTACCCTATTCACTCCTATATTAATCAAATTTCATAGGTATATATTTATATATACACGAACAAGATCATATGTATACTATATGGTGCGTACATCATATATATTTTATATGATCCATACATATAAAATGTAACCCCAGACAAGAATTTAAAAGGTTTATCTCAATTGAATAGCAATCAAGTAGTACTAAAACTCAACACAAATTGATCTTAAAAAACTGCTCAGTTGCAAAAGTAAGCAATCAGGACAGCAAAATACTTGCTTCTTTATTTAATCAAAATCTTGTTACTTACTCATATTTTCGAAAACCCATTATGAATTATGCTTTTTAGATTTTTGGCAGTGCAGTATATATACTAAGACTGCATTAATGATTCAAAAACTCAGACTTATCACAAAACCTCCTTGTTAATTAGCAATACAACATGCGGACTCATTACAATTTCCACCAAACTTTTCATGGACGCAATTAAAAAACTAATATAAACAATGGTCATTACCTATAAACCTGACAATACAAAAATGAAATTGAAAAGAAGATGGATGGGCGATCGACTTGAGTAACAAGTGATGTAAATGAAAACTTTCTTCCTTATGCTTATCGTTTTTTCGAGTCACACATTTACCTGATTGTTCATATTAAAATGATCTGTTTAAAAGAAAAATAATTTTTTTATTAATTTGAGTATAACGGGTATTTCTTAGTTTGATTGAGTTGGTTTACAATACTATAACTATTTTTTTTCTGATCTTATTTACAAAATTAACTTTTGCTACGCCCTTAGAGTTGCGAAAATGCATCTATGAGTGGTAGGTCAATACTTAAGAAGAAATGAGTTGTCAACCATTGAATTCAAAAATTCAATGAATTCATTCTGTATTTCAGTACAAATAATCAACCAACAATTTTAGAATGCGAACTAATTCTAATGACACTGTGTGGTGAGGGATTATTCATTAAAGAAAAATTAAATTAATCGTTTAACCTTGTCAGAACCATATCCATCCATTCTCTTACAACAATCGCGTAATTGTCCGATAAAATCGAAAAACAAACATCTGATGAAGGAACGAAAAGTCTTGGTATTGGCTTACCTGCGAAACTACCCACCACCTGCATATTCCGGGGTCAGGTACTGGTACAGCTGGCCAGGTATAGTCCGCCATATTATAACTGGAAACATTTTATGCTACGAAATGGCAACTTCCACAAATTTAATACAATAATCATTTCTCGAAATAACCAGTTAATGAGTTATTATTTTTATCAAATGCAGAAGTATTTGAAAGTTTCTTTTTTACGTATATATTTTTATTTTAAGGTAATTGATTGAAATAAAAAAAATAAAATAAACATATGTTACGATCGATACCAATCAGTGAATGGCCGGAGATGTCGAAGAGGAAGGGATGAGTAAGTTGGTTTGGAATTCCTTTAATATCTTCTTCACGCTCTGTACGTCGACATTTGATTGAGCCGCTTCGAGATGATTGGTCGCACGGTTAGGACGTGCTTCTTCGTAGGGTTACATGAGGTCAGGAAAATAAACAAGTAAGAAAAAACCACTATGGTCAAGAGAGGAAAATAGAACAAAAGCCCACAGAATCTAGAACGGTAGTTAAACCATTCTGAATCAGAAAAATTTAATAATCCTGTCTAGTAAATTGTTATGTATCCTGTTATATATACAGTTATTTGTTTCATTCAGCAAATTATTTATAATGGATTCCTTTCTTATATTCCCCAAATACATCGACGTGTCCGTAAAATGTATTCCTTTTCAGAAAGAGATTATCTAAATAAAAATTGTTTAAAAATTAATATAAAAGTAAAACATTTCTGTTTGACTGTTCGAAAACATAAATTTATGTTGTTTAACATAAACGTTGAAAGAAACGTTGTTTAAAAAAAAATTGAATAAAAAACAAGTATGTACTGGAACTAACTGGAACGAATCATAAATGAAAGAACCTAACTTGGAGGACTATTATCTAGAAAACGAAGTGTAAAAAATTCTAGATATTATAAATAGGAAATTACCACTGTGGAACAATTTAAATTGTTATTTATTGTGCAATGTCACAGATAAGTTCTAGATAATATCCGAAATTTTTAATCTAAAATAAATATTTTTAAAAATAGGTAAAATCAATTAAACAATAATTTTACTTTTTAGTTATTTTTCGCTGCGATAACCGTTATAATAGATGGTATTAAATCATTTTTCTATAATTGCGTGTGATGTTGAAAATCCATTATACATTTGATGGAGTAATTTCATGCTACGGTTATTATTTGTTTTTTTAATGCAAATAATACGATAATTGGCCGTAATGGCAGGGGAGGATAATAGGTTGCGTGATGTGGAAAGTTGGTTTTTGTATGTTTGCCATCCATTTTCGTACCTTTCATCTCGTTTCAACACTTTTCATCCCTCTTCATCCAGCAGCTGCTCTAAGGCAATTATTGTGAAGTTCCACCTTAAGTAACAAAAATATATCACCCTGCTTGTTCGAACTAAGTCCCTAAGTATGCTCAGCTTCTACCAACCAGTCAAATTATGGGTTCTTGAAGGGGATGCGGGATCGGATGGGAGTAATCTGTCTGTTAATAAGTCCTAACAGCCTTAGCTAATAGACTTTGAAATGGCACCTTATGTTTCAGCTCTTAGCAAAGCCTTCTGTCACGACTCGACGTTTCTGAGGGGTAAAATACCACTAATTTGGGACTTAATAGCCGACCATTTATGTCAACACGTCATAAAAGCTGTGAAATAGCTGTATAATTATTCTTGTAATTAATAGACAAAACGAAATTCGAATTAGGTTTAGTAGAATTTCGGCCATTCAAATAACGGACTGAAGATTGACATTTTTATGACCCTTTGAATGTGTTTGAAATATAATCAATTTTTTTAGATTTTATATTTGTTTATACATATAGTTATAAAAAAAAATACTCTAAATTAAAAAAAAAAATTAATGTTATCATCATTTAATAATAATTTTTTTAACATATAATCATTCTAATAAAGCAATTAATGTTTGATATAATAATAGAATTAAATTTTAGCTTTACATTAATATTTACGATTATAGTGCAAGTCAATGTCGGATATTTTCTACCTTATATATGTAAAAATTCTGACATGGATATGCCTTTTAGCTGGAAGTCTGTCTATACTTTTCTGGTGTAACTTTATTTTTTTTTGTTCTGTTTTTTCACCCTCAGAAACTTAACATTTTGACACACTCTACCTCTATTTCACCACAATAGAGGTGTTGCTCGAAATCAAAATTTGCCGAAAATAACCTGACCAGAAACTTAATGGAGAATATTGTTCATATAAAGCATTTGCTTCCAGGACCCACCGTTTAGGAGCTGTTTTCGTTTGAATGAAAAAAATCTCGTTTGAAACCCCTATTTTCTCTCAAATTTGTTTATTTCGAATAATCATTTAGTGTTAATTTGTCTTAATTATTAATTTAATAAATGTGATTCTTTTAATTCGAAAGAATAAATAGACACATCCTAGTAAATAGACAAATACAATAGATAACATATCCATGATCTATCGTTTTTCCCAGTCAGGGAGAAATTAAGAATTTTTTTTATTTTTTTTTTGAGATTCACTGTTTCAGGATCACTGTCAATAAATGAATAGACATTTAACTATTTAAAACATATACTTCTCCAAAACTCTTTTATTTTGAAAAGATTTATACTCCCGTACTCTAAAAATTACTGATTTTTTTGTTGTTATGATTGATTACTTAAAATTTATTAATTTATGATCAATTTGAATATTTTAAAAAATACATGAAACAACATATTCTCTACCCCGAAAGGACCCATATTTTAAAATAGCTACCCAAAATGATTGTTAGATTTGTTTTCGAATTAATTGTATCCCTTTAAAGTTGATAGTGTAATGGCATATAGTCTTATTGTTCCCTTACACGTTATATTGATGATAGTACCAACGATACCACAGCCACCTAGATCGAAGGGGTGAGATGCAGGCCGCCATCACTGGAGCACTGGACCTTAGCCGGAAGGGGAATAGCAGTCTATTCTCAATTGGATTACGCCATGCTATTCGCCACGCCCTTCACTTAGTTCATAAATTACATTTACTCCATTCATAAAACGAATACTCTATTTGACTCTGACATTTATCGAGGATGGAGGGGATCATACCCTATGAAATCATGGGCATAAATGTTAGGAGGGGTGTTAAATTTCATGCTAGATAATATATTTTACTTTTATGATTTTTTAAGGATAGCGTAACTTAATCATTCTTATTACAACTATTTCTTGATTAATTTATCGTTATAAACATCCACTTCTACACTTGCAGCTAGGATTGTGTTGTTTAGTGTGTTATATTGATATTTAGTCTTTTTAAATGTAAAAATGTAAAACAGAAGTTAACATGAGTTCCATAATGGAATTAGTGTTTTATATATTGATGTTTTCTAATTTCCTCTTTCCTAATGTATGAAAGTCTACCACAAGTTAACAATTAATCTCTACATGGATTTGGTGTTTTATCTAAATTCGTTATAACAACTTATGTATGAAATTTTCAGTTTACATCGATCTCTATCGTCCGTATACTAGCCCTTTAACAGGAATCAAGAGCATCGTCTAATACGTAAATGAACATGGGAGATTATCTTCGAAAAGTAACTACTAAGACATCGAAATTATTCGGAACAAGGTTGGAAACGATAAAGGTATTCTGGGCGCGTGTATGGGCTGGAGCGCCTTTTGTCTAGCGCTACCCACTAAATTATTATAAATATTTAAATTAATTAAACTAATATTATCGTTAATTTCTTTTAATGATGAAGAGACTAGTCGCTTTACTTTGTATAAAACCCAGCATTTTTTTTTTAATGCTCTTTTACGTAAAGTTACTAAAATAGTTAGTTATAACCAAGCTGACCTTTTTGGTCAGTACTAGATATTACTAACATTCAATACCTTGGCCCAGATTAGGGTATAAATTAGGAATACTAAAATAAAATTCGTAGGTTTTTAGGCTATACTTTACTAAATATAATTTAATGTAGAATAACGAAGTTGTTTATTTATGTATGAAAGACACTGATCCAAAAATATATAAGAAAAAAAATGGAAATTTAAAAATGAATTTCAACTCTATGCTAACCATTGTTCTGGAAAAGTCGCCCTAGGATTTACTTAAGTACCATGTGCTTCCGAGGGCAATGCACTCACCTGAGATCTACCATAAATCCATCACCTCTTGAGGTTAAACTATAATATGACATTTATGAAGTTTACCTGCTCTAAGCTGGGGAGCTGACCATCTGAAATTCCTTCTCTACTTCGGGTTAATGTCAAAATCTCATTTTTGTCATTGGATTTGTAATAATACTCTGTCAAATGTTCCATCCATATTTAATGCAATTAAAAAAAAAGTATTCTTAATGGAATAATAGATACTGTCCTCAAATAGAAGTTAGAAACCATTTTAAAAATAAAATTTAACTTTTCTTATTTTTTTATTTCCTAACTTGTAATAAAACTTTACTGAAGCCACTTTATTTCACGAATAAGATTGGCACAAAAATATTATTTTATCAATGCCAGAAATATATATATATATATTACATATCATATTATATAACATAGTATATAACATAATATAATTTCGTCTCTAATTTAAAAAAATAAAAGGTTATGGCATTAATTTTTTTTATTTATACAATACTTTAAAACTAATATGATTTTCTCAGAAATTTACTGATTCATCTATACCATGGGATTTACTGGAAGTAATTGAAAGATATATTTAATAAATTTTTATAGCTATTTATTGAAATTTACAACTGTATACAATATAAAATAAAATACATCAAGTAAATGTGATGATAATGCTAAAAATGGCATGTCAATTGTTTGTAAAGCAACTACCCTTAAAAGTATTATATTAGAAAGAACCTAGGCCATAAACGAAACAAAAGGTTTGTCTGAAATAGAATGTGAATTTGTATAGCTATTTACAACTGTATGCATTATATACGAGTAAATTTGAGGAACATGATTGACATGTCAATAGCATGTAAAGAACTATTCACTAGTAGCTCTTCAATAAACTATCTACTTTTGAAGGTCTCTCGGACATCTTCTTTTCAGAGGACTAGAAAGATTTTCGGAATTGGAGCGTGAAGCATTTTAGGAGACAAGTACATTTTAGTGGGTATGGAGTTTACTATGAAAGGGTATGTATCTGGTTTGGGCCAAATCAGCAAGATATGGAACATTAAGGATCTTAATGGGTAACTTTGTTTGTGACATAATATAATAAGAAGGATTGATGATTTTACGAAGGATTTTGGATTGTAATGATTGGATACAAGAAGAATTTGAAGGTTTAATGGAGTTAAACGCTCAACTCCGTATGTTCAAATGGGTCTAATTACCGTCATGTAAATAAATCTTTTGTAATTTATAGGGAGCTTTAAACGCTTGTCTAGTAAATGTTGACTTGTCGAAAACGACGAACAGTTTCTTGTCTTTTAAGCCTAATATATAAAATAAATAAAAAATATTTGCATTAGCGATGTTTTTATATTATTTTTGTTCACTGCTGGTTTGGTAGAATGCAGAATGAGATGAAGGAAGCCAAGATGAGAGGCCGGAACCAACGACTACGAAGGAGTATATGGCTTTACGATGCCTCCCCCAGCCAGGCTAAACGAGGTTTCCGCTCAACTTTATTGCCAGGAGGGACTATAGGCAACTGTGGAATTAAATAAAAGGCCCGCAACATGTGCACCTTTATGTTAGGCTATAGTTTTATTAGGCGTTCGTTCGTAATCACAGCCCCATAAAGGGGGCGCTCTCTCCAGGGTTGGCTTCTTCATCTGCCACTTTATACTGTATATCCATTCTGATCCGATCACCGTCCTCACTCTCATTCCAACTGGAGCTGTAATTAACTTAAGCTTTTTTTTTTAAATTATGGGGAGGTGATTTTTTGGTTGCTATTCTTGAGTCACGAAATTAGATTATCAAGATAGGTTTATACCTGTTGCGGTCTCAGGAGGGATAGGTCTTCCACTACTTACGAAATACTGAATTGTATAAAACTGGTATACTGAAATAAATAATGGGTTCTGGCCTGTTTCCAGCCTTACATTATAAATTTGATTACATTAGGATAAAAAAAAATATCGATTTAAGAAATTTTAGTTGGATATTTTAGATGGCTTCCAGGTAATTTACCACCAGATGTGAGCTGCATATAGTATTGCATAGTGTTAAGAACATTGTGTCAAATAGATTCATTTTTGTTTTTCATGAATCACTCTTACCCCTTCTCAGTACCTATATCTTTCACCTTGGCTTTGCAATTTTTCCTATTTGTACAAAGTGTTCGGTTTAGTTTACTTATTTTAATTATTAAATATTACTTAATTACAGTTTAACTTACTTTTATTGTAGATCGGCTTGATGCAACTTGTTAGAGTTACAATTTTTTCGTTCTGCTCCTTCTGAGTTTGTTTTCATATGACTACCCATGTTTAACAGATTCTGAATACCTAAAGCCAAATTACACCATTATATCCAAATAATGAAGTTATTGTGCAAACGAAAAAGGAATTAACCACTTATTTAATCAGAAAACATATATTTTGTTCTATATTTAAGACAAACTGTGATCTTATTTAAATTAATAGAGAATGTGCGCGAAACAGTCTTTCAATGTCTAAAGCATTTTGAGAACTGTCGTCTTCGTCATTAAATCAATTCGACCAAGTTCTAGAAATGGATTTACTCCGCCGTTTACACAAGTTGATATTCAAACTCGTTTCTAATCTTAAAAAAGAAAAAAGCAAGTTATGTTGGAATTTCGAGGTTTTAGGCTAAAGATAGTCCTATTAAAATCTCCCAATACTTTCAGATATATTCAGTCCACTGATAGATGTTTATCTTCTGTTTCAAAGTGAGAAATTTAGACATGTTTCTTATTTAAATTTGTAGACCTACTGTTTTGGGATGATTTATTGATGTTTAAATCATCCAAAAGTTATACCCTGATTACATTGCCCGAAACACTGAAATCATAAATTTAAAAAAAAACAGTATTGATGGCAATCATTTGAAAAAAAAAAAAAAAAAAAAAAAAAAAAAAAAAAAAAAAAAAAAAAAAAAAAAAAAAAAAAAAACCTAGCCTTTGAAGGCTGTAGATAAGATCGGAACCGACTGAAAAATTCTCAAATTAGCAGCCGGTGCAAAGCCAGCCTCCGCCCAATGCGGTGGGGGATTCCAGGCTCCTTTGTCGCTTTCTTTTTTTAAACTGTAATTTTCGCACCATTAAAATGCAAATGCAATAGTCTGGGAACGGACGCATGTTTTATTTGTCGGCTTTTTAATCTTGTTAAATTTTAAATTGATTTCACCCCATAAATCCGTCAGCATAAATGGGAGCGACCAGCTCTAGCTTGGAAAACAGCCCTCCAGAGCTGAATTCTCTTCTTTTTTTTTTTTCTTTTTTAATGCCGCATCGGATATGGTCGAGGAATAATACAAGTTGTCTGTTGCATCCGAATCCTGGTCCCACCGCTCATTCAACAACTTTAGGGATCAGCTTTTTGAACAGCCGGTTGTTGTTGTTTTTTTGCTTCTGATACCTGTTTTATTCTCGTGACTCAATGCTATTTTGAAAAAATATTAGTCATTGGTTGCTATTGATCAAACAAAATATATATGTCTAGAATCATTCATTTGAATAGTAGGAATGTTTATAAGGAATCGTACTCATAAAGGCCCTAAAATGTAACCAAGTTACAGCAAAGGGCAATTATCTTTCTCTCTTTACATCTACGATGTAAAGTGGTCCCACATTGCTTTTCTTTTCTGTTCACAGGGGTTATGAAAGGAAAAAAAAAATACAATACTCCTACTAACCATCTTAGATAATTCATGGTGAGTCATTAAATTTTTATCTTTTTTACAGAGATGCATGGAGAAGCTGAACACTTTAGCCATATCGGTGATGAACCAGTGGCCCGGGGTGAAGCTGCGGGTGACAGAAGGATGGGACGAGGAAGGCTACCACGCCGTGGACTCCTTGCACTACGAAGGGCGTGCAGTGGACATTACCACCTCCGATAGGGACCGTTCCAAGTACGGAATGCTCGCCAGATTGGCTGTGGAGGCGGGATTCGACTGGGTCTATTACGAGTCGAGAGCGCACATCCACTGTTCTGTAAAATCAGGTAATTTGGAACATTATTGTTTGTAATTTAGCATTATTGGAATTTCGATTAGTAAAAAGGGTCTTCAAACTTATCCAAATGGTTAGGCTACCGTCAACTGCTACAATGGCAAAGAAATGTACCATCATTTGGTTTACCTGGTTAAACTTTACCTAATGGAGGTGAAGAAAAGCCATTTTGGAAAAACTCAGTGCTGATCCTCAATAGTACAGTTTTCAATTCTTTGTAAAAGTTTGAACTTGCAGGAAGGATGAGGTCTCTGCTATTTTAATTACCAGAAAGAGAAGGGGTTAATGAAATGAGCGCATATATTACAGTTAGGGCCTTTCTAAAATTCCTTCCTGCATGACACGTTCAGATTACGAAATGAGAAACCAATATGAATAAAATATATTGATGTATAATACCAAAATGATTTCATACATACATTTTTCATTAACTTCTAAATTTTCATGACTAAGCCAAAATTAGATGTCTTTGATATTAATATCTACTTCATAACAGAACCCGGTAAAAAAAAACTTCTTCCGTGTTCTGTTATGAAATGAATATTAATATCAAAGACATTTAATTTGGCTTAACCATAAAAAATTAGAAGTAAGGAACAAACAAGTGGAACCGTTCTATAAAATGATACAGCATATATTTTTTCTTGTTTAGCGCAGTCGCAATAAGCGTTCTTAGGTGAGATCCAATTAGTGTCCATTATCAGAGCTCCTTCATCCATCTTCATCTCCAATCGCTATCAATTATAAACCTCATCGTCCAGTCCTTCCCAAATATTTCCAAGATATCCGATTATATCCACTCTGTTCTAATTGTCTGTTTTATTCAATCATTAGTTTATGCCAGTAAAGAAACATAAATAATCAATATAACTCCAATCACTACACTATTATCAATATTATTCCATTCACAGGAAAGAATGATAATAGTCAAATTCTTGCGGTCGTCCTCGGTTGATATCCTGTATATGTTACACAAATAATAACTTCGAAACATTAATTTATCATGATAAGGCATTCTGTCAGTTATAAGCTGATTGCATTTCCATATCGAGTTAACAAGATTGGACAGCAATCGTTATTTTGCAACAAAGGTTACAATGGTATCGTGTTATATAGAGCTTAAAATTGATAATAAAGTTTACTTATTTTCAATTCAGTTGTTATTAATAAATGATAACTATATGGTGCGACATGGGGAATCTCAAAATCGACCATATATCATAATTATATAGTAAATATACTCTGTCCATTTGGATTACCATCTTATTAAAATTAAAAATTGGATGTCCAATATACTCTGTCCATTTGGATTACCATCTTATTAAAATTAAAAATTGGATGTCCAACTATGTTTTATGTTCAATCACCTAATCAATGTCACAAAAGGTTAAAAATTACAGCTATGCGTGGAAATATTGAGGCTACAATTATCACTGTAACAGTGACTGGAGAACTAGCATTGATTCCTAGAATCCCAATGATTCCTTCTAATTTCAATTCAAAATATTAAAATTTCCAACTAAATTTTCTTTTGCTATTGCAATCAACAAATCGCAAGGCTGAACTAACAAAACTGATTTAGTGGATCTTCCAACTGCCTTTCCAAAACAGGAAAACGTTGCAATCAAATAATTCATTTTTTCCTTTCTGCTGGCTTTCTGCAATGCAAGATTTGTTATTAATAAATAAATAAAACTTCAATTATTAGTTAAAATTATCTAAGTTCTTAACTTATGAGAGCGGGCGAAGCTGTGACAGTACTAGTAAATAATATTTCTTATGGGATTTTGAGATAGTAATATTTCAAGCTATTTTACACTGGTTTCTCACTAAGATAATAACAGGCGTAAGTGAGCAAGTTACCACTTTCTGGTTGGTATCAGAGGCATGAAAATTACCATTTCCCGGCCATTAATTACATAGCTAAGTCTCATCACCGATCGACGATCTGGAGTCGATTATAACAGTAATATATCCAAGTGATTAGAGAAGGAAAGCGACGGGGGTATAACCAGCTCCGGCCGGGGTCCCTTAATAGTGGCCAATGTAATCTTCCATCCATCATCTCGTATAATTTGTGGTCATCGCCTTCTTTCCTCTTAATACAAATTTGCTTTCTCCCCCATCGAAATATTAGCGGCCATGTGATGTATAAATTGCAATTTGGCCCTATAATTAAGATCGGCCATCTGCCGGCGATGTTGCCAATATTGAATCATGTTAAGTCATCCAACCAGTCCTGTCTACAACGGTAGTATTAGTCACATTGCCGACCTTAAGACAGACAAAGCCACCCGCAAGGTCGACAAACCAATGTCCCTGAAGCAGCGCATAAAGAACTTTTTTTTAGTTCTAATTCATATTAGAAGGGTTATATATCGAACTTTTTTTTAAATGGATATATCTGGAACGGTTTAACAATTGCTGGAGGAATAAATCTTAAAACATTTTAATAAACCACAGGATATCTGTTGTGGAGAGGGCCGTACCTTAATTGCCCACCTTCCTCTTTCTCGTTTCCAGCCGGTTCCACGTTGTCATCCTTATTAATTATAGAAACAAATAAAAAGGCAAGAAAAATAAACAAAAAAATACACAAAAAAAAAAAACAAACAAGAAAACACCTTTCTAGGCAATATTACAAACTAATTTAATTATCTATATACAAAATTAAACAAAACCAGCAAAAGAATACATGGTTGGAAATATTAAACGATAAAAAACAAATAAAGAAATAAACAATTAACAACGAACTATAAGACGACTTTGCAAATAAAAAACAATTTAACATAAACAAATAATTTGGATTAATATTTACTATTTGACAATTTTTGTAGACCAACCGCTTTCAAGTCCAGGCAAAAGCTACGAATCTTGCAGTCAGGCTAGCTTGTTGTCTTATCTCCAATATTTGATCAATAAAATATAGCGAATTCCAAATGAGTTCTCAACCAACAAGTAAGCGATGATTTAAAAAATAAAATAACCGATCTAACTGGGACTTAGGCCCTTACTGCGATATGGATCCAGATCGATGGGTAATAGTGGCGTATACGTATGTTTTTATGGATATTAAAAAATGACGACTTTACAATAACATTTTGAAAATTAACAGAAATAAAATTTAAAGCTCATAATTACTTATATTGTTTTTTCATGACTGGAAAGATACTTTAATATGATTAAAAGTTGATAGTTTAATTAGACCAAATTACAATATTGGAAATATATAAACCACGCCTAAACAATATCATTTCCTCTTTAGTCATTTCGAAAATACATACACATGTTAGCTATGATAAAAGAATTTATCTGAAAGCTGGAATCAACGTTTTCCCTACAATAGGATGCTAATTAAAAGATTCGTATTGGGTTCACCTTAAATTAGCAATTGTCTATCATTCCGTATGGTATAGAATATGTTGACGTGATAGGCAAGTTCTCCCAAGTGTTGGATCATATTTCACTCCCCTGCCCTTCTCATTCACACTACTGGAGTCATATTGCTGACTTGTTCGAAGACAGGAGTGCGTAGCGACAATGTACCGTGAAATAGACTTCCTCACCCTGCCATACTTCATACTCTCTCGCTGGCAATACATCAACTCGCGGACAAAGATCAACCCCTCCTCCTTATATTTCAGATAACGTTTTAGGATTCACGCTGTATTTTCAACTTTTATTACGACGGTCGGGTCCTTTCATCCCTAAGAAAAAGAAAGAGAAAAAATGAAAGAGCCGACTGGACTTCTAAAAATGGAGGGCATCTACCTGTAATTTATACTTCGCACGTATTCGGTTTGAAGGAGGTGTTTTTTTCTCATACACTGTTCTTTTCAATATGCGTGAATACGTTTTTAAATTGCCAATTTCTTTTCGATTTCACAAGTGTTAAAGGCAATTTATTGTGCGACTATTTGGCTTCTTATTCTTAGCATCAGTATTGTTCTTTTATTTATTTGTGTCTTTTAAAATAAGAAAAATACACCTGGAAATCCTCTTCATTTAGATGATAGTTTCAATGAATATTATCAAAGAAAATTCGATCCTTGTTTAAAACTGTACAGTTTGTTGAATATAAATATTTTTTAGATTATGGCTTATATTCAGATAATCTATGATCAAAATAATACAAATAAAATTCCTACTTCTAATATATTCAATTATACAATTTTTAAAAGAGAACTGGTACGTTATAGTAAAATTTGGCCTATAATATATTAATATATCTGAAAAGTTAAAACATTAATAGTTGAAAAAAAAAGTAACCCCAGACGTATGTAGATTTTGAAGGTGCAAGACAAGAAGCGAGGAATAAAAAACTTGTCAAGTGATAAATATAAATTTATATGGTGTTTAGGAGAGAGGATCAGATAAAGGGTGGCATCCCTCAGGGAGAATTAATAACCACTCTTCCCTTTTCAGGACCCAACTCCCACACGAGCTACTCCAGTCTTCTAATGTTCGAATGCCATTGTCTCCAACCTTTAAATCCATATAATGACGACTTTACTTTTACAGTCCCATTTCTTCGGTTTATTTATTATCTGTATTTTTTCATGTCTTTCAACATTAGTCTTTCTCAAAAGTATTGAGAACAATATCAGTATTTTTAAAGATCTATTCTACAAACTATACATGCTCATCATCAAACCATACCGAGCTCTTAAATACATTTTAAGTTTTCCAAAGCTAAATATTCCCAATACGGTATTCTAATTAATGAGACTCATAAACCAAAGCTCGTTAACTGACCAAATCCCTAACATAAATCACAAACAGAGCCCGAGATGGTTTCTAGACTCTGAGATCCATGCTTCTTTATTTAAATGAGGCTATAAACAGATTCAAGAGGGGGTGGTTTTTAGACGACAGCATTCCAGCCGTGGGCGTCCTGGCGACTTCTGAAGAAGAGGAGACGCAAGTCCAGAAGTAATGTCCTCACTAGATCTTATCTCACAACAGAGTTCTTCTATTAGGGCTCTTCAAAATTTCCACCGCCTGTTGACAAATTATACCAGATTATGGCTTCGTCAGGTGCAGGCTATAGACATTTGCTTATTCTTTGACAAGTAGGTTTAATCCAGGTATTTATTCCTTGCATAGTAATTACTGTTCAAATAAACAGAAATTTGAAGTTTTCACCAAATATTCGCAACCTTACATTTCTATCTCACCTTTGATCTCGTCTCATTCAAGAAATCTTGAATCAGGTTTATTTTCTGTTCTTTGATAGTCTTCATTCTTGATTGAAAATAAATGTTAAAGTTTTGAAATCATAATGACTACATAATAATTCTGGCTGTACATTTTTCTAAAGCAATGGGATATTTTAATTTACGAAATGGTTGATCAATGAATACTAGTACATTTTTTGTACACTTGTATTCTTTTTTATTAATTGAAACTGAAGTATTTTCGATTGAACCACAATAATTTATGGATACAGATAAAACTTTCTATAATAGATAATAAATAAGTAATTACGATAACTAAATTGTAAAAACATTAGCACTAGTGCTTGTTTTGTTGTTCATTGCTAGTCCCTATTTAGTTGCAAAAACTACAGTCAAATAATTTCCTTGTTCTATCCATAACCACCAATGTTAATTGAATAATGGAACGACACAGATTTGCAGATGCAATTTAATATGAATAAAAATAAATAAAAAAGCAGTGTCATAACTCTAGTTGCTTATATTTTAGGAAAAGGACTTTTAAAATTCGGTATAATTTTAAAACAAACAGTTACACACCTAAATTGAATTAAATTTGCTTCCAACCATTCTGTGAGGAACTACACTTAAGTAGATCCTAAATAGAAGGGTGATTATTTCCTTAATAGAATAGTTGGTTAAATTCAAAATTGATAAATTTCGAGATGTTTCAATATTCTTGCTGATGTGCATGCAATATGATAAGGATTTCTTTTAAGAGTCGATCATGCAACGATAGGTGGAAAAACCTAGAAAAAAAAATATTTCCACCAATTCTGTACCATTTGGGAAAAACTAGATAAGTTCATTTTTGTCCACAATAAGATAAATACTTTGGGTAACCCATATTGGAGGCTACTTATCATGTATAAGTAGGCAAGTTGTAATGGCAATGGTATCCTTTTATACTTGCCTACTTTTACAAGATGTGAAGGACTCCAAAATGGGCTGCACAAAATATTTATCTTATTGTGGACAAAAATGAACTTATCTAGTTTTTCCCAAATGGTACAGAATTGTAGTCAGACTGAATAAATATGGCTAAAGGTTTCTGAATATTAGAGCTAATAAAAAAATTGAATGTTTATATTTTGTAAAAATATTTCCCAAATGAATTCTTGTTAATTCTTTGTACTCTTTTTAATTTAAAATAATAACTTAAATGATTCTTGTTTATATTTTTACAACTTTTTACATTCAATACTGAGATATGATATCTAAATAACCTGTTCAAGTCAAAAATATGAAAAGGTGAAAAAGTGATTTTATTTTATTTTTTATTGTTTTCTTAACATTTCCTTTATTCAAGTTGTTGTATAATCCCTCTAAAATCACAAAATTTATAGAATAAATCAATTATTTTCATAATATTTTTCATTACGAAAATCTTGAAATTCAGAAAATCGTGCTACCAAACTTTACTTTCATTTGAAAACATTATATTTTACAAAATAAGAGCTGGAATGATGGCCGCTTAAACATTGAGACTCCATTCCCAGGAATTTGTATCCTCAACGGAGCATTAATGTTAATGTATACTTATGTAAATAGATGCAGTAGTAATACCCTCATTACAGCTATTGAAAGTCTAATAGAAATATTTTCTTAATGGAATCGCTTGGGAAAATAATCTGGAACAAAACTATTTATCTATTTATTTATTTTATTTATTGGTTGGCTCTACAGCCCTAGATGGGCCTTGGCCTCACGCAGAAGAGATGACCATTGGAGTTTATCCATAGCTTTTCTTCGCCATCCTCTCACTCCCAGATTTTTCAGGTCCGCCTCCACATTATCCTGCCACCTTATTCTAGGCCTTCCTCTCAATCTGCTACCATCCGGTCTGTCACTCATCATCCTCTTAGGCAGCCTCTCGTCCGGCATCCGTTGGACATGTCCCAGCCACTGCAATCTTCCTTCCTTGATGACCGCCACTATATTCGGTTCCCCGAATAGCTCTTCCAATTCCTTGTTCTTCCTTATTCTCCAATTCCCATGGTCGTGAATCAATAACTATTTATCTATTACCTTACCAAAAACGGTATTACTAAATTTTTTAAAGAAATTTCAAAAATACACATCTTCTTTTGATTAATTTCTGTTTCTGTTTGAAAAGGTATGTTTTCTGATCCGTTTATGAATTTACTGTGAAAGAACTTTTCGGTAGGATAGTTCCAGGTCAGGGGTGTTTTCAGAAAACCATCTACTTAACTTTTACCTAAAGCCAAGTCGGTTGTTAAATCCGTTTTGAGACCTAAGCCAAAAGCCAGTTGCACCCTACCTGGACACTTAATCTTCTTGCTGTTACTGAACAAAGGAATACCGAACCCTCAAATGTTTTCTACGAAAATCTTTACAAATTTTTCCAGTTGTTACAGTTCTTTATGTTTAAAATTATAACGGTTGACGTGATTACTAAAGTCATTTCTCAAAATTTTGAAAGCCTGTAAGGACAGGCTCAATTTCCATGCTCGTTCAGTTTTAACAAATGATTTATTGTTGATATGTGAAGGGGTATTGGTATCAATAACGATTTACATTTACTGTTATGATGTAATTGTAATGATTAAATCAGAGTAATGTACGGCATATAATAAAAGTGGCGGGTGTTCTTCCCCACCAAAAAAATATATTTCAAAAGAACCGTTATTTGTTGTCTTCAACAGACATATATACTAATAATCAATGTGAGGACCAAAAGAAAAATTACTCAAGCATTGAAAGAACTCAGTTCAAGAAAAATCCTTAATGCTCCAAACTTTTTCACAAAAAAAAAACTCACCCATAAAGGACTTAATGTTACAATATGTTGCTGATTTAGCCCAACCCAGATTCCTACCCTTTCATATTAAATTCCGAAACCATTCAAATCCATTAGTTCCTCAACTTTTTTTTTTTTAACATAATAACTTTATTAACAACTGTACACAATGGACAACCAGTGAATGTGAAGTTACATTGAAACAACAGACATGATCAGGCATGAGGGAGTAAGCACACAGTGGTACAATCTCGAGGCGTAACACTAAATTATTAGGGATTAGACTAGGAGATCCCTCATCCACTTCCTTTTCAGCCTCCGTTGAGTTATATCAGGAATTTGTACTGTTGCCATATTATGTATCTGTTTGTTAGTGTGTACACGTAGTTTTTCATGAAATTGTCGATAAAGTTTATGGATATGGGCCTTAACTGTCGGGATACTAAGTCTGTATGTAGCGTATCGTTTGACACATAAGGAGGGGAGTCTGTTATCAGTCTTGGGAATTTCGATTGAAATGTTTGAATTTTCTGAATATGTGTTCTTTTGGCCGGTCCATAAATTAGCGATGCATACGTCCAGATGGGTTTTAGCAAGTGACTGTAAATGTTATGTTTCTGTTTTAAAGGTAGTTTTGAGCGTCTGTGAAGTACTGATTATAGAAGTCGCAGTCTTAACTGTAATGTCTGTCGGCGGGCGGGTCTTGCGTCGTAGTGTAAATGTAATATGAAGGTATTTGTCATAATTAAGTTTTATTTTCCATTTCTTACACCAAATTCTTCCCTTTTATTTAAGCTAGTCTAGCACCTGTTATTTTGTTTTTATTTTTTTTATTTATTTATTTTTTTCCAAACAAGATTTGTTCAAGAATTGATGATTTCAAACAGTGGCGCTTTATTCACATTGAACAAGTCGGAATGATTGTAAAGGATACTGAAAGAGAAAATAATTTATTAATTCTGTTGTCAAACTGATTCTTGTGCCTTTTGTAGTGAAGAAAACAATGGCGGAAGTGGAAACCACACGGTTCTGAAGTTATTTATTTTTTCCTCAAATGAAAGGCGGCAACGAACAGTTTGAAAGCTATCCAGTTGTAAATCTAACAAAGCGAATGATATATCCGGAGCCTCGGCTGACCTGAGAACTGTTTGACGATTTGTCTCCGCGGTCCATTAGTGAGGATGCCACAAACAGGCACAAAAACTGGCGGCGGTTAAAGAGGCGACCCCCTGGGCAGGGCCAATATAAATATTGGGGTAGTTTGGGGCGGCCCCAGGTAATGGTAGGTGACCACACAGCACCAGGTCCGCACTTAGTTCTATATACAACAAAAAGAAACTTAGTCAAGTAGTCGAAAGGCTTTCTAGTCCTTTGATCTATTTTCCAATTACATTCCCACGGGTATAAAATAAAGCAAACAATGATCTTACAACTTTAACACAATTTCATGTTGATTAATCAGTGACACATATTTCTGAAAGCAGATGGAGCTCAGGCACGGATCCAAGGGGAAGGAGGCGGTCCTCCCCCCCCCCCCCCCCCAAACTCAATAACAAAAACTAAGGTCATCCTGCCACTAAAAAGGGCGTATTTCGATCTCCATATTAATAACTGGAATTTAATATAAGGTTTTAAATGCATTAAAGGAAGCAATTTTCAAAAATTTCCCGGACCCCCTTTCCTCGGGAGGTATCGGAATATTGGTTTCCCCTTTCTAAAATGTATTCCTGGATCCGTGCCTGATGGAGCTGCATCTATGTTAAATATCTTCAGAAATATTTCCCCATTTATGTTAGAAAAATATATTCATTGACAACCATTATTCACTAATAATAAATTGATTTATTACAATTCGGAAGGAACAATCGATTGTTAATAATATTTGGCTGAGATGAGAGAAGAGAAACGTAAGCTGCAAACAAATGCCCGGAGCTGACCACCGAAGCAGAGCCCTGGGAGGCCGAGAGATAAGGTGACAGAGACTCCCTTTGTCGGCCTGTTTAACATAAACTACAAGGACCCCTGCCTCTAAGCCTACATCTAGCACGCCGATAGATCACTCTGGTTAAGTGCTCCTCCCTGTAGCGGCTCCTCCTCGTCAGTTCTTGCAGTTCCTTCCATAGAAATTAGTCACCTAACTTGCATTAACCAAATAATGCGTTTAACACCAGAAGACAAACATTCTAATGTTCTTTTTATAATGAAATTAGATAACTACCTCCTATAGAACACATACAAGCCTTATTCTTTTCCATACGGTAACTTAGTTCTACACAATCAATATCGATATTGCAACATCGAAATCGTTATCTTTCTTTCACTCAAAGTTCGTTCAAAATTGCAAGCCTATACGCAAAATCAGTAAACCCCCAATATCACATCAGCATTGGTATCCGCAATTTAAATTATCTCATATTCTGACAAAATGTAATTCAAAAATTCTTATGAAATCTATATAAATAAAAATGAATGTTTGTATGTCTTTTATGTCTTCTTAAACCGTTCATCCAGTTGCAATGAAACTTTGGGGAATGATAGGACGCATGCCTGCAAAGGCTTCTTAGTTATTTATGTAAGTAAAAATGAATGTTGTCTGTATGTCTCTCATGCCTTCCTAAACCATTCTTAAGCAAACATCCGATTATTAAGAAACATTGGAAAATGGTAAGCTGCATACCTGCATACACCAAAAGTTTTTGTGTTATCTATATAAATAAAAATGAATATCTGTACGTCACTTATGCCTTCCTAAACCGTTCGTGTGGTTGTGATGAAACTTTTGGTATGGTTGGAAGCATACCTACATAGGTTTCTTAGCCATCTATATCACAATATTCATTAACTGTTATATGATATTCACTAACTTATTGTGGGAATTGTATAAACTAATGAAATTATATAATAATAACTAAAATTATATTATTTAGGGATATTAAGTGGCATATTTTTAACTAACATTATCGATATTTTACCTTTATTTTTGTCAACTAATGAAATACAGCTATCTGAAAAGATGTTGACATTGAGTAAATATAATATCAGGAATAGATTTGTAGTAGCATCTGCCTTTCTGTGAAAATAAAATAAAAATAATATAAAGAGGAAAATAAAAATAAACAAAAACACTGTAATTCCTTTCAATCAACCAGATTTTAGTAGATGTGAGAACAACACAATCCAAGAAGTGATTGTTTACATGTGAGGTTATAGGAATGAACTATCGAAAAATGTAAACATGAAGTGAAGCGTAAGGATCGAACTGGTCGGTGTAGCGCGGGTCAACCTAGTTTGGTGGTGTCGCCGATCCGAACCGTTACCAAATTTTCTTTCCTATCTCTTGTACTTTCACCATACAATTTCAAGGACACAAATTAAAGCTTATTTGGGTGTTGATCACTACAAACTGTAACGTTTAAGTTGCATAAAGCCATGAAGATTGAACAACTAAAAGTGGAAAAATTAAAATCATATATGGAATCCATGCATGGTCATAAACTTTCCTTAGGTGTTTAGTTACATATAATGAAACTAGGAATCTGATCTTAACTTTTCTTATGAATTATTATTAGTGAAATTGTATTATTGCTCATAACTGGGGAACAGATTAATAAGTAATCTGTAACGAGAAATAAATTATAAAGAAATAATTCCTAATGAGTAGTGTAAATACATTAAATGGTTTTAAATTTTATCAAATTATTTTTTAAAATTAGTTTTAAATGCTTAAGTTGTCCTTAAATATATCTATAAATAGAGAAATATAATCAGCAAAAGTTACATAGAATATAAAAGAAAAAATATATCTTAAATTGTATAAAATTTATTCAAAATTGCAATGACCTTTTCATTTATATTTGAATTATCTTTTTTACAGAATCTTCTCAAGCTGCTAAGAATGGTGGATGCTTCACAGGAAACAGCACTGTAGAAATAGCTGGAGGAAAGAAAAAGAAATTATCAGAATTGAAAGTTGGAGATGAAGTTGCTACCTATGACAATGGCAAAGTGGTTTACTCTGAAGTGATTATGTTCTTAGATAGGAATCCTGAGAGCAGAAGACAGTTTTTGGAGATCAGCATGCCATCTACCAACCTGCGGGTGACACCACAACATCTTCTCATCAGGGTAAAAAATAATAATACATTAGAGAATGTATTCGCAGCTAGGATAAAACCAGGAGATATTCTTATGGTTAATTCAGAAAAAGGTGAATTCCGTCAGGAGAAAGTTATTAAATCTGAATTAATTATCGACACAGGAGTTTATGCTCCTCTTACTAAAACAGGAACTGTGATAGTTAATAGGGTTGTTGCATCTTGCTATGCAGTTATAGAAAGCCAGACCCTAGCTCATATTGCTTTTGCGCCTATAAGGTTATATGTGAATGCAAAAGAGGCTATGTCCAGATTTTATAGCCTAATTACATTTCGTCCTAGTTCTGTGCATTCTAAAGAGACTGCAATAAAAGGAATACCTTGGTATCCTTTTTTCTTATATAAATTTTCATCCTATGTTGCACCAAAATTTTTAATGTATGACACAAGTGATGTGAATGAAGTATGAAGAGAACTAGTTAATAAATAGTTTAGATAAGATGAATCATTAGAGCCTTGTTTGGTCACTCAAGAATTGTTAACTCCTCAACAAAATATTAATTTTTTTTATTTATAAACCACTTCATAATAATTATAATTGTATAAAATTATGAGGCGAGTACATTTTTTTTAGAAAAAAATAATTAAAACAGGAATCAGATACGAAACTATTCATAAGACCTGTTTTTTAAAAATATCAGTTCATAATATTTAATTAATGGAGTTCTTTTTTTTGCTGAATGAATCTAACCAAACAGTATGTTCTCTTGGCTCTGCAAGAACGCTTATTTAAAAATTACCTAAAAGACTTAACATTTGTTACATATTTAATTTATATATTTTTTATTTATAAATTTTGTATATTTAAAAATTGTAAATCATTCCCTCGGCGACTACTTGATTCGAAAAAAATTAATTTAATATTCGAACATAGTAATGAACTCGCCTGTAAACTAATAGATTTGTAAGGATGTAAATATTCCATTGTAATATATACTTGTAATTTTTCTTAATCTTGTACAGAAAAAAAAAGTTAAAATTGTGAACTTGGTTTAATTTGTATTCATTAGAATCATCCCAACAAACTAAAAAAAAATTAATCATCTAAATAATGTGTAAAAAAAAAAAAAGAATGGAAGTATTTTTATTAATTCCAATAGGATTCTTTAGGACTAAACAAACAATGAATCTTTGAAATGCAGTAATCCAATGTTTTTTTTAATAAATGTTCAGAAATAATCAATTATGTTCTAACAATTATTATAAACTGAGTTCACAGTATATTTTTAAGATGTAAATTTAATACCAATTTATTGTGATCAAACTGATAGAGCTTTACTATAGCAATATATAAATATAATATAAATCAAAATTAGCTCATTATCTATGTACTACCTAAAGTAATATGTAAATATTATTTATTTATGAGCCTCCGTTATGTATTTTAGATTGTAAATAAAGATGTATATTATATAATTTTATAATTCTATGCCTTGTACATTTTTTAAATATAGTTTACCATTTTATTTTCCATGCAATAAAGTACCATTCTTATATGTTATTTATGAATTTTTGCTGTAATGTGATATACTAAACTATATGTTTGATGTTGAAAAATAATGTATCCATAATTACTATAGCGTTTTCCATATTTAACTAATGATTTTAATATTCAGTGAAGAAAAAATTAATTCTTTAAAAATAAACCTGATCTTTAATGAATTGCAGATTTTTTTTTATTTATCGATTTCCCTATATTTTTATATAAAGAAAGGAAATATGATTTATGCAGAATAAAAAATCAATATATTATAAAATAAAATAGCTAAAAAGCAATGCTAACTGCAGCAGGTACTCTAGATCTGATAAGGTGTTCCATGAGACATTACATACAAAATCGACATAAGTGCCACAGAAGAATAAGTAAATAAAATTCAAAAATACATAAATATCTCAATCATTATTTTAATAGAAATATATAAGTTAGCAATAATAATAATATGTGAAAAACTATATGTTTGATCAACATATGCGTTATAAATAAATATCAATATAAATTGAAAAAATCATTTTGTCTAATGTTTACAGTTTTTGTCTGATATAAATTTAAGCCAAAGAATAAATACAAAGAAATTTAATTCTAAATATATTTGTATTTTGTTGTTTGAAAGGCCAATAATAATTATAGAAATTTTTGGCCAGTAGCTTTCCAGATTTGAAAATCCTTAGGATCTTAAATATTTTATAAATAATGAAAAAAATAAGTACCTTTTCATTTTCCTCTCCAAATCTCTACCTTTCAAAGTGGAGGGCGAAAGAACTCCAATAATTTAAAATTTTGAAAAAGTTTTTTGGATTATTATTTCTCACTTTGATTTCTCCAAAATATCATTATTTATAATATTTATATATGTTTTCTAAATAATTTATAAATATATAACAAAGAGTTGAAGTGCATTAAACATTTTAAATGAACATAAAATCTTCTGAATGTTCAAAAAATTTTAAGAATGTAACTAAACTCCTGGATAAAACTATCACAACTCTTAGAATTATCATTAATAAAGTCATTTTGAAAAGTTGATATACATATTTTAGTTTTGGATAATCATAAGCAACAAGTATAAACATGATAAAAATGGAAACAAAGGGATTGTGGTAATACATCAAAGAAAAAATGCTGTTTACTTCTGAAAAACAATTTTGATTTTATCATAAAAATATTACATGTTATGTTTACAATTACATTTACATTTTAATTTGTTCTAGGGCAAATTGAAATGTTTGAACTTAATTTGCCCAGGCAGGAAATGGCTATGATTATGGTCTACGGCCATTCATACCAAACTTATTCAAACTTTTTGTACTGTTCTTTGGGTAGAGAAATATGAACCTTGAACTGTTGTAATTATTGTGCTTGGTTTATTGGAAATATGGACACCTCAGATTCATCCAACTAAATCTCTTACTTTTTTAGCAGATGAGAGCTTGTTTGCGGTTGCCTGTCATCCTAAAACACTTTGCTGTCCTGGAAACTATTGGTTGGTTAATGCAAAGGCATCTGGCAATATTGTGTTGGCTAATTAAAGTAATCACACGAATCTCCATTTCCTCTGTTAGATTTTGCAAAACGTTATGCCTGTTCATTTTAAAAGAATAAATACACTTTTAAAAATCAAGTAAACAAAAGAAAATATAAAAAACTAAAGAATTAACTGTGAAAAACATGAAATATAATGAGCAAATTAATCTTATGCAGGCTAAACTAATCAAAATAAAAAGTACCAATTCTTGTTTAGATTATTAACCTCTATATTAATAAAATTAATTGTGCCTTTATTCTATACCTAGCATACCCTGTCAGAGCTTTGCCTGCTCTCATAAAGAAAGAACTTAGATAATTTTAGCTAACAATTGAATTTTTATGTGTTTATCAATAAAAATCTTGTATTGAAGTATGTAATGGAGCATTAGTTTTTCAATGATATTTTCATGCATAGCAGTAATTTTTAACCTGGTCAAGTAATGTGGTAACTGATGTCGATAAAAGTAAATGAGTCAAAATGTATGCTCATATATTTTATCCTCTATTGTAGTTCCTGTCTATCAGTCCTATATAATTAAATCCTGTTACCCAGATCTCATATGGTGTGATACCTCAGTTTCATCTTTGACAAAAAACTTAACAGAAGCTTCTGCCAACTATTCCAAGAACTGAGTAGAACCCATCAAAACTTTCCTGATCATCCGAATCCTCTGGCTAAATCTTTATATAGCTCCACTCACCACTGTAATCTTCCTCACAAGTTAAAATGGCAAAGGCCTTGAGAGATCTATTAGTCAAACTCAGTAGTGGAGTTCTGGCAAATTATGATAAATTTTTCTCTCATGTTTCCAACTTCAGCACCCTCACTCTTCCTCCACTGATTCACAAGCCAGTGATGTGTTGAGAAATATACTCTCAAGATTTCCTTGATTCTTGCTTGACCCCTCACATGATGGGAGAGAGCTGGTCTCTGCTACAGCAGCTTGAGTCCTAGCCTAGAGGAGAGGGTCAGGTAGAGGTGGGTTGTCTTTAAGGTTTTCCCTTTGAATGGTTGGTTTTTTTCCATTTCTAACTGGAAACAAATTTAAAATGTGGAAATATGGGAAATGTGAAATATTTATCTAATCATTAAAATGACCTCCACAGCCATTACATTTTATTACCTGTACACCACTTTTTTAAAAATGGTCTATTTTGTCTTTAAATGAAAGGAAATAAGATGACAATGGTTTATCTATTTTAAATGTATGATTAAACCTATTTTTCTTAATCCCTTTCCAACTTTGGAGGATATTGGGCCATAGTAATTATCATTATGTTTCATTTCAACCAGATCACTTACTAAACATAATTATTTCCTGATTTTGATAAAATTCTATCAGTCCTAAATATCTAGAAAAATATAAGTTTTTCTAAATACCAAACAAATATTAGTTCCAATAGTGTTTAAAAAAAAGTTATTTGAAAATATTTTGGGCATGAAACTTATGTTTGTTGAAATCTATTTGGCTATAAATTAATAGAAAATTAACAACAGACAGGGTTGCTCCACAAGCCTATTCAAGACAGCAAATTTCTCCTGATCAAACAGTTTTTTAAAAATTTAATTATATTAATTATGATGATTATTTTTACCAATTTTTTTATTTATTGATTATTAGATTAATATAGGTCATTGCTATTATTCATAAGGGACCCAAATATACTTCACCTATCTATATCTATACTATTATATGGAAGGACAAGCCATTTTTCGTTTGTGATCACTACCCACAAAGACTACTGAACCAATCTGTACCAATTTTAACTACATCATCGTTATAGTTCCAAGAAAGTTCAACAATAATAAAATCTACTTATTTTCAATTGATTTTTTTTTTTTTTTTTTTTTTTTTTTAAAGTGATAACATTGGTTAACAAGTTTGAAAGTTTGAAAATCGACTGATAGATGGCGAGGGCCATTATACTTGAGAGGTTACAAAGGTGCAGTATTATATAGAACTTGAATTTGATCATAAAATTTACTCATATTCAATTAAATTATTAAGAAAGATTTAAATATGGGGTGCAACATATGGATCCCAGTGGAGATTGAAAATCGACCGATATGTGGTTAGCACCATTCTGCAATAGAGTTTAGAAAAGTTAAACTACTAAACCCATATATGTATCAAATTTTCACGACATCATCTTCATAGTTCTAGGAAGGTTTAGCTATAATAATATTTACTAAAGTAATAATCTACAGTCCGGCTATTTTTCCTTTGTGTGTTCATAATAAAGAAGTTTAAAGGGAATGGGTTCCCAATCCAGGAGGAGGGGCTGCCTCCTCATAGCATCCTGACAAGCTCCCCTGTCCGGAGCGGCTACCTAGGTGATCCTAGGGTGTGTACTGTAGTTGACCTTAGTCTGTAGTATGAGAGTGTATGTTGTGTGCTGTGCAGAGTGTCCTGTTTGAGTGTCAGAGTTATTGTTCCCCCAACCTGGTGGGCCAGAGGCTAACCACAAATCGGTCGATTTTTAATCTTCACAGGGATCCATATGCCGCACCCCATACTTAAATCTTTCTTAATACTTTAATTGAATTTGAGTAAATTTATAATAGACTCGCCCAACACATGGCTTATGTGGATGACATAGTCATCACAGCACCATCATTTCCTGCACTTTCAGGAGTGTTGGAAGAGTTTGAAAAGTCAGCTATGAGAAAGGGATTGACCATCAATTCCAGCAAGACGGAATACATGGAGACTTCAAGATGCCTACAAGGATATGAAGATAAAGAAGTACAAATTAATGGGCACACATTTAGGCGCTGCAACACGTTTAAGTACTTAGGATTTCTAATAACAGAAAAACATTATATGAAATTAGAGATCAAAGCAAGAATAGCGGCTGGCAGCAAATGCCTGTTTGCCCTAAGTAAATTTATGAGGTCTCGAGAAATGTCTCGATCTGCCAAAATTGTGGTCTACAAAACTGTAATAAGACCAGTTGTGACTTATGTTGGGTGCTGACCCAAGAGAATGAGAGGTTGCTGAGGATTTGGGAAAGAAAGGTCCTCAGAAAAATCTTCGGTCCAATGAATAACCATGGGAATTGGAGAATAAGAACCAACCTGGAGATGGAACAATTTTTCGGTGAACCCAGCATCATTTCAATAGTCAAAGGTCATGTGCAAAGGATGACGGAAGATAGACTTTCAAAAAAGATGATGAACGGCAGGCAAGGAGGAAAAAGATTGAAAGGAAGACCAAGACTGAGATGGCTGGACAACGTTCAGGATGACCTACGAAAACTGGGAGTGAATGGTTGGAGGAGGAAGGCGGAAGATAGACAGGAATGGCTGTCTATACTTAGTGAAACCAAGGTCCGACTAGGAGTATAGTGCTCAATTATAAATAAATATATAAATAATTTACAATGTTGAAAGGCAGAAATGATAGTCCAAGAGCCGAGGCCAAATTTCATGACTTATTTGAAGAAAACTTTTAGACTTACAGCCATTATATGTCCACCCTCAGCAATCAATTTGCACTTGTCAGCCAACTCAAAGCGGGAGCGTTTCAAAATGGCGACCTCCGAAAGGGGATAGCAAATATCAAAATATGGTATTATTTGAAGATGATTTATTTAAAGCAAACAAGAAACTGCAAACCTCCTAGGTGCCAAAAAACGTTGTCTGCCAAAATTTGGAGGGGGCGTTGCACCGGCAGACAAAATTCAAAATCCTTGTGAAGGCGTCACACCGGCTGACATTGTTCAAAACTCACATCCTTTTCGTCCAACAGTGAAATTTTTGAACATGATTTCCTTTTTTATTTGATTTATAAGTAGTTTTCTCTAGAATGATTTGAGGAAATTATATTATATTTATTCCTATGTATGGTACAATAAAATTATTTTAATATAAAATAATCTTGTTTTAAAATTTTAATGTTAAAAATACCAATTAATACCAATTACTGTTTTGGATTAATATCGAAAAATAATCTAAATAACTTGGATTTCACGACAGTACGAGGTTTTGGTGTGCTGGCATTGGTATTTTACATGATTTTATATCAATTTAATATATGGGGTCTGATTGCAAATTTAGTCAGCTATCAGTTGAGAAAAATAAATTTTGGATAGGAAGAATAGTTTTGGGTTAATAACGAAAAGTGTGCCAAAAAACTTGGATTTCACAACAGTACGAGGATTTGGTGTGCTGGCATTGGTATTTTACGTGACTTTATATCAATTTAATATATGGGATCTGATTGCAAATTTAGTCAGCTATCAGTTGAAAAAAAATAAATTTTGGATCGAACGAATAGTTTTAAGGTTTTAACGAAAAATGTACCAAAAAATGCTGGCGTGGGCATTTTACATGACTTATATAAATTTTATATATGTAGTGTGGTAGAAAATTTAGCCAGTTACTTACCACAAGTTAGCCAATCATTGGTGGCCAAACCGTTTGAAAACTATAGATGAGAGCAAAGCAAATGAATAGAGCCAAATTTCTTGCAAATTTGATTTGCTTCGATAATGTGCAGAGCTCAAAATATACTAATAGGAACGGTTTTCGAGTTATTCGATCAAACGACTAAGATCATTCGATTTTCCAAGAACATACGTTTACGAAGAACTACATGTTTTCCTCTTCGGTCACATGTTCCAGGGTCGTACATATTTCATAACTTTATAATTTGAAATATTATTCATTTTTTAATTATATCGCCGGTATTTATATTATTACTGTTAATATGTATTAATAGGTATTTTTAACATTAAAATTTTAAAACAAGATTATTTTATATTAAAATAATTTTATTGTACCATACATAGGAATAAATATAATATAATTTCCCCAAATTATTCTAGAGAAAAACTACATATAAATCAAATAAAAAGGGAAATCATGTTCAAAAAGTTCAATGTTGGACGAAAAGGATGTGAGTTTTGAACAATGTTAGCCGGTGTGACGCCTTCACAAGGGTTTTGAATTTTGTCTGCCGGTGCTTAGCCCCCTCCAAATTTTGGCAGACAACGTTTTTTGTCATCTAGGAAGAATGCAGTTTCTTGTGTGCTTCAAATAAATCGTCTTCAAATTGCCCACTTTTGGACTGAAAAAACGCGGATTTTGAATTTTGTCTGCTGGTGCTTAGCCCCCTCCAAATTTTGGCAGACAACGTTTTTTGTCATCTAGTGACCATGCAGTTTCTTGTATGCTTCAAATAAATCGTCTTCAAATGGTCCACTTTTGGACTGAAAAAACGCGGATTTTGAATTTTGTCTGCCGGTGCTTAGCCCCCTCCAAATTTTGGCAGACAACGTTTTTTGTCATCTATGGAGTATGCAGTTTCTTGTGTGCTTCAAATAAATTGTCTTCAAATTGTCCACTTTTGGACTGAAAAAACGAGGATTTTGAATTGTGTCTGCCGGTGCGACGCCCCCTCCAAATTTTGGCAGAGAACGTTTTTTGGCACCTAGGGGGTTAGCAGTTTCTTGTTTGCTTTAAATAAATCATCTTCAAATAATACCATATTTTGATATTTGCTACCCCCTTTCGGTAGCCGCCATTTTGAAACGCCTCCGCTTTGAATTGGCAGACAAGTGCAAATTGATTGCTGAGGGTGGACATTTTATGGCTGTATGTCTAAAATTTTTCTTCAAATAAGTCACGAAATTTGGCCTCGGCTCTTGGACCTGCTATTTGATATTGTGTGTAAAAGTATGATTCATGGTCCTTAAGTTGTAAGCACTGATAATGCAGTTCATTTTCCTCAAGAGGTTCTTAATAGTCTCTGTCCATCTGCATCACCTATTCATGGATTAAAATTAAAATTCAGATTTCTAATTATGTTTTTACTTAATCTTTAAACACCTAATCAGTTCAATTTTAACCAGGTTATTCATGCTATATTTATTATAGTCATGATATTATTATTATATTCATGATATATTCATGCTACTATGTATGAAAATATCATTGAAAAACTAATGCTCCATTACATACTTCAATACAAGATTTTTATTGATAAACACATAAAAATTCAATTGTTAGCTAAAATTATCTAAGTTCTTTCTTTATGAGAGCAGGCAAAGCTCTGACAGGGTATGCTAGGTATAGAATAAAGGCACAATTAATTTTATTAATATAGAGGTTAATAATCTAAACAAGAATTGGTACTTTTTATTTTGATTAGTTTAGCCTGCATAAGATTAATTTGCTCATTATATTTCATGTTTTTCACAGTTAATTCTTTAGTTTTTTATATTTTCTTTTGTTTACTTGATTTTTAAAAGTGTTTTTTATTCTTTTAAAATGAACAGGCATAACGTTTGCAAAATCTAACAGAGGAAATGGAAAATTTAGTGTATGGATGAAAAATGTTGTGTTCTCTAATCCCAAATTTTTCAGCAATGATTGGCAGATTTATTTTTATTACATCAATACATTTTATATGGTCCATTATGACATCTAGAAATTCAAGAAATCCCACTCCACTAGCATTTAAATAACCCCAGACTATGAGTCACTTTCCTCCATTCTTAATAGTTGGTACTATATCTCTTATTGTATTTGTATATTTGGGCTTCACGTCCTTATCTACTCCAACTAGGGCAGGAAGGACAGGTTACCAACATATTCTAGCCAGGGTGGGTACATATGTTTTGTTTTACATGTACATATGTTTTTACCACAAAATAAATTTTAACCTGCCCAGTTGGGATTCGAACCCACAACCATAAGTACCGAGCCCGCTGAGACCCTCATCCCAATTCACTTGACCATCGATTCCCCATATATTTCGTATTGTCATTGCTGTATTTTTTTCTCCATACTATTTGGCCCCTCCGGAGATTAAACATTTCAATTTTATACTCATCGGTAAATATTATCCTACTCCAAATGTCAGAATCATATTTTTATGATCTTTGGCACATTGATATCTTAACCATCTGCCATGAAGCTCGTTCTGTCTCAAGCATTGGTGCATTGTTGAAACTCCCTCTTCTTCCCCAATTTCAGACAAATGTTCATTTACTAATTTAGGGGCAATAATTCTTGCTTACCTTTTAACTTTTATCATGGTATGTCTTTTAGATTCGCAGTAAATTTTTCTTGATCATCTTGTTCTCTCTATATATTCAAAAGTTTTTCTCATTCCGTACCTTTTGATAGCATCTTGGACTGTTGAGTGAGGTCTGTTCACTTCACTAAGTGACCATAAGTCATTATGTAGATGCAAAATAATTTGTCTTTCCTTTATAATCATGTCTATGGTTTTGTGCCCCCTTTTCAATTTACAAACAGCAATAATAATCACAAATAAGTGCTACAGCTTTATAAATGACATCTAGATAAAGACTGATAGGATGTAGTCCGTTAACTATTAAGACAGGGGTGAAAACAAATGTTGAAGTTAAGTGTACGAATACATTTGACTCATAACAATGACTGCATCTTACTATAATATATACAATATTATGCTAAATTCAGTAAATTTTCCTATGTAAAAAATATGACTATTTTCTTTTACTCTATTCTATAATCATGAATGCAATATTATATATGTTTAAATTAAATAAAAATGTAATATATACAAAATTAAATGAAAGAAAATAAAACTAATACTAGTGTATGAATACTTTTGACTCTGACTGTAGGTCCCTTTTTTCAAAATTTTGCTAATCTCTGGAAAGCATTTGTCAGCCAAAACTATGCCACTTCAAGATAAATATAGTAATGATAACAAGGCTTTATTTACATATTTACAATAACAAAATCTTTTAAGTATGTTCTGGCCTTGCATCCTATACATGTCTAACAATACACAATTATATATACAAATAAATAATATACATAACAATCAAGATATATGTAACCTGAGTTATGTCAGGAGTACATGTTTTATTCTTCTGTGAGATTAACTTTTGAGGAATTTATTTACAGGGATTTCCTGAATTTGTTGGTTATGCATAGTTGGACCGAAAGTGTAATGTTTGAAAAGGAGAAGATTAAGTTTGAATAGAATAGTTGATATTTTAGTAGATTGAGAGTAGTCATTGATGATCCTCATTCACAAGTTTTGAATCATTTCTAATTTATTCCACACAGTTTTTTTTTTGTTTTTTTTGGGCTATGTCTGTTTTATTGTTTGTATGTTCTGTGAAAGTTATTGATCTATCCGTCGTTATAATCAGGTATTTTACTGATTTATACCAATGCCTAAATAAGTAAAATGTCAGATGCCTATTGTGCTCAGTATAATATGCTGGCCTATGAGTAGCCTGCATGAAAATGATTGCTTATGATTTGCTTGTATCCACTTTCAGTTTCCATTTTTGCCAATAATTTAAATTTTTTAAGGTTTGTTGTAACCAGTTAATGATATTATTAATGTTGTAAGAAGCATTGTATGTTACTGTATCATCTGTGTACAGAGATATTATTACATAAGGATGTTTTGGAAGTTTGATAGGAACAGGTTAAAAAGAATTAGGTTAGGTAAGAACCTTAGGAAAGAATGGCAAGAAGGGTAAATACTTTAGTGAAGGATGAGCTTATTTGGGTATAAAACTGCCTGTTGGAGAGGAAAGAATCTCTTCTTCTTCTGTGGCATTACAACCCTTGGATAGCTAAGGCCTTCCACAATTTGGTCCATGAGTCATCTTGGCTGCTGCTGCTCTCCAGTTTTGAACGCCCAGGATGGATCTCGTGTCAGTGGACACACCATCAATCCATCATAATCGGAATCTTTCTACTCTTTTGGTGGCATATATTTTTTCAAGGATTTTCCGATGTATCTGGTCTGGTGTCATCCTTGCAACATGGCCTGCCCATCATACCCAACCAACCTTGATTACCTTTACAATATCAGAGCTTCTGTACATCCCTAGCTCTGTGCTGGTTCCTATCCTCCATACGCCATTATTATGTAAATGACCAAATATTCTCCTAAGTATACGTGGTTCAAATCTAAGGAGATGGTCTTCCTCAGTTTTCGTTATTGTCCAACATTCCGATCCATAAGTCAACTAGTTAAACAGGTCTAACTAGTGTCTTATAAATAATTAGTATTGTAGATCGGGAGACGACTTTACTTTTAAAAGGCTAATGGAGTCCAAAATAGCAATTATTGGCAGGCAAGATTCTTCTCTGGATCTCCGGCTTCATGTCATTATTAGAGTTAAACTGAGAGCCAAGAGAACTAAACTCTTCAACCCTCTCAAAGGTATTGCTCCCTATCTTTATCTGACTGTGGTCATGGGCTTGTCCATAGGGTCATACAATCATGTACTTTGTCTTTTTCTCATTTACCACTAGTCCCAATCCAGCTACAGCTCTTTGAAGCCCAATAAATGCCTTCTTCAAATCCAAGTTCTCCCGATGATATGCACATCTTCCCCAAAAGCAAGGATCCATTGCAGATTTATTAAATACTGTACCACCTATCTGGATTCCTGAATTCCTTACTGTATATTCTTAAACCAAGTTAAATAATAGACACACAAGGCAGTCACCTTGTCTTAGACCCTTATATGTGTGGAACCCCTCAGATGTTTCACCTTCCATTCGAACACTGCATAGTACTTCCCTCATAGAGGCTCTCATTAGGCGTACTAATTTGGCGGGTAATCCCATTTGAATCAGGCCCTGGGACAAATCTTCTCTGATGATACTGTCATAGACATATAAGGAGATGCCACAGTAGTTTTGGCAGCTAAGCAAATCACCTTTCTTGTGTATTGGACATATTATTGTCCTGTACCATTCAGTAGAGATTTCTTCGGTGAGCCTAATGGCCATTATTATATTGTAGAGGTAGCTTCTTAATTCTTTACCCCTATGTTTTTATAACTCACTTGGAAGTTCATCCGCCCCAGGAGCCTTATTATTTCTTACTCACTTGGGTGTTTTAGTTACCTCGAAGAACTGAAGATGAATGTTTAGCATTCGAAACTAGTTTTCAAATAAAATAATCTCAATAGAAGTGGCACTTAATTCATCAATCCTAATTATTATTTCTTAGCTCTTGAATAGTCTCCTCGACATCTGGGATAGGCAGCTCTAGTTCACCTATAGGTATATCTCTCTCCTGTCTATTCTCCTCTGTGACTCAATCATTTAACAGATTATAGAAATGATTTTTCCATTGCACAAGGACATTCTTCTTGTTTGCTACCAGGTTTCCTTCAGCATCTCTACAGGCATTTAGTAGAGGCTTAAAGAGGCGTTGACTTGTATTGATTTCCTGGTAAAACTTTCTTATTTCATTGGAGCTTCGAAGATTTTCGGTATTCTCAAGCCGTTCCCTATCCCAGTTTCTCTTTTTCATTTGGTGCATACGCTTCCATTCCCTTCTTGTCATCCTATACTCCCCAACTGATCCCCTGGTATGCCTTCTCTGAATTATTTGTCAATATGCCGTGTTCTTAAAGTCGGTGACGATTTGACATTCCTAATCAAACCAGGGTGTTTTCGTTTTTATTTGCCAATAGACTGCTTCTGATACTTCCATTATTGCCATCGTACATCTGCTCCAGCATTGATTGATATCTTGTTCCTCCTGTATGCCTCTGATTTTAGCATCCATACAGTTATTAAACTGATGCTCCACTTCAGGCTCTTTTAGCTTTTCCACATTATATCTATTTTGTGGTGAGGAGAGGAATGAATGGATAATGTTAATTAAGTAGGAATGGAATTTATTTATTATACGCAATCAGTTTAGGAATGATACTGGTATGCCAGACAGTATCAAAAGCTTTTTGTAGGTCAAACAAAAGCATACTTGTATATTTTTATTTTTTGTTAAATGCTTTAGTAATGAAATCAGCCAGACAGGCCAATTAGTCAAATGTGGAATGGAGTGTCCTGAAGTCAAGCTGTTTTTCTAAATTCAGTATATCCTGCCTCATGAGAACAAGGTTGCAGTTTATGAGTTAACGTTCATAGATTTTGAAAATTATTGGTCTGTAATTTGAATAATTTTAGGTCTTTGTTTCATTAAGGATGCAATACATAGTTTTTAAGATTTCCCAAGCCTTAGGAAAATAATTCTACCTGAATATTGAGTTGAATATTTTGGTTTTGTGAAAAATGGCTTTTCTGTTTAGGTGTTTTATAACTAGTGAGGAAATTCCTTTAATGGAATATGGGATTTGTTTTTAAATTTCTGATAATTTTGTAGGTCTCTCTGGGTGAGATAGATGGAAAATTACAAAGGAATGGAACATTTAAATAGTCATAAATTAATTTTAGAATTTTCCAAAGATGGTGATTTGAGCCAAAATTTAATATGATTGAGATCGGTTTATTTTCTTACCACATACCAACGGAAGCGCTGTCATCGAAGATTTCGTTCCCCATGATATATAAAATATTTATATTATGACATTAGTCAGAACTAAAAATAACTGAGTCTTAAAAACTAAGACTTAATTCTTTTTCATTGTTTTAAATTGTAATCAGAACCACTAAAATTGGCAATACTTTGTATATTTTAAATTAAATGGACATTGTTATAACAGCTGATTCCGTTCGATAGCTGAACAAGTTCCCTTAATGCGACGCCATTGTTAGTCTAGTTGTTTAGCGTTACTCTAAGTGATGGCAGATAACCGTAAGTTCATTGTTTTAATTCTTGAATAATTCTTAAAACACCTAGGATTATTTCTTGTTTTTGTTTCTTATTAATAATTTGTACATATGTGTATTGGTTTACTTATTAGTTATTAGTTTAATTGTAGCCTGCCGGTTCTTTAACGAAGCGTGTTCTCAAACTTTACCTCTATAATTTTATTGTGTAGAGTACGGAAATTATGGCGGCTATGGAAACTACAGTTATTCTCAAGGAGGTTCATCTGTAGCAACAAATTATCCTCCTCCCCCAACTTATGATCAAACAACATACAGTCAGCCGCCTCCTAATCAATGGCAGCAACCAAGCTATTCTGAACAAAATCCACCACCACCCTATCAACCACCTCAACCTACAGGTAAAATATATTTTTATGTAATTTTTTTTTTTTACTTAGTTTAAATTAAGCAGTTAATTCATGAACTTGAATGACACATCTCCATGGCTTAGAATGGCGATGGTTTGTTTTCATATTATGTTTTCTAATCCGAAGAATTGTGGTCTTATGTTTTTGTTATCGTTTTATAAATTTTAACAGGTTTGTTATTTAGTTATGGCTACTGATTTATCATTTTATACTAGTTTTCTATATTTATTTGTAACATCTGCTTATTGTTGAAGCCAATATCTCTCTTTAGACATTATTTGATCCATGTTATTGTTGTATCCCCTCCCCTTTATTCTCCTAAAAGATTCTCTTTACATTTAAATTGAAGTGTAATCTTTACTTTCGGAATTTCCTTTATTATAATTTTTTTGTTTTTGTTTATCATGCTTAAACATAAATAAATAATACTGTGGCCACTTTGCTCATTAATTCTCGATTTGAGTAAAGCTTTCTATCAGAACTTTAATCACCTTTCTTAATTATAAAGGATAATTATTTCTATTTGGCTTCATTTTATGTTGCTGGCTGTGCAAATACTACCCTGCAAAATACCTTATCTCTAAACTATCCTTTTAAAAATGTTTTATAGCATTTACTTGGTGCTCTGATTCTAAAGGCAAGGTGCACACTGGAAAAACTGGTTTCTTCAATCATGAAACTGATGTTGCTTGCAACAGATAGATATGATTAATGTATGTTGGTGCATTTTGTGTTTCAAGAAATGTTTAATCTGTTGCAAGCAACTTCTGTTTCATGTTTCTAGAAACCAGTTTCTCCAGTATGCACTGCACCTTGATTAGATTAGGGTTCCCTTGATTAAAAAAACTACTTGTAAACAGTTTCCAAGGTTACAATTGTTTTCTTTAATGTTGAAATGACACAAATTGTATTATTACTATCTACTATTACTATCTACTACTATCTACTATTATGGACTGAGATATTTCACTCCAGTTTGGGGTAATTGTTCGGATCGGCGACACCACCAAACTGGTTTGACCTGCGCTACACTGACCAGTTCGATCCTTACGCTTCATTTCATGTTTACGTTTTTCGATAGTTCATTCCTATAACCTCACATGTAAACATTCACTTCTACAGTTTCAACTTGGATTGTGTTGTTTAGTTTGTTATATTGATATTTAGACTTCTTAAATGTAAACAGGTGAAACAGAAGCTAACAATACGAGGATTAAGTGTTTTATCAATTCTTATTTTTTTATTTCATCTTATCTTATGTGTAAAAGTGTTACAAAACTTCAGAAGATTTATTTGTACATGGATTTGGTGTTTTACATATTTATATTTGTTCTATCAATTTAAGTGATATAATTTAAAACTTATAAAAGTGTTACAAAACTTAACAAGATTTATTTGTACATGGATTTGGTGTTTTATATATTTTTATTTGTTGTTTCAATTTCAGTGATAAAATTTCAGTATACATATTTTGTGAACGGATTCTTTGTCCTAAAGTGAGACAGATTGTATAACTAATTCAATAAAACATATTAGTTTATAAATAAATGTGAGAAAGTATATCACAGGTTTCATGTTTTCTTATTTTCTTATTCCACTTCCCTTGAGAAAATGTAGCAGAAATTAACATCATCACTTTCAGCTAAGATTCTGTCTTATATTATATAATGGCTTATAATATGGAGAATTGACAATGTGAAAATAATCACAGATTAAGAGGTAAATGACACATTACTATAATTGTAGAACTATTGGTATAATGTTACAGATTAATGTGTTTTAAAAAAAAATTAAAAGCCTGATGATGAAACATTGTCTCCGAAACATGTAGCTACAAATGTTAAATAAGTGGGAGTTATGCCAAATAAATACTTAAGGATTCTGTCTTTTTTATATTTATAATTTATTATTTTCACTTCTCTGACCGAAAGTTCATCAGGAATTAACTGTACTGGTGGTTCAGTAGTATATTAATTGTTGATTAAATTAATATTATTTCAAAATTGATTTAGTGTCTTATATTTCGATATTTTATTATTTCCACTTCATTATTTCCTTATTTCTCATTTTAATGTTAGAAGGTAAACAGAAGTTAATATTACTTCTGATAGAGTAACAGGGGTTTAGAGTTTCTCAGTAAATGTAGGAGAATAACCTTTCCCCTCTAAAAGCAGCGAATAGAACATCGAAATAAGTCGGAACAAGGTTAGAATCGATAATAGGTATTCTGGGCGGGTGTAGGGGTTGGTGTCGCCAATCCGAACAATTACCCAGTTCGGAATTAAAATTGATAAATAGTCAAAATTCTCCAGATATCACTAAAAAATTAAATGCCAATTGTTAGATGTATAGCACTTTCTTGCTTGTATGATTGATATGGTGTATAAGTTGTGTTGACTGGTTGTTTTGCCATTGAAATTTATCTAGTCCTCAATTTTCAGTTCAGTATCACTACTAAACCAAATGGGACCTACTTGCATATATTGTAAGATCAATTACAAGGCACTTCACTTTTATTGATAGTTCTTTCCTATAGCCTCACATTAAAACATTGATTTTTACATTTTCAACTTTGATTGCATTGTATGTTATATAACATACAGCAATGTTATGTTAATATTTCATTTTCTTAAGTTGAAACAGAAGATAATACCATAGTTTCAACATGGAATTATTGTTTTATATATTGATCTTTACTTATTTACTCTTTTCTAACGTCTGAAGGTAATACACAAGTTAACATGTTCCATACTGTGAAGTTTCGATGAATTGGGTGTTGTGTTAAGTTCGATGGTAATATGCACCTTTTACTAAGTAATATGCAGCCTATTGATTCATATGTAACCATCGAAACAGAATGATGTTATTTATTTTATAATAAATAATGTATTTGCTTGATGATTTATTTTTTATAGAATAGGATTATTTACGTTTAAAATAATGAGCTTAAAATAGTTTGCTGAGTGATTTTAATGTTTGTATTGAAGTTTCAGTTTCAATGTTGAGCATCTTTGTGTAATGCTGGAGACAGATTTAAAATGAAAATTTTTATTTAGGAGCTGCTCCTGCACCAAATTATAATCAACCTCCACCTGCAGCTCCACCAACTAATTACGGTTCTCAACCACCCCCCTCGTATGACAATAACATGAGTGGAGGTGGCGGAGGATATGGTCAAGGAGGAGGAGGCGGATATGGAGGTGGTTATGGCGGTGGAGGTGGAGGTTATCAAGCCTCTCAAGGAGGTTATCAAGGGCAACCCCCACCTCGTCCCCAAGGTAATTATTTCACTTATGTCCTTTTAGTTTTATTAAATTTATCTTTAAAATCTGATAAGTTTATTAGTTCTTTAAATGTGATGAGTAATTTTGAAATTGCTGTAAAAAAATGAAATGAAAAATAATATTTATTCTGGGACACCTTGTCCCCTAAGAATAAGACAAAATTACAATAAAAAGGTATCATTGTCTGGCTGCGTACATAACAGGCAGCAACTTATATAGAATGTAAATTATATACATATAAATATATAGGGTATAATTTTAGATTTGAAAAAATAAAAAGTCTTTGGGTTTATATAAGAAAAACAAGATAAGAAAATAACAAAATTAAAATAAAATATAAAATAAAGAAATATTCTAACACTAATATATTACATAATTTCGGAAGATTGATATTTGAGGAGGTAGATGAATAAATTATGTTTAAAGGAAGTGACAGAAGGAGCATTGCGGATCGAAATGGGTATGGAATTCCAAAATAAAGCTGCACGATTAATAAAGGATTTTTCAAAGGAAGCAGTTCGATGAGAAGGGATATACAAATCTATAGGCTGGGATCTAGTGTTCAAAAGATGAATGGAAGAACGAAGGGCAAGCATGTCGTAAATGTACGAAGGTTTTCTGGACTTAAAGGATTGGAATAGAAAGGAACCAAGGAAGTATAGTCGCCGAAAACTTGGATAAAGCCACCTCAACTCTGAATGTCAGCAAGTGATGTGAGAACGCCTGAGGATCCCAAAAATGAATCTTATGAAGGAGTTCATTAATCTTTTCAGCTTCATTTCAAGCTCGCCAGACAGTCCTTCATATACTAAGCATCCATAATCGAGGTGGGGAAGGATGAGGGAAGATACTAACAATCAACGGGTTTTACAAGGAAATGATTCACGGAATCTTAAGAGCTGTTTGAGGATGGAGATGGTTTTTCGGGTAATGTGGGAAATATAGTTATTCCAATACAAATGTTGATCGAGTACTACTCCGAGGTTTTTGACATAGTTTGTGAACTGAATAAGAACGTTATTGTGAAATAGAAGTGGATAACAGGAAAGGAAATTAAGGGAGGGTTTAGATCCAATTAGCATTGCCTTAGTTTTTTTTGGGTTTAGTCGTAACTTATTCTTCACTGCCCATTGGTTAATGCTATAAATGTCCTCTTACTGTAGGTATATCTATAATTCCTTAAATAACCTTTGTTGCAATATAAGTTTACTTTGCCAAATGTATTAGCGGTTCTTGCAATATACAGTCGTATTGTTGTAATTTTCTTTATATAAATACTATCTCTCCTTTTTTATTAGTATTTTTATAAACATTTTTAGATTTGAAATTTTCTTCAAACTTTTCTTCATTTGTCTCAGTCATTTATATTACTTTCATTAGCTGTGACTAATTTTTATTTCAGAAAGTATTAAATATCATGGGGTAACAAGTTATACACTAAGTCAAAAAACATGGGTTTGAGTAAACACTGATCAAAGATTTGTTTGCTTTGTCAACTTGGGTACTGACACTATTATATCAAATAAGTTAAAGATCTGACATTGCCAGTGATTTAATATTATTTGATAAAATAATGTCAGTACCAAAGTTGGCTAAATAGATAAATCTTTAACTTTTAATTAATTCAAAACCATGCTTTTTGACTTTGTGTGTTTCACTTGCAACCCGATATACCGATTAGCTGTCGACAAAAAAAAATTTCTATTCATCCTATCCTATGGTTGACTCGACACCCTACAGTGTGTTTATGTTTAAAACTATGTGTTTTAAATTAATAGTTCTGTAGGAAAATTAAAAAATACCAAGAGCAAGTTAGCCCAGATTTGGTTATCAATTGTGGGTGATCAGCTCTTTGACATTTATTCATTAGACTATATTTGTAATACATTATAATATCTTCTTGAATTTGCTAAGTTAGCATTTATATAACTTCAATAGGACAAGGCTTAAGCCTAAGAGAAAGCGCTTAATTTTTAGTATTTCCATATTAACTAGACCTGCTTTGTTCAGCTAATTTTACACAGTTGAAATATTCTTCAGGCGGAGGTAACTATGGCGGAGGTGGACGAGATGGTGGTTATGGTGGCGGTGGCGGCGGCAGAGACGGTGGCTATGGGTAGGTTGATTTCTTTACAATTTTCTTTGATTTTCCTAAAATTTATTAATGTAATGAATTAGATAATTTAAGAATCCTTTCTTTTGCAAAATATCAACTTCTTTTGATAACTATCTGGCTCTAAATAAAATTTCAGCACTGTACATTTTGGCGGATAGTTGTTATTTTTATATTTTTTAAATTAATTCTTCTATAAACAGCCAAATATTTTTTCTATCACATTATTAAATTAGTTTTTGTCTTATAAATTCAAGCAGACCCGAAAATAGGTTTGTTATTTAACATTATCATTAACTACAGAATCATTTTTGGAGTCTATAGGTATATTTATAATAATCATGAGGAGAGTATTTGTTTTGTAGTATATTTCGCCAATCTTAAATAGACTATTTCCAATGATATTAAAAATAAGGTTAATGAAATCTACTTAAATATTCTTTGATTTAGAGACTTAATTTTCTGAAAAATTACTACAGTGTACAGCCATTTAAGTTTTGCAAAATAATGGTTTCTGAAGCATCTAGTTTACTGTATAGCATTCAATATTAATTTAATAATTAAAACTCAAGAATATACTGAGTGAAATTCAGCCTCATGTTCTCCAATTTTTAGCGTCTACATTCCTGTACTCTTCCTCATTGAAATTATTAAATATTAACCAAGAAAGGGCAAAAACTGTCTTTGCTGTTAGTTATAATAATTTAAGTATAATGAATACCTAATAATAGCCCCTTGGTTGATGTCCAAAAAAATATTAATTGATCATTTTATGCTTTTTTTCAATTCATTGCCAGTTTCTCCGTGCTTTCAGTCTGAATTCCAAATATTTGTATATCTGTATTAATTTAATAGTAGTTATACATCTTATGCTATATTATAACGAAATATATGGAAAAAGATTCAACATTAAAAGTGTGGGATCGTTTATATTAAACTTAAACTTATGGTACTAAAGTAACCTTAAACCTGCATTGTTGGATCCCTATTATATCTACATTCTATTATGTTATCTAGAAGATGAGAATAAATTCTATTTTAACACATATTTATGTTTAAACAGTATTTTTACTTGAATTCTTTGTTTGACTATTATTATTTTACAATAAATTCAAATACCCCACAATTATCATGGGCCAATTTTATGCCTGATTATTGCAATAAGAGGGAGAGTACTGGATTGTTAAGAATTCATTATATTGTATTTTACAGTTAATATATGTTTGAGAATTATCAGATAACTATTTGAGAGCGAGGCATATTTTTCTTTTATATATGAATCAGTTTGGTATACTTTAAAATAAGTTAGGGTATAAGTTTCATAGTGATTTATATTGATCAGTGCATATAGATTGAGTACAATAAAGCAGTTCATCTCAAATGAGAATTTTAAAAATCATCTGGCCACATGGAATGATAGTGTTATATTCTTCCATGTTACATGACTGAAAAAATTGTACTATAAGAAAATATATATATAGTTACTAAAAATATTTAGTTGTAAGTTGTTATTATTATGTAATAATGTTGAATGAGGTTATTCCAATTTATTACGACTTCCATAAATTTTTATCGAGTATGGATGTTAAGATTTTCAAGTTTAAATACTTCAAGACTATCAAATGAATTAGACGCTATTTTATAGGGAAGTGTGATAGCTGAGTGGATTAGGCATTAAACTTCCAACACCAATGCATGAGTTTGGAGCCCGAACATAGGTTTTTCTGTTTTGAAATGGGTTGGGAAATACCCTTAGTGACACCCAGTTTATGTAACGGTCCCCTTGTTTAGAAGTATCTAGAGGTTGGGCGTGAGTTTTGCCAATTCTCCTTTCACAGCCTTTCTTTGGTCTCGTAACCGTACATCCCTGCCTAAGTTCTGAACCCTAGACCCTTTATGGGTTGTAGTGGTATAGCTATAGATACCTCAGTGGTGTGATGGCCCAGTGCAATACAAACTAGAATTTTGGAACTAAAAGCACATAGTATTTTATTAGGGGGGAAGGAATTTTAATGTGCGATAATCTGCAGTTAAATGTATTATTAAGCAAAGTTACTGTTAAGGATTACGCAAATCATGTTTGGGTAAGAAAATGCAGCGGTAATAATTGCAACACAGGGATTGTTAACTTACTTTAACAGTCTTAAATTTTTATTAGCTGTGATATTTATAAGTTACTTACTCTTTGTAAAAGGTACATCCCAAGGATTTATTTATTGGTTGATTTATAAATTCGTACCATCCTGTATTGAGGTTTTAATCGAGCTTGGAAGGATTAGTAGAATAGATGTGTCAAATCTTCCAAAAATAGTAGTTTCTGCTTCGGTGCGTTATTTGCTCGAGTCGTAATAAAATAAAATGTGTGAAAATTGTAGTATTAGTTAAATGTATACCTGACAATTACATTTTAGTTATTCTTTTAAGTTTATTTGTAAGCAGTTTCATTTACCTTAATTTAGTATGTTAAGAATGCTTCTTATTTTTTCTGTTTCTATTTTTATCAAGTGTTCCTACTGACTTTTTTTTTTTATATGACTATTCGTTGTTAGTGTATTATGTGTCTGAGCTATGAGCTATTAGCAACTTACAGGTTAACATTATTTATTATATTTAACAATAAAAAGGAAATGAACTGTATTAAACATTTCCAGTTCTTGAAATTTAACCCACAATTATTTAATTGATTTAATGAATTCTCATTGACACCCCCATTTTCTTCATACATATAATTTTTTCCTTCAGTGCTGTTTTAATGAGCTTTAGAAAAATTTGCAATAATTATAATAATCACCTTACTTTTGAATGGTACTTGTATCTTCATTTTCCTTTTAAATTGTATAACAAGGCTTAGCAGTGACTCTCATTTAAAATAATTAGGTATTTTATTATTGTTGATGAAAATTATTTATAATTTGTCAGTCAAATATCTCTTAACGTGGCCATTTTGTATTTTTTTTAAAAATAGGAGCTAGTTTATTGAGACATTTTGCTAATATATTTTATCAATAGATAATAGGTTTATGGGAGGGAGAGTGATTGGTTTAGAAGTTATGGGAATGGTTTTGACTACTTAAAGTTGTGGATTTGTTTTTATTTTTATTTATTCACATTGAGCATAAATATCTATTAATAACAAGGACACATATTATCTTGGTTATATGTTTCTGTTTAGCTACAAGTACAATAAAATTTATATAAATCTGTTAAGATCTTGTAGGAACTAAGAATATAAAACTTTCTTTCAAATTAAATAAGGATGCTCAATGGCTGAGCTAGTTGGGGGGAGGGTCAGTCTCGGCATGCTTGGCATTCAAATCCATTGGATTCAAATCCCTCCTGGACGGGGTTGAAATTTATTTTGTGGTGAATCCACTTAATGAATCTTGGCCTTCCCACCCAGGATAGAATAGTTTCGTAACCTGTAGGATAACCAGCCTTTCCAGCCCTAGTTGGAATACATAAGGACCTAAAGCCCCAACAAACAAACAACATTATATGAAATAATATATGTAATATTGGTTTTGACGATATATTTTAGTTTTTGAGTTATGTCCTTATAATTTATTTACCAGCACGAACATGTGTATACTTTGTATAATTTTATAGACATATCAAGAAAAATATGCCTTCTTTTGGTAAAAATAAGTTATTGATAACCACAAATTAGTCAAAATGGACTGCATATTTTTTATATCTAGCACAAATTGTCGTTAACATTATTTTTTCTTAGTCATAGCTTATTAAGTATACCTTAAGTTTGAATACATTGCTTGTGAGTAATCATTTTTGTAATTGAATAAATTTAGGAAAAATACATAACAAAACAAGTGGTATACTTTATGCTGTTTTGATTCTCTCGATCATGCATGGGAAAATAGGTATTATGGTTACATATCTTGTGTTATTTTTCTATAATTATTTATTTATTTTTTTTTAATTAATTTTCCTTAGTATTTTTAAATGTTCTGTTGCTATTTGCATGTATTGCAAAATGTTGCTTTTAAACATAGTTGTGAAGAAAATATATCTATAAATAAATCTTCAAAAAAATTTACAAATTTAATTCTTTTAATTGATTAAAGTTTTCTATAGTCCTACTGTTATATATTTTGCAATCTGCAAATAGTAAATATATATTTAATGTTTATGGTTCTTGCTACTTTTATTTCATTATTTGAATTTGATTTATAATATTATTCGCTGGTTGAAGTGTTTTGACAGGTATTATGAATATTATTGACAGGACTCTAAACGGAATTGTGTTAGACAAAAAAAAAATAAATAAATAAAAAAAAAAGTACTGAATCAAAAGTAATGGAATTAATCATTGTAAGGGATTTATTTTTTCTTACGTATTTAATTCAGTGGTTTGCTTTTGCTATGTAATTAGATTTTTATTCTAAGATTTTTTTTTGTCAACATCTACTGTAATTAAGTAACACAGTCTTTAGTGTACACAGGTAAAATGAAAATTAATGAAAATAAAATTAATGATGGTTGGTGTCCTCAGCTCAGCAAATCACAAGTCCATGGTATCTTAGTTTACTGTACTACAAGGTTTCAAGTGGTATTTTTATTTACCAAAACTTTACCGACATTTAGTATTAAATGTATTGTATATTTGTTCTTAAACTTCCTTTACTGTTGAATATTATTTTTATTTATTCTTCAACTTGATTTATTTTATTTTCTTACTTATCAAAAGGTATTCGTTTTAGTTATTAGCATACAAAATATTTTGGAATATTTGTGTTCTTTACTTGACTTACTTATATTCTAATTCTAGATACTGTATATCTAGTCTGTTTTAATGGGTTATTAGGAACTTATAACCGTAATAGTTGTTTAGATTGATTAGTACTTGTAATAACCTGTAATTGTTTAAATAAATGGTGTTTAGTCCTGGCTGTTTTTAAAGGTGGATTTTTTATTTAATATAATAAAAGTTTTCTATCAGAATCAATAAATAATGTGGTGTCTAGATATGTTGGTCAGTGGCTGTTGTTATCCTATTAGGCAGTTTTGTTAAGGTTAAATACAGACTATAAAGTTAAAAATTTATGTTAAATTTGAGTTATTATTGAGCTGAACATATTGTGAACATTTAAACTATATTATAACATTCACTCATTTATCCTCATTAATCTATAATATTTGTAAACTAACCTCAAAGTAATCTATAGAGATAAAAAAGTACATAGACTGTTAACTCTCATTAGTGAAAAATCAGTTATTAAAATTCAGCTTGTCTTCTTTACAGATAATGGTAATATCACTGTGATAAAATATTATTACTTCATCAGGATTGTATTATTAAAAAAACAGTTAATAATTAAAGTCTCCTTTTATTTAATAATTCAATTATTTTTGTATTTTATAAAGTGTTATAAATCAATCATTAAAACATTTTACACAAAACTGCTGAACCAAACTCTGTGAACTTCAAATTTAAAAGCCAGCTGTTACTTAGGTTTCAGGAAAGGGTAGATTTTTGTTTTGTTTTTGTATCAATTTCATAGACAATGACAATCATTATTTTTGGATTTTAATCATTCTCTTTTACCTGACACCCCCTCCTATTATTGTTTCGACGATTTCCCTTAAAAATAATACATTTGTGATGCTTGAAATTAAAAAATTTCTTTTCTTTGTGAATGATAATTTTAACTTTATATATATCTCATTCTTTTGTATGTATATATTATTTTCAAACACTAAATCCTGCTGATACATGTCATTTTCCAGTTTACTTACTTCTTAAATTTGTCACATATTAGTTGTTTATTGAATTATATATTTTTTATCCAACAGATTGTCCTTAAAACAGGAATTATTCACATTCCCATAATTGTTGTCATAGGTTTATAGTTACTTGACGAAAATGCTTGTTTTGTTGCTCTTATTTAAATTTTATGTGGCTTGGAATCCCTCTTTTAATATCATTTCAGTTAATTTATTAATTGTGTTTAAATTGCCTAGGGCCGGTCTGTTTTAAATCCTTTCTTTTAGTTTAAAATAATTTAAATTCAAACTTGTTTGAGAAAATACTTAAGGAAAATTTTGACGGACATGACTTAACTGGAAGAAGAAGAAGAGGAGACTTCCTAAGTTAATGGAGAAAATTGGATTTGAAACAACCGCACTTACATCATTTTTTTTTCTTTCTGTTTTAGCAGTGGGGGTCGAGGTGGTTATAACAAAGGTAAATGCACCGATAAAAATTGGTGCTATTATTTTAAAAACTTTTATTATCAATTAAATGGTTCATGAATCACTGAAATGAATAAATACATTTTGAAACTGTCAAGATTTTTAATTTTTGTATTTATTTCCTACTAATTTATATTCTCAAGTGGTTTCAAAATGTATTTATATGTTAATTGGAAAATATTTCATATAAAAATTTATTTGATTACTGGATGACTTAATGTACCTAAATGTTAATTAACTTGAAATTATTTAGATTTAAATTGTAACTTCCTTAACCTTTTGTTTATTAAGTTTGAAATTAAACAGAAACAAGAGAAAAAAATCTTCTCTAATTAACTCAGAGGTTGGCAATGTATAAGCTAATAGTTTAAGCATTCTTTCCCTTTTTCATGTATTTGAAAAGAAGAAGAAAGAAAATCATGTTTTTGGTTTACCAGATATAGCATATAGTTACAATTAATTATTACTGTAACAGTTCAATTTGCTCCCAATAATCTTTTTATGGATAAAGCTTTATCTCAAAATTGTCCACAATGGACTTTAATTGGTATGTAAATTTAAATTTTGTATTAAATCTGGTAACATTAATTGTAGATTTTTATTTTGGAAGAAAACCGAAGATGAACAGCTTGTGAAATTTCTACCCTGTATGTCCTTGTACTTCAGTTATTTATATTTCAAGGTTGCGTTGCTCAGCCTCTTAGTTAACTGAATAAAAATTTTACTATCATTTATTTTTAGTGTCCTAATAATTTTACATTTTATTGCTCTTTAACAAGTTTAAATTAAATATTTTCCAATTGACATGTTTCTAATTTTTTAAAGATCACTTTATTCGATTTTCATATTTTCTTCTATAGTGGAAAGATTTTATTACACCAAGAGTTAAAGAAGAGTAGACCTAATTTTTTAACGAAAAAAAAAATACTAAATGTTCGGTGAAGATGAACTGTGTTGAACATTGTTTTGTATAAAAAATAAACAAAAAAAAACTAAATAATAAATAGTTAGGTAATTAACAGCTGTAATTAATAGTAATAGAGGTTTTATTACAATGGTGTCATATAATTGGCAGAGCATGGGTCAAACAGTAAAAAAAGGAATAACAGCCAATTTTTTATATCTCAGATCTTATAATATTTTAAAATGGTTCTTATTTATAGTATTGAGACTAAAATGTCATCTAAATGATGGTGTGCACTCTTCAATACTGGTTCAGTATTGGTGTGTGTTCGGTCCTAAGGTCTGGTCAAACAGTTGGTTTAATTTTCTTTCTTTTTTTTTATGCTAATATATAAAGATGTATTAAGTGTGTCTATTGGGTATAAAATATATGGGTTGGTGAAAATAAGTTAAGGGTATCAAATTCAAATTATCAATTAGCTATAGAATAATCATGAGGTGTGTAATTGTATTGATATCCGTTGTACATAAGGTGTTTCTGTATGGCATGCTGCATATTTCCCAGAGTCCCGTGTTTTATTTTTTGGTAACTTATATGGTGTAAGAGTCAGACAGGAAAAAAAAAAAATAATAAGAAAACAATAATTTATTTCTGGTACATTCTTTTGCTTTTGCTGCTAGTTTATTAATCAACAGAAAAGTTATTTTCCGGTGTTATTGAATAAGAGTGTATACTGAACAGTACCTCAAGGTTTTAATTGCAAACAAGATGTGTTGTTGAGAGTTATCAATGCCTTTTTGTGTTAAGGTTTAATTAATATAATTCAAAGATAATAAGATGAGTACTTTGATAGATGATAGTTTTTAAAAAACATGTTAAAACTCACGGTGGAAAGAAATCTGTCTACTGATTGTATTAGTGTTTTATTTATGTTTATTTGTTTATTAGTTCATTCTTAGTGTTCATAATATTGTGTTCATGTTTTATGTTGGTAGTCTATGGACTCATTTGGCTGCAGTGAAATTTACATGTTAAAAAATTAATTATATATAAGTAGTTTTCTGCGCAATGTTATATTATTTTTAATTAGATTTGAACTTATGTTGGGTACTGTATAAGATTTTTTTAAGTAGAACAAAGGTTTAATTGAATGAATTATATTCCTAATTTGAACAACTAAAGTCTACTGCATCCAAAAATATCAGCTAAACTGCTTGCAAAATGAGTTCACTGTAAAAGCATTTGAAAGTGTACAGATTTGTGTATGTTTGTAAATTGTACATTGTTTGTATTAAAATTGAAATTTTGTCAGTTCGTTTATTTTAAAATTATTTTAAAAAAAATGTAATTCTTATTAAACAATTTTGAATCATTTATTAGAATCTGACCAAATATTTCAATTTTAATTAGTTCCATTTTTTTGTCTGTTTGGTTTCTACCAATTAGCTGCTGTTTATTATATAGTTTATTTGCGACATAGGTGGTGGAGGAGGTGGTTACGGTGGGGGTGATTACATTGTTCAAGAAGATACCGTTTTTGTGTCTGGCATGAACCCTGCCACCTCTGAAGGAGATATACAGCAACACTTTGGCGCAATTGGTGTTATTAAGGTTTGTTCAAATGCAGTTGTATTTTAGCTGTAGAATTCATAAATGGATTAACGCGAAACACTAAACAGTTAACCCATACCCCAGTTCTAAATTAAATCCCTTTATATTTTGCATATAAAATCAATAATATTCCAATTCAAGTAAAAAATGGCAAATGAGTTGAATCATCAAAATGCCTACCGTAATAGTAGTTTTTTTAATAAAAAATGTACAATGTAAAATATGTGCTCAAGTTACCCAAAATGAAAAATTAAAATATTTAGTTGATGAAAAACAAAGCAGTTGAGTTAAACACGGATAGGTCCAAGTATAAATTAAATATGTTTATGGACAATTAAATAAAATATGTCTATAGTTTCTTGTATTTTTGTGTATTTATAGTAAGTACACTTCTTTGATAATGGAGCATTAGCAGATCGGCTTTCTGATTATAAGAGCAGAGCTTAATCCACATGTAAATTTTATTTTAACCTGGAACATATTTTGCCTGTGACCACGTTGGTCAAAAGTGATGCATTTTTATGGAGTAAGATGGCATTACAGTTAGTTTGACATGCTCTAGCTCTGTTGGCGTTTCTTGGATCGAAAATTTGATGACAGTTTCCTTATCAGAAATCAAATGGAAAGTATTTTAAAATCACTAGGAGCTATATTGGTTTGAATGAAGAAAGTCATGTTTAAAACCACAATTTTAAGTGTAGAGGATAGTTTGACATGCCCTGGCTCTGTTGCTAGATTCGAAAGTTGGCTGACAGTTTACTTATTAGAAATTGAATAGAGAGTATATTTTTTTTATTATGAAATAAAATCAATAATATTCCAATTCAATTTTAATGAAAAATATATTTTTTTTATATTCGGTTCAATGAAAAAAAAAGTGATACTTTAAACCTCTATTTTTCCTTCTGACTTATATAAAAATATAAACTTTGTTTATTTGGAACAATCATTAATTGTTAATTTAATTTAATAATTAATCTTACAGGAAAAAAATAAGGAACGTATGGGTATAGAAAGTCAGCAGGATTAAACTAACGTGACCTTACCTATTTCTTTTTTGTATTTTAAAGATAACAATCTGAATGGATGATGCAATAATCGGTATAAAATGCAGATGTTGTAATGATAAAGCTATTAAGTTACAAACAAATAAAAATTTTTTTTTTTCTAGTTTCGTTTTTCTGGAAAAATAGTTTGATGTTAGATACTGACCTTATAAACTGTATGAATAACATGGTCTATAAATGTCTCATATAATTTGATATGAATCATAGACGATCAGCAGCATAAAGCTATTTAATTTGAAAATTTTTCTTCTACAGATAAATCAATCATGGCTAACCGGGGGAGGGGGGATGGAAAACATAAGCATCATCGTTCAAGGGGTGCAACCTCAAAAAAATGTTCCATGTTAAGTAATGTGTTGTTTCTTTAGCCGACAGACTCAAGGGAATCTTTCATTTTCTTAAAACTGAAATTTCCTTATAATTTATTTTAGATTGACAAGAGAAGCGGGAAGCCCAAAATTTGGATGTACAATGACAAAACTACTGGTTTGCCTAAAGGGGAAGCTACAGTAACTTATGATGATTCTAATGCTGCTAGATCTGCTATCAAATGGTTTGACAGTAAGTATCTTGATCATGATAAATAGTTATGGTCTATTTTTTTTTATTTTAGTTTAGTTTTTCATTTTGAGGGGAGAGGATATGTATAGGATATAGGATAGAACCTTGAGTACTTAGTTTTAGTTAGGGTTAGGCTATCCTAGTTGCAATTGGCAGTTAAAATTTTAATAAAATCATTTGACATTTAGGTTGCAGTTGGCTTATATGAGGCATTGAGAGCTAAGGCGAACTGTCCCACATTTTGTAGAACTTGACTTTGGAACAAGAAATCATGACATACTATAATTTTTTATAATTATTTAACTTAACAAAGTCAATTTTCACTTAATGCAGATTAATGGCCTTGTATTAAATTTTAATAGTGCAATAATTAGCTTGTAAATACTGTTTCTTAAATGATTAAGAAAGTCATTAATTACTTACTGTACTGCCCATCTTCCTTAAGACATTCTTTTTTGTCTCAATATATAGTCTACAATAATATTGATATGCAAATCCTCGATTTATTTTCTTAATTTTTTCAATGTTATTTCAATTATTATTTTTAATTACTATTGTATTTTTTTCCTTGGATATAAATATTGATTTAGTTTTGGTATCAGTATATATTACTATCAGTTCTATTTGAATGTTTTTTTTTTTAATTTTTGAATTTATTTTAAAGATTGACGTTTCATTTCTGGTCAGTTGTAAGCCAAGCCAAGCCATGTTATTCTTATTTGTTTTTGTTTTTTTCTTTCCAGACAAGGAATTCAATGGTGCTACCATAAAGGTGCAAATGGCAACCAAAAGAGACAATTATATGGGAGGACGTGGTGGTGGTAGAGGAGGGGGCGGAAGAGGAGGAGGCGGTGGTGGTGGTGGCGGAGGCGGCGGTGGTGGTGGAGGCCCTGGTGGTGGCAGAGATGGAGGATTTGGCGAACATAGAGGAGGAGGTGGACGTGGAGGGCGAGGTGGTCCCAGAGGCGGTGGTCCAGGAGGGCCACCATCCGGAGGAGGTAAACGATCTATAAGTTGCTCCATTATATGTAATGTAAAAATATATTCTTGTCCCAATTCTTAATCATATACAGTATATTATTTAATATCCTATAAAATATTGCTGATCTAAGTTATTGGAACAATATATCATTACTTTTGCATTTTATAGGTGGAAGCGGAAGAGACGGTGACTGGAAATGTACAAATCCTGAATGTGGCAACACTAACTTTGCTTGGAGGCAACAATGTAATAGGTGCAATGCTGACAAACCTCAAGGAGGTGGAGGTGGGGAAGGTCCACCTCCACCACCTGGTGGCGGCGGCGGAGGTAATATTTCGAGTTATTGAATATTTTCGTTTTGAAACTCAATTTGATATTAAAACATGTAAAATGAATTCTTTGTATTTTGGATGAAATACCTGTACTTTAGTGACTATTATGTTTTCTATATCTTTTAATCAAGTATTATGATTAATACTAGAAACTGATTGCAGGTCGTCGAGGTGGTATGGATGGAGGAAGAGGGCGAGGTGGAAGGGGAGGTTTTGGTGGTGGTGGCGGCTTTGGCCGTGGTGGAGGTGGTGGTGGAATGGACAGAGGTCGAGGAAGAGGAGGTGGACCAATGAGAGGACAAGGGTAAATAGTTTTTCCCTTCCAAAATTTACTTTTTAATGTTTATAATCTTTATTTTTTTCTAATTGAAGTTATATTTATAACCCTGAGAATATATTGAAATCATGAGTTTAGCTCATCATCCTATATCTTGTTGAAACTGTGTAAATATTGTTCATGATTAAGTTATCAAGTTCAGGGTATGAACGTTGTTCCTAATATCAAAGATTGTTAGTTATTTTGCTGTTTACCACGTGAAGTGGGTTGTATCTCTATTAATCTTTTTAAAATTGCATATTTATTTGGTACTATTGATGTGTTAATAATTGAGGCGTAGAATTCCAAATCCATTTTTGAAAAATTTTCAAAGGTGGTCAATAAAACTTATTAATGTCTGGCTGGATAAGAAAAGGCCTTATTTTTTTTATTGCCATTTTCAATATGATTTAACTACTAATTATTTGTTTGTGAAAATTATCAATTATCAATCCTTTTTGAGTTTAAAATTAAGCTCTATACACAAATCAGTATTTAGACTGATCAATCAGTGTGCGCTTTCCAGCTTGTCATTTCTGATATACGTCAATGATATTTTTTGTTTTCGCTGAGTGAAGCAGAGACAACGAACAAAGGATGATGTGTTTTTAATGAAGTATATTATTAAACATTTTATTTTGCGAAGTGGATTTGTTGACGCCACTGACAGAACAGAGATTATCTGATTTGTGTTATCGTCCAGTTTGTAGTTAGTATTAGTAAAATTCATTATTAGGTAACAAGTTTCAACTGGGACACCTAGCGGCTGTCACTGCCCTTCTGATAGCAATGCTCTGGTTAGGTATAACAAGTTCTTATCTATTCACTTAACTTTTTTTTATGTGGATCAAGGTGAAAAAGGGTTTCTCAGACCTAAGCATAATACTATTTTCTTTTTTCACTTATTACATTAATTGTAATATAATAATGTTTTAGTTATTTTATTTTTGTTGCAGGAGGGGAGGAAGAGATCGGAGTCGCCCATACTAATCTAATGTATTCATGAACTTTTTCTTTAATTGTTTAGATTTTTAGTGTATGGGTTAAGCTCTGTTTGATAGGTATATAAGAAACTAGGATGGAAGTGATGTTGCTAGGTTTAATATCAAGTTTCAAGCACCTTCTTTTTAAGCATGAGTGTTTTAAATATAATTAGTAAACAAATGAATTTTATGCCGAATAATTTGGTTTAATTACGAGATCCAATAATTTAGACTGAATGAATTTTTTTCTTATGTCTGACAAGCTCTAGTAGCTTTTAAATGTATATATCTAACTTAATTATTTAAAAGGAAATTGTTTTTCCTTATGTTTTTTTTTCTTTCATGTTGTTATAATTTTTTATTCCTATTTGACCCCTATTGATTTTTCCCCTCTGATAATTCTATGTGAACCATCTTACATTTATGGAAGAAAATAAAGAATTTTGTATGAAAGCATAGTTGTATTTATTTTTTTTTATTTATTTATTTATTAATTTTTTGTTTGGTCTATTACCTACTACTATAACTTCACAACCAATTTGCTCTGACATTTTTAACTACTTCAATTGACATTTACGTATATGATTGTATGTATGGAAAACAAATGTTTATCTTTAATTTAATCTTTGTTTTTTACTCACTACCATTTGTATTTTCAAACCTGCACATTCTACAAATTGTAAATATTTCTATGTTTCCATTAGTACCAAATTACTTTTACTACTTTTATTTAGTGTAGGGTAAGTTTAGCAGGTTCAGTACTGGCTGGCTATCATGTAGGTTTGGTAGTATTTTGCCATACATCTTCATTATTTCCTGCCCAAATCAAATTTGACTTATATTTCATGGCTCCAGCACAGATATTAACCCTAAATATATTTCAATTGATGCAAATTATTTTGCTATCAGTTTGATGAGTTTTGCACACAAACTATTGACGTCAATGTCAACTATTGTTATCGAAGATATAATTTTTGTTCAAATAATTGATGCCTACAATTAAGCCCTAAAACGTATAATTCCAATGAAAAGGATAGCAAATGATTTTTATGGGCTTGATGCACATCATGGCAGAAATTATAAAATAATTTAACCTGCCACATAGTACCATTATAACTTCCCTAAAACTAAATATTTTTCATTCATCTAAAAAATATATGACTAGTATTACCGTGACACATTACCATCATCTTTTAAATTAAAATAATCGACAATATTTTTTATGCTTTTTGAACAAAATGTCAACTATTGAAGTTCTGTCAACTTGTGGTACAGTTGACCAACTAAGTATGACATAAAAAATTTAAATAATAGACTCATAGTAGTATTCTATTAAGCTGGCTTCACACATTCGTGTTATGTCATAACACGAAACTTTCGCCCAATATATTGCCGAACCTGTTTCGTGTTATGTCATAACACATAACCCGAATTGACGACTAAACAGTTCTCTGTTATGGCTTAACACATTACACGAAAAAATGATAAAGCAGTTCTCTGTTCTGTCATTACAATATATCAATACCTACTAAAATAAGCCAAGTTTGTAAAAACGCATGTATCTACCATTTTTTAATATGTTGTTAATATATAGGACCTAAAAGGGTAGTTACAATTCAAGCTTTCAAACCTCAAAAGCTGGTGGGATGTTCGTAGTACTCGATAAACCGCAGAATTTTTGCACAATTTTCGTTTTTCATTTATATCTCTAAAGTATGTAAATTTGCTTGACATAGCATTTACAATATTAAAGAGTACTAAATGTGTGACAATTTAATTCTAACCGCAGCTATGTAGATTAATTGGTTGATGAAATACAGTGCTCCAAAAAATATTTATTTTTCTCAATATTTGAATTTTTGAGTCAAGTTCTCTGCCACATTCTAAAATATTACTGGTTTCACAAAATTTCTTCAAGAAAGATTTAAAGGGAATTTAACTAGCTATAATTTGATATCAAAACTGTGCCTGTAGGCCAACTTTTTTTTAGAAACGGGAAGATTACAAAATCGGATTTGAGGAAAAAAATTGAATTGCTGGTTTTTAAAATGAGTGAGAGAATTGGCAGGAATCTACCTGCTTCTTTTTTAATATAAAAACATATATTTTAGGTTGGTATCCTTCGATGTATAAATCAGGTGGGCTATGTATGATCTATTGTTTTCCCTGTTTAGGAGAAATTGAGTTTTATCCTTCAGTCTCCCCCCTTTTTTTATATCTTGTATTTTATTTTGCCATTGTTTCAGGACTCTTTAAGTCACTCAAATGCCATTTTTTTAATGGGAGGCTACTCAATCTCCTGTCAGTCAGCTCTTATTATTTCTTTATCACATTGTCTCATGTGTTGATAAAATTGCGTAAGCTTTATTTATGCCATGATCTATCTACTTTCAGACTGAACTAAGAGCAAAAGTGAAGATAAGGTACGAAAATCTTTTCTTGACTAATTGAATTGACAAAAAAACTGTCAACAACATAGTTTCCCAGTACAAATGCTACTGTAAAAAAATATACCTAATATAGTCCAGTTCAATTCAAAATGTATGAAATAAGTTATCATTTAAATTATATATTTTTTAAATCGCTACGTGCTTACTTATTAACATTAGTTATTATCGAATTTAATAGTTTTTCATTTTAAAACAGTTATTATTGATAATGATGATTAACTGGGCTTCAAAACTATTCGTTGTTGCTAAGCGAATTTGTGATTAAGTGATTGCCTCTGTTTCGGTTGTGTTATGGGGAAACAAATTTCCTTTGATGTGCGTTAAAAACCGCCTCTTATAGCGTTGTGCCCATCCACACATTCGGCTTCTTCAACGAGCATGTCTTTTTCGTGTTGCGTGTTATGACATAACACCAATGTGTGGAGCTGGCTATACGGCTATAACAGGATCTGAAACAATATCATAACACGAGCCGAGTGCCCATCTACACATTCGCCAATCTTTGACGAGCATGTCTGTTTCGTGTTGTGTGTTATGACATAACACGAATGTGTGGAGCCGGCTTTAGCAGAGTAAGTAGGTCTAGAATTTTTAATGACTGGAATAGGAAAGTGCCGAGGAAGTATTGTCGTCGAAAATTGGGGAAAAGCCACCCTAGCTCATTGTACGGGCAAGATACGTGAGACCGCCTGTCGATCCCAAAGATAAATCTTATGAAGTGATAAATTTATAAATCCTCACAGGATGTTTCTTACTTCCCATAGTACTAATGTTTTACATAAATAAATACATATAACCTAAATATATATTGATATTCTAATTTTAACAACAAAATTGGTATTGATATAGAACACAAACCAGGTTATAAGAATCTTCCATGGCAGATATTTGGTTATTTAGTTAAAGGATTTTGCTCACAGCTACAACCATGTTTATTGCATCTCTTGAAATGATACAAGAAGCGAAACCCATCTTTGAAATATAAAGAATGAGCAGAGAAGAATAGTTAAAGTCTGTGACTTAGTCAGAGGAAGAATAAACACTTCTAATGGAATACCCATGTTTTGACCTGTTATGCTCTTCCTTAGGGCTAAAAGCAAAAAACAGATGTGACAAAAAATCAAATAAACTAGATTACAAATATAAATCAAAAGTAATTACATAATTAGGCATGACAGATATGATATAGCTAAAAAGTTCAATAATAGTGTAATAAAGCTTATGGAATAAACAGTTATATTAAATAAGTGTCCCCAATCACAGCTAAGCCGTTCTCATAATTAAAGAACTTCAATAATCTTAACTAATAACTGATGTTTTAAATGTTTATTGATAAAAATCTTGTTTTGAACCATACAATTAATAAGCATTATTTCCTCAAGGATATTTTCACGCATAGCAGTAATTTTTTAACTTGGTTAAAATTGTGATATTTGAAGATTACATTAAAGCATAATTAGACATCAGTTTTTTTTAATTTTAATCTGTGAGTAGGTAATTCAGACGAACAGAGACTATTACGAAACTTCTGGAAAATGGACTGAAGTGAGCAGGCATGGACTTGCATAGGCGTGCAGGTCCCGACACATTTGAAGGAGGGAAGCATGACAGGCCGGAAAAATGGACCTTACTATGTATATATGTCATACTTATTTATGTAATTACTACTTTTGACGTCTACTTATAATTTAGATTATTAGTTAATTTTGGTCACAGAAGACCTGAAAGAAAGGTCGAAACATTGGCACTCCGTTATAAGTTTTAACTTAAATGTGTTTATTCCTCCTGATGGCATCCCAGACTATCTTCTTCATTGCATATTACGTACAGCCAACTAACTATACTATTTTTTTTTAAAAAGTGTTCTACAAGGTTAGATATAGTGTAAATCTTTCATTTCCCATTAATTTTATTTTACAGAAAAAAAATTATGGATATATGTATATATCTTAAATATATATAATTTATAGAATATTTAGGAAAAAAGTTACAAATGACAATTTTACAATACAATACTGAATCACAGACATGGAAATGTGCTAATTGCATGTTTAAAACTTTAAAATTATAATTAGCTAGTATATTAACACTGGATTTTTATGGAAACACTGCGATATTGCTGAATGGCCAAATATAAGGAAGGGTAAATGTAAATACTAGTATATAACATTACTTACATATCATTATCAAATACATATTTAATAAAATCGAAAGACTATTTTTTATTTATCAAAATATGTGTAAATGTGATAACAATACTGCTGAGCGAGCAGCGATAATATTAACTTCCTTAATTTAAAATGTAATACCTATACATAATGTACACAATACATATTAAAAGTAGACTTCACACATATACATGTAGCAAAGAGACAGTAAAGATTTCTAATAACTTTAATCTGGGAGTGTACTTGGTGAATATTGAATACAAATCTATGAGAAAATGTCTGATTAAATAGGTGGTATATGACATCAGGTACAGCTAAGCAAATAGAACAGAAATTACTAAAGAATTATATTAAAGTAAAGAAAAATCTATTTATATTTTTAATGTCTGAATATTTACAAAAAAATATACAAAAATAAATGTGTTTTAGAAGATGAAATATGGCATCTTGGCTTACTACAGTTATCCCTGAATGTGAATTTCAACAGGCTATTTCTTAACCCATTAAAAAGCATAGTTTAAATAAAAGTCATCTAAATTTAGTAATTTTTTTTTTTCATTTGGTAATTAAAGGGATGCTTACTAGTAATACAAAAATCTTATTTACACACACCAGGGAACTTCTTATTATAATTGACTGTTCAGACATAATTGAACATTTTTTTTTCAATTGAAAAATCAGTAAGTACCGAACATTAGATAAAAATCAAAAATGTTAAACTTGTATAAAATTAATTTTTAACCAAATAATTAAAAACCTTCTATGTCAATATACGTATCAAGTGCACTTTATTTAAGTTTACTAAGTTCATAATTAAAACATTTTTTATCCAGGCTTAAAAATTATTGAAAACCATGTGTAGAGTTTAATTGGATTAAAAAAAATAAAGATATAAAACGGTTCAACTAAATTATTACTACCAGATTAAAAATCAATTGTTTTTAAATAAAAAAATAAATTGTGTGAGCCTTGACTATTACAATTATTTAATCATAACTATAGGGTAACTCCTAGAACTCTTAAAATCAATATATTATTGCCTAGGTAAACTGCCTTATCACACGGAAAATCTTATCTGAAATATATTCAACATCAGCTAATAAATATTTATTTTAATTCATTGATAATCAGGGACCAGATTTTTATGCCATTGTGTATTTAGAAGATGTTTAAAAAAATTAGTTTTTCTTTAATTATTTTATTTTTTTTAACACCTAATGTTATGTCTTTGAAAACAAACAATGTTTCCTAATTATTTATAGAAAAAAAAATGTTAATACATCTGTTTTTCTTTCTTCAACAAGTCCTTATTTATTGAGTAGTAATTTAAAATAAAAAATAAAATTATATTTGATTTATTTTAACCATAAGTTTACATTAAAAAATATATGCTAATTTAAAAACTTTTTGCAACATAGGTATTTCAGTTAACTTTTAACAGCATAAAAATTCAGTATCTGATAACACATAAATTAGTCATTACATAATGATACCAGATTATTTTGTTTTAAAACACAATATTGACATATTACATCCAGTAGCTGATTATTATCCCAGTATAATTGCTATATTTTTCTAACAGCAACACAACCATGCAAAAGTGCAATTTATGTATGAGTAAAAACCATAGTTACTCCATTTATTATGATTTGTGAAACAAATTCTACTTGATTTAATCTTTCGACAAAAATCTATGTAATAGTATTCAAATACATTACAACGTATACAACTTTAATACACAAAAACATGATGTTTTTTTTTTTTTTTTTTTTTTTTTTTTTTTTTTACACATTTAAACTAATTTCAACAACAAGAGTGTAAATTACAATAATAATTAAGATAAAATATTTCTAGAACTTGAATTCATTCAAGTTAAGAATATCACAGCCTCAAAAGAGACTTCATATTACAAATTTAATAAAAGAGTGCATAATGGAACATTTATCAACTTTATAAATGATTAATAAAATGAAAAAAATTACTTGATACAAATAAGGAAAAAAAAAAAAAAAAAATTAAGGCAATGAAATAGTCTTTCTGTATTTTGAAATAATAATTTAGTTTTCATAAAATAAAGAAATGAGATAGGCCCAAGCAATTTTTAATAAAAGATAGCAGATATTAAATTATTCAAACAAGGATTGGATTATAATGATAAAAACTTCTAAAATTAGAAAGAAACATTAAATTATTAACTAGCCATCTCACATAAGGGGGAATCAGTCATAAAGTAACCATTTGATTTCAAGACTGAACTATTTGACTGCACAATTATTTAAAAAATGTAAATGTATATTTCTCATTAATACTAATGTATTATTGATTTAAACACAATGATAATTTTCCTACTTAAAAATAGTATAAAGTTCTCAAAAAATGACAATTAAAAAAATATATATATAAATATTTAGCAACCAATAATTCAATTTTGAACCAAGAAAAACAAATAGTAGCAACTATACTATTATAATAAAGAAAAATGATATAACATAAAACCACAGAAGCTCAGTTAAACAGAAAATAACGACACAAAGCTATGACTTTGGGCCATAAAAAATATAACAATGAACCCAGATCTTACAGGCACATACATAATTTTTTTTTTAATTTTAATCCTTGCGGCACCCTATTTTAAAAGTTCAAGCTTAAATAAAAAAGTTATACAAGTCTAGTGTTAATGCATTAGTTTACATGTTTACATGGTGGATATATAAACAATTATAACGAGATAATCAGAAAATATTTACAAACTATAATTTACACAAGCCAGTATAAACAATGCATATTTGCAACAATAAATCAATTCACAAAAATAATCTTAAGATATTTCATTTTAGCAATCAAAACTCAATATACATAATATTATAACTTCCATTAGCCACAAATAAAATAGAAATTAGATCAATAAAACAAAGAAAAATACAGCCTTAACATGAGGGAGAATATACAATAAATTAAAATTCAAATAAATGAAATGAAAGAAGCTCCACAAAAAACTAATGAAAGTGTATCATTGACACTATTTAGAACTAACACATGATGCAACTGGAAAAGTTACTTATTCTGGAAAGGATATTATACAGGATAAATGTTCTTAGGGACAAATAATTAAATGGGCATAATTTTTTTTTTTTTTTTTTTTTGTTATATAAAAAGTAGTTATTTCCACATTCTTTAGTTTCTCGGGCTTTGACTAAATACAGTCGAACATTTAATAAATGATTTTAACTAAACTTACAACTATGATGCTACCAATTACCAAGTTACAAAAATCATATTCAGCAAAATTTATATAATAAATCTAAACAATAAATCACAGCAAATAATCTTAAAAATATGATGTGATTCTAGTTTGAAATATATGAATAAAAAATGAATTATAGAATAAAATATATGACAGAAAGATAAAGAAATGTTTGATTAATATAGGTTGTCACACATCAATTTAAGTGCTGGATGCTAAAGAATAATTTGATGTCCTTTAGTATAATGCAAAATCTGAACAAAAATAACAAGCCTTGAAGTTAAATCTTTCAATAATAGTTTAAATAATTATCATACAAATCATATATTCTAAATATAAATGAAGAATTGAGTCATAAATTGAAATCAACAGATTTTTTTTTTCTAATCATGATCAGAGGTCTTGAAGCGATGACTATAAAATTCAATAGTATGTATTGTAATTTAATTTTTCTACTCAAATGACTCAGAAAGCAGACAGCACTTACAAAAATAATAGGTATATTTAAACAAATAAACAAAGGTTTAAAAAAAATCATATTTCCCACAACAAAATATTTTAAATAAACAATGTCATCTTATACAACACTTGTATACTTATATAGTTTCAATTTAATATTTGTTTAAGTATCCTAATAAATTTATAAGCAACATACAATTTTCAAAATTAATATATTGAGGCAGAGCAATTAATTGGTTCATTACTATTCAAAAGGTAAAACATAATATTGATTTTATTTCTCTATAAGTTATGTTTAACAATAAACAGCTTATTACAATAAACATGTAAATAACTTTAAATAAAGCTTAATGAACTCAACTATAACATTGTTAAGTAAAAGTTAAATTTATAGACTCCAAAACTGGTTCCATTTAGAAATGACAAATAGAAATCAAAAAGGGAAGTAGATTTTTTTTAAAGTATTTGAAATCATTTATTGAACAAATCAACGATTCCGAGATATTTCTAATATTTCCACAGTTTTTTGTATGTTTTTACTTTTCACCAAATACTATATCTTAAATCTTAAATATATCCAGATAACAAAAGGTCACATATTAAGAAAAAACGTTTACACATTACAAAATCATTTATTACTAATTGTATTATCTCTTATAACGAATCTCTGCCTCAGAATTTTGTTTTAATTTTTAACAATTAATTTTCATAAATCAGTTTCATAATAAACCATTAATACTGACAAGACTTCATATTTGAAATATAACATGTGATTTTTATCTAAACCTAAACAGGAATGTTTGCTATAATTAAAAAAAAAATTTATAAATTCAGATAATATGGACCTTAAGAATAGCAATTTCCTTCTTTGTTAACTACTTAGGCCTTTAAAATCACTCACAATGTTGAATTAAATGAATTGATATTCATATTTTATTAAAAAGAATGATTGGATACAATTTAAAAACTGAATATTTTAAATTAATTTAAGAGAAAAGTAGCATATGAGCACTTAGTGTCTAATTAAAAGATGTTAAAAAGAATGGTCTGGTAACCAAACTAAATATTTGGATTTCTTTGTTTAAATAGTACTGTTTCTTCAAAAATGAATTCCTTTAGAGTTTCCTTTGGTAGATCATCAAGTTCCATAGCGAATCTGAATGGTTCTTCTGCTACAGGCTGTAAATCAAAACAGAAACTCAGGGAATTGCTTCACCAATAGTAGTTATTTAAGATGATTTCATAACTCTACTTTTAGGAGATTAAAAAAAAAAAAGTACAGAGAAAAAATAAAGCAACTAGACCAGACAACTTACCTCATCAGCAGGATCATAATACTGCTCCAAATAAGGATGAGCGAGGGCATCATCTACTACTATCCTGTTGTGAGGATTAAACGTGAGCATCTTGTCGAGGAGGTCAAGAGCTTTTGGGTCAGCATTAGGAAACAATTTCGTCCATGGCACTTTAGGCTTGTAAGGTAGAGATTGAAGGTAACTTCGTGCCTAACGACAACAGTTTTATGTTATTAAGACATAAAAAAATCACCTCTCTAAAGGGTCACAAGAGCATACAATTTTTTTCAGTTAAAAATTTTAAACCAACTTTATTACCTTAGTTTCAGATTCTAGTTACGTTTATGCATATGTTTGATAAATTCAAAGTTCAACTCTAAGATGTATTTTGTTAAAGATATATTAGAACCTTAGTATGAAGTGAGTACCTGGAAAGCTACATGAAAATTGTTATGTGAAACTATTGCTCATCCTATTTCACATTTCCAGTAATGACATTGAAAACAACAAATTAATAAAAGTAGACAGTTTTTCCTCTAATTACATCATAAGGAATGTAATAAAGCTGCTTATAAAGTTCTAAAAAATTATTATTTAAGAATCTTAATTTAGGTCCACAACTAAATCTGGGAATATATCCTTAACCAGGCTTTAAATTAAAATTTTATGCTCATTTCTAGAGATTAAAACAGTATATAGTAGCAGTTTCTTCTTCTTTTCTTTATCTTCCTCCTTGTGCCATTAATTACCGTGGAGGGGCCTCAATCCAACGCTGCTAGGCCTCATGGTCCCTGCAGAGCTGCTTCAGTTGATGGAGCGTTCCTCCTCCTATCCTCTGGATCTATTCCTCATATAAAATCTGAGGCCTTCTGCTTTGTATCTTGCCAGTGGGTTGAGCTTCCATTGCTTTTCTAGGCTTTCGGTCCTCATCCATCCTACATACATGGCCGAACCACTTCAGCTGCCATTTCTCAAGTGTGATTTTTAGCACAGAGATTTTTAATTCTTCTCTAATCCTCTCATTTCTTATGCGGTCTCTTCTTATTTTTCTTGTGACCCTACATAGGTATTTCATTTCGGCTCCACTTATTCTGCTAATCTGCTTGTCCAGCATGATCCAGCTCTCGCTCCCGTAGATAAGGGTAGGGAGGTATATTGATTTGTAAATGTGGAACTTGGTTTCCTGCCTTGGTTGCCTCTCGCAATCCTATTTCCAATTTCCAAATTTATCCTGCCTTGTCTGTTCATGTTAGCCTCCAAGTATAGAAAGTTATCAACTACTTCAAGAACCTCACAGTTACATTCTACATTCATAGTCTCCTCCTAATCTCAGGACACGATCAGTATCTTACTCTTAAAGGCATTAACAGCCATTCCTTTTCTTAAAAGTTCCTCTTGCCATTCCAATAGGGCCTGCTGCAGCTTATCTTCTATTTCACAAATGAGAACAATATCATCTGGGTACAAGAGAGACTGGCTGAGTATTTTCCTCATGTTCTATTTCCCAATAACTGCTCAAGCCATTCGCCTTTTATAAATTTTATGAATTTCATCAATAAATACAATAAATAAGAGTGGACTCAGGCTATCCCCTTGTTGTTTGTCTACTTCTCTATCTATGGGAAAAGAAATAGATTCTATTCCATTAATCCATACCACTTCTTTTGAATTTGTATAAACGGATTTAATGGCAGAAACGAGATCTTTTGGGACATTTTTTGCAGCAAGAGCATTCCATATTTCTTGACGCGGGACCGAGTCACAGCCTTAAGATTCAGAAATGCTAGGTACTACATTTTTTTGTCTCTTTCCCATGCTTTTTCCAATATCATTCTTAAAGCAAAAATTTTTAGTTTCTATATAATCATCGTATTTTATTTAGGACCTTGAGTTTTCAAATTATTGAGGTTGGTGATCAAGAATAAATCAGAACCTTACTATGGAGAGAGTATCTGGAAAGCTACATGAAAATTGTGTGTGCAATGTGAAACTATTACTCATCCTATTTCACATTTCCAGTATTGACACTGAAAACCAACGAATCAATAAAAGTAGACAGTTTTTCCTCTAATTACATAATAAGGAATGTAATAAAGCTGCTTATAAAGTTCTAAAAAATTATTATATAAGAATCTTAATTTAGGTCCACAGCTAAATCTAGGAATATATCCTTAACCAGGCTTCAAATTCAAATTTTATGGCCATTTCTAAGGATTAAAACAGTTTGTACTAGCAGTTTTTAAAATAATTATTCATCGATCAGCATCTCATCAAGTCTGTGTGATTGATACAGGTTACTATATTAATAAAAAGCCTCTGAAGGATACTCTGCCATTAATTTTTTTTTTTTGCTTTTTCTAAGACCCTATGAATTAAAAAAAAACAACTAAAAATTATACAGGGTGTCCTGAATTTAAATGGCAAAACTTCAGGAACTTATAGGGGACCGAAAAACTAAGACAAAAAGTCCTTTAGAGATTTGATCGTTTTTTGCTTAGTTTTAGAGAAAATAGCAAAAAAAGAAACAAAACAAAAATTTTACAGGTAGCGATTATCACCTTTCAAAGTTCGTCAGGCTAGGCAGTGAGTTGTTTACATTTTGGCATTCTAGGATTATAACTCCTAAATCAGTCTTGAGTCAGTTACTCAGATATTTTTGTGTGAATAGCATCAGCCACAATGCTGCATACATATTCTAATGTTGAATACGCTGATATGATTTTTGTGTATGATTTCTGTAAAAGTAATGCATTAGAAGCGGTATGGGAGTATTTGCGCCGATTTCCAAATAAAAGAGAGCCTAATCGAGGAGTCTTTTCGCTAACTTTTAATAGACTAAGAGAGACTGGGTCATTCTTAATACGTAATGAAGGCGACCAATCCCAGGCAGCAATAAGAGCAGATTATCGGAGAAGAAATTGTGTCCAAAGCCACTTCGATACAATCCTGAGACTAGCATCCGAAGAGCATCTGCTGCATTAGCAATATGTCGAACTTTGAAAGGTGATAATCGCTACCTATACCATCTTCCTCAAGATTATGTCAAGAGATTGAATTTTAGTAACTGGTTTCTTGATGAAATTCGTGATGATAAATTATTTCCATTAAAAATTATATGGACCGATGAAGCTACCTTTACAAGAGGAAGAATTCTTAATCAAAGAAATTATAATGTATGGGCTCTTAAAAATCCCAGAGCTATTAGAGAGAAAAGGTTTCAGCATGAATTTGCTATTAACGTTTGGCTTGGAATTTGGAACGGATTACTGGTGGGACCATATTTTTTACCTGGAAGATTGAATGGTATCACATTTACACATTTTTTGGAGAACGACTTTTCTAATTATTTAGATGACATTCCCTTACAGCAGCAGATTGAAATGTGGTTCCAACACGATGGATGTCCAGCTCATTATAGCAGAGTTGTTCAAGCTTGGCTGGATATAAATTATCCACAACGATGGATTGGACGTGGAGGAGTAGTATCTTGGCCACCCAGATCACCTGATAAGACACCCACAGATTTCTTCATATGGGGAATCTTGAAGCAGAAAGTTTATTCGGTGTCAATCAACTCAAGAGAGCAATTAAGAGACCGAATTATAGATGTAGTGCACCAAATATCATCAGAGCAATGTTCAGCAGCAATTTATCAAGTGAGTGCTAGATGTAATGCTTGCATTGGTGCAAGAGGACAACATTTTGAGCAATATTTACGTTAAAAAGAACATAACATAAATATAAATGTAAATAAATAAGTATAAAAATGAAAAATTGTTTTGTTTCTATTTTAGCGATTTTCTCTAAGACTAAGCAAAAACGAGCAAATCTCTAAAGGACTTTTTGTCTTAGTTTTTCGGTCCCCTATAAGTTCCTGAAGTTTTGCCATTTAAATTCGGGAAACCCTGTATATCAAGGATATCTCACTGACCTACTCTGTAAAGATTGGTCAATAGCCATAGGGAAATCCCAATAAATTTTTAAATTATAGACTGCAACTACTGCTGCCTTATTGTATTCTATTAAAGTGTGTTTGTTCACTTAAAAGTTTTATCTTTATTGTAATAGGTAGAGGAATAATTTAGGACATACTTCAAGTTGATTCGATACCAACTTACTCTAACAGAGATGGCATAAGCCATATAAGCAATTTTAAATTATAAAAAGTCTTAAAGAATTATTTAATCATATGATAGAATATCAATACCAAAGTCATCAACAGTTTACTCAATCACCAAAAAACCTGTAGCACTACAACCCATGAAGGGTCTCGGGTTCAGTACTTAGGTAGGCTGTACTGTTTCTAAGCCAACGGTTGTGAAAGGAGGTGATTTGGCCAGAATTCACGCTCAACCGCCAGGTTTTTCCCCAATTAAGGGTACCCACTTTTTAAGAGGCTGGGTGGGCCCCAGGAGGGTCTCCCGATCTCGAATTCGATCCACGACTGAATTAACAGAATATAAATATTCTGCCTTCAGTCGGACTCGAACTCGGGCCCGGGAGCATGGTAGTCAAGCGCCTTACCCACTGAGCTACCGCGCCTCCCTTACTCAATCACCAAAAGGGGGAAAATAAAACTTTAAATATAATTATCACCTTTTCATTGATAATGCATTCCAAATCTTCATGGGTTGGTGAACCAAGCACCCCAAGAATGTGGTTTAACTGATCCAAATAATGTTTTCCAGGAAATATAGGCCGGTTGGATAGCATTTCTGCAAGTATACAACCAACTGACCAAATATCAATAGATTTAGTGTAGCCCTAAAAATAAATGAAAAAAAAAAATCAGTATTACAAAACCCCAAAAAATTGTTATGATAACAATAAGCATAATAAAAAGACAAAATTATAAATAAATTTCTATTACCTTAGAATTCAACATTATTTCTGGGGCTCTATACCAACGTGTAGCAACATATTCAGTAAGGAAACCAGTGTGATCATGATCTGGATCAGCTACTCGAGCAAGTCCAAAGTCGCAAATCTAAAACACAATTGCCGTAGAATTTTTTTTTTTTTTCATCGATTAATACTGTTTCATGAATCATGATGTTTCTTTTAATGTTATAGTCAGTGGTTTTAATACTTTAATCATTAGTGAAAAGATAAATGTTTTGAAACTAGAGTATAGAAAAAATAGTGATACTTATGATTCAAAACTGAAAAGGTGTAGGCAATAGTTCAAATAAAATATATTAATCATTTAAATAATATTTACATCCCATAATCAGTATTAAATTAATTAATCAATGGAGTTAAGTGAATAAGGTTATTATCATTAACATTCTTGTCCGGCTGTTTTCTTTCTGAGACATTTTTGGGATAAGATAGATTTATCACTTATCTTATAAGTGTATATATAAATCTTATATCCATAGATTTATATGGACCTATCTACTCTGAGGGAGAGTGGAGCATTAGGACAAACAATGAACTAAGAACATGATATGACCATTAAAATATCGCGAATGTTGTAAAAAAAGAGAAGGTTGATTATAAAAAAAGGTGGCCTGGTCATGTGGGACTTATGGAAAGTGACCCAAGGAAACAGCTTTATGAAAAGCCAGGAGGTGATTGAAGATGAGGTCATCCTAAAATAAAATGGTTGGATGATGTAGAGGAGGACTTACAGCAATTAGAAATCAGAAGATGGAGGAATGTTGCTGCCGAAAGACCAGCTTGGCAAGCAATCTGTTATAAGGCCGCCTTGGAGGGCAGTAGCACCGAATATAATAATAATAATGATAAAAGTATAGTTGACTGGTATGATGAATGGAGAAGAAGAAGATCAGGGATGCAGTGAAAGAGGAACACCACGTCTACCTAGCTGTTCTTACCATTTCACATCAGTCATCGTCCTTCTCCTCACAAGTGTGGTTCAGCGGCCCTGAAGAAGACCTGCAAAGCAGGTCAAAACTTTGGCATGTATTAAAGAATTTCTTCTTAGATGTGGTGTTCCTCTTTCACTTTATCCCTCATCTTCTCCTTCATAATAATAATAAACATTCTTGACAGATAGTGGTGTCAGTGTTAAATCACAACATTGTGTGTGTGTATATTCCTATATCATTATTTTTATTGCATGCAATATTTTTTTAGAAAAAATATACCTTCAAATCACATGTAGTGTTTAAAAGAAGATTACTGGGTTTCAAATCTCTGTGTAGAACATTTGCAGAATGAATATACTTTAGTCCTCTCAGGATTTGATAAAGAAAGTAACAAATGTGGTCATTACTTAACCTCTGAAAAATAATAATGTCATTAATTGTTAAAATTATCTACTTTGTATACAATTGTAAACTTATTAGTTCAGCCAAAAAAGCGTAAGTGCAGAGTACCTTAATAAACTAAGATCTGGGAAGGTAAATTATTCACATTTACTTTTCCTACCTCTACCTTCCAGTCCTACCTTATTTATATTTTATATGGTTTACTCCCTTAAGTTAAGCAATCCAAATTAGGATTTTGTTAACTAAATCCTTAAAAGACTTGAGTTAGAAAGTAATAAGGGAAGAAAATAAATGCCTAATTCAATAATTTTCTTCATCACAAGAAAATTCAAAGAAGCAAATAAGGATGAATTTTGAGGGATAAGGTGTTGTGGAGAGGTAGCACTTTACCAATGGTCAACATGACACACAGACGTCTTCCTTCAACTAATTAACAAACCTGATGACTTTCTTTAATTCAACTCATGCACCTGGAAATCAACTACCACCCAAGAACTTTTTTTTTATTATTTTTTATTTTATTTTATTTTTTAAAATTTACTTTAAAGGTTTTATTTTTACCTCTAATAGAAATCACAATAAAAAAATTTAATGCAATATACAATAATCATGGCATGGGTTAGCATGAGGGAGACAGCACCCATTGGTGCATACTCCTTCAACAACTAATAAAACCTTCAACTAATTTTAAGAGTTACATAAGGAGATCTCTCATCCAGCTCCTCTTTATTTGACATTGTGCAACATTAGATATTTCTTTTGTTGCTATATTTTGTGTCCATTTAATTTATCATAAAATTATTTGTAATCCTTCTGAATGTGATTAGAGACAGTCGGGATACGTGTCTGTATGTAATATTTCATTAGAAATGTAGAGAGGGGAGTCTGTTATTAGTCTTAAAAATTTTGATTGAAATGTTTGAATTTTCCGAATGAGTCTTTTTAACAGGCCTCCCAAGACTTGGAGGAATCTACCACAGGCCAATTGAATTTGACTAAACTGTATACTCCTAGACCTGAAGTTGACCCTAGAGCATTTTACACTACCTATTAATTACTTAATTAAGATGAAACTTCAAGAAAGCCAGATGGAAAACATTCACTGATCTCCTGGATCAGAACACTATCAACATAACATCAAGGATGGTAAACATATCTGCCCAGAGTTTTGCCACTACCCTGTTACTAACAGAAAAAGAAAAAATAACTAAAGATTGTAGAAAGTGATGTAAGCCATACTAGGTGGAGGAGCTTGACTTACTAGAAAACAGTGTTCAACAATAACAAGATAAGGCAGAAAGATTTAGATGTCTATTCACAATAATGTTCAATGCTACATGAAGCAACATCAAAACTATGCTAAGTGACTCAGAAATCCATAAGAAGACTTGGAGTGAAAAAACTGAGGACATCAGCTTGGACAGAGTAGAAAGGAAATGTTGGAAACTGGCGAAATCACTCTCTGGTGATGCAAACACAAATGATCTCTTGGTTGTGGAAAAAAAGGGTAGCCGGTTCCGAATTTTTTTTCTGATAGAACAGAAGATATTCTAATTGACCATATTTATCAGATATACAAATATTAGCTGCAAGGCAAAGAAAGAAGAAAATAAAAGAGACTCTCCAGACAGCGAAATCCAAGGAAGAAGAGCTAGACCAACCGTTGACCATACAAGAACTCTATAATGTAATCAACAATCATGATACTAAAGAATGCACTCAGAACCAACAGTTTAATGAATGATTTCTTCATCAATCTGGAGTAAAGAAGCATCTCCTCAAGAATTTCAGTACTAGTTGGAATTTAGGAAAAGCACCTGAAGCCTGGAACGGACGAGTCATTATACCAATACTGAAGAAAAGTAAACTAAAAAATTACCAACAGTTTCCGGCTAGGGGTAAAGATATGGATAGATGGTCTATTCCTAAAACCTGACAATATGTCTCAGTAATTATCTTATGGATTGGAGAGCAAGAGTCACCTCAAAAAATGTAAGGAGCAAGTCAGGGGGGAGTCCTGAACTCCCTCTCCAGAAAAAAAAAAAAACCGTACTTCTACAACCCATGTTGGGTCTTCTTGGGTTCAGTACTTAGGTAAGGAAGTACTGTTACTAGGCCAATGGTTGTGAAAGGTGGAGGTTTGAACAAATTATGCTCAACTTCCCGGTTATTCTCCCCAATTAACAGTACCCACTTTATAGAGGCTGGGTGTGCCCCAAGAGGGTCTCCCGACCTAAAAGTCTAAGCACGGCCAAATTAACAAAACATAAATTTACTGGTTTTAGTAGGACTCGAACTTGGGTCCGGGGACTTGTAATCAAGTGTTTTACCCACTGAACTACTGCACCTTCCCATGAATCCAATACTGTTTTTTAATTTCAGAACCAGTAACTAAGGATTATAATATTATAATATCAATCTTAACCTATGATATTAAAACAATAATTAAATTATGATCCATGAAATTTGATATTTTTAGACAGATCAGCCACATATGGTAAGGAAGATATACATATGTTGTTTCATGCAAGAAACATAATTGAGAAAGCTTTTCCAACTGCATTTACTTCTTCAATGAAAATGAGCAGGAAGCTATCTATGAAGCATCTAGATACCTAGGGACAGTGAATAGAACCAAGAATTCGAAAATTTTGTTCCTCATAGATTTTTCAATGTTGCAATCACTAGGGTTGAAAAGGGGTAAACATTTTAGAAAACTGTCTAAGGACCTGGCCATGCACATGGAAGTCATCCTACAATGATTCTCTAGATGCTGCAAAATCGCTGGCAATGACAGCTTCAAGGAGGGAGCTTCATGTCTGCAGTTTAACCATACCTTCACCTTGAAGATATAAAAACACTTAACAAGGCCACTACTGGCCAGCAAATATGTGAGATCCACAACCATGACCAAGAACATGCCATTCACCAATTCACTCAACTAGAGCAATTTATCACCTTCCCATTACAAATGTGCCACAATGGGTTCAGAACCCACTTTTTCAGAAATTTCCATATTGGCTCCAGTCCTCTCTGCAGTTTTATGGAAGGTGAAAAAAAATATCTTTTAATCAGCAAAGGGTAAAAAATCTGGTGCTCTCTGGCTGAGGTGCAGAGAAAGTTCTCTGGGAGTCTGAAGAACCTCTCAATCCTCATTATAACCTCTATAGGTAGAAGATACAGTAAGATAGATTTTAAGATAAAATTTGATAAAGAAGTAAATATATAGGCTAATTATAATATATTCAGTATAAATCTGGTATTACACATTGACGATAAAACTGGTGTAAAGTCATTTTATTTTGGATAAATAATTATATTTATTTTACAATATTATAATATTCATGGTTTAAATATTGGTTAAAGATATTAATAATTAATTTAGAAGTAAAAAAAATAAGAAAACCAAAATGAATCCTACCACAAGTGATAGGTTATGCATTTCAACATCTGTACCAAATTAAAATTTATTAATTTATTCCTGTTTGGCTTAATATTTGTGTTTAATACTTTTAAATAATGTGAATAAGACAGGAAGGGTGGTATATCAAAAGATTACCAACTTATTGAGGCCAGACTGGGAAGGTCAAGGTTAATTTCATTCGCCCATAATGAAATTAATGGTACCCTCAAAGGCCAAAGATAAAGCACATTGGCCTGGGTGAACCTAAATACTGCTTAAACAAGATTGGTCATAATGAACTTATTTATGAAAGGCACTGGGAGTTTAAAGTAATTAAGATATTAACTTGAATAATTTTTAAATAAAAGAATGTCTTACTTGGGTTTTGAGGAGTTTATAAAGATCTGTTTCCATGAGACACTGCACAATGTAAACATCTTTCATTTGATCAATAGTAGCTGCCCTCAAAATATCTCTTATATCTATAATCTGTAAAGAAAGCAGTTAAAATTTGTTATTTCCTATATATTTTTTAAACAATCTTATAAATATTTCTTAAATATCTGATTATATCAATATTATTTAATATACATATATGCTAAAAAAGGTATGACAGAGAACAAGTTAAAAATTGAAATTAAGCAGTGTTTTGGTAGACATTTATTTATGAATCTACTAAAAATATAATGCTTTACTATTGATACCAGTTAAAATCTGATGAATGGTGAAAAGAAAAATCTATTAAATGATTAATTTGAAATCTCAAGTATTGTAACTAAATCCTTATATTTAATTATTAATAAATATTTAATCAATAAATCTATTGTATCTTGAAACACAAAGCACCAATGTACGAAATTTCAAAATTTCTGTTGAATGGATGAATAAATTCAGGATAAGATATAAAGTGATTAAAAGGGCCAAAGTTCTCCCAATATTAGATTACTGGAAACATTTTGTCAAGGCCAATGTTACTTTAAAAAATTGAATTTGTAACAATTCTCAAACTTAAATTGGATTTCCTGCCATTTGACTAAAATGGACATTGGCCCTTTTTGTTTCAATGTTCAGAAATAATTATTAACATTAATTAGAAATCCTTATTATTAACAAAAATAAAAGACTTAAAAAAAGTCTTTATTTTTGGAAATCAGATTTATCAAGACTTACATTTTCATGTTTGAACCTTGTCAGGATTTTGATCTCCCTCAACGTTCGCTGGCAATATGTCTGGTGTTCGAAAGGTGATATCTTCTTTATTGCTACCTTAGTCTTAGTGACGTTGTCATAAGCCGATCTGCAAAAACATAAAAATCAAAATTATCTCAACTAATAAAAATTAAACATTTCGTTAGTTTACCATTCAAATTAACAATTCTTATATAAATCTTTCAATTAAGCTCGATCAGAATTTATAGGAAATAGACCATTACGAATAGATACTAAACTAACAACTCATTAAATAGATCTGGCAAGAGTACAACAAATTATTTATTGTTTATGGATATACAATTTAATCATTTAAAATAGAAAAACCGGAATTATATATTGGTATTATACAATTATTACATATCTTGCATCTCAAAAAACCATTATAATCTTTTAATGAGTGTTTATTATTTTTCTTGAGCCCTTTGTCCTAATTATTCCCCCAGATTCCCAAAATGTATATTTTAGGCTAAACAAAAAATCAAGTTTAGTCTTATTCAATGCAGAATATAATAAACTAAGCATCAGGTATTGAGATGTTTAACAATAAAACAAAGAGTGAAAAGTAATATTATGGTAAAATATAAGAAATGATTCTAAAAGTTTCTTGGGTTCTTTTAAGGCTAATGAGTTTAGAAAAGAATCCTTTAATTTGTTTATTCGAACAATGAATCTATGACTGGCACTGCATAAAATGGAAGTTATCAAGTCCAAAGTGTTTGAACATTTTAAAGGAAATAGAAGAGTCAATGTTGCAGTAAATGATCTATACTATACCATAGCTATACCATAAAAGACTTGCGGCGCTTGAAGGTAAAGTTTTAAATGAGATAGCAGAAACTTTAAGTGTTATTATCAAAATTTGTACAAATAGGCTGTAACAAAACTTTCGTTTTATCTGTCATCAGCAACATCACATTTCATTCTGTTAGTAGTAGCCTTGACACCTATCGCTGGGCAGTTCTAATACTGATGGGCAACTTGAATTCTTTATAAATGCTCTGTATTGTCTAAGTGCAGGGTTGGTATTGATCAATACTTTATCGATAAGGATCAAAGTAGATATGCGATGCGATATTAGCCCCAGGTTAATGTAAAAAAAAATGTTAAAAGTTTTTAATTAGAGCAGACTATCGTGCGGCAGTGTGTACGTGGAATGAGAGACAGATTCAGACTGAAAGGAAAGTATAAATGCACATTTAAATTACAACATTATTTTCAAAATAAAGTGTAACAATATGTCATGTAAATCCAATACAAAAGCTCAAACCGCACGCAACCACGTTTAAAACTAACGAAGTGTAAAACATCTAGCAATGTGACATAAGACCGAAACAATATTTGAAAAATCTATAAAAAACTTCCTCGTACCCTCTAAAAAAAACAAAAAAAAAAAAACATAATAAAGATTCATTTTAAAAATGAAGAACTGTGTCATTCTAACGTAATTGACTCCTGGAAAAGATATCACTAAGAAAAATAAATACAAAATAAAATAAAAAACTTTTTTAAGGGTTTTTAACTATTTGTGATCTTTCAGTTAAGATCATTTCAATGTTACGCTCAACTTAACTATTCAGTTCAGGCAAAATAAATTATAATTTTTAAGGAAGGCATTTGGTTTACATTTTTTAATCCTACCTTAAGGGGCTGTTTAAAATACTAAAATAAAAGAGGATTACTCTGTGATTTGCACTTTTATTAATACGTAATTATAAATTAACTTTTAAGTCATGATAAATATGGATAACCAGATATCGGTCGATTTGAAAACCGGGAACCACATGTCGTACCACATATTAAAATATTTTTTATAATTGAATATAAGTAAATTTTATCATCAATTTTAAGCTCTATATAATACGGTAACATTGTAACCTCTCATGTAGAATGACGCTCGCCACATATCGGTCAATTTTCAAACTTCAAAGTTATCCACATATTATAGCTTTAATAATAAACTAATTGAAAATCGGTGGATTTATTTTTGCTAAACCTTCCTGGAGCTTTAAAGATGGCGTGGTCAAATTTCGGTACAGTTTGGTTCAATAGTTTTCGTGGTTAGTGGAAACAAACGAAAAATGGCTTTTATATAATAATATAAATTAAAAAAATTATTTTAAATAATAATAATTTAGAAATCTTAAAACAAATGTAGTCGATATATTAGAAAAATAAATATTGTAAACTTTCGATTATCCATTTGTATATGATCCAATTTGTGGATTATGCACGGCCTTACTTAAAAAAGGAAACCTGAAAAATAAGATTATTTTTTTTCCAATTATCATTTAATTTTTGTTTTATTACTCATTACAAACAGGAGAATATGTTAGGCAATTAGCTATATAATTGAATGTTTCAGTTTCATATTAATGTCCTGAACGAAAGTAAATAAATGTATACGTTTGTTGATTCACGAATTAATTTTTAAAATTTTAATTGAAATTCAACAAATAAAAAATAATTATACTATTTTATATCCTTCTTCAGCTATTTCCTGAATTATCTGATGAATCTGTGCTGTGGCTACCATGCTATCAGATTCAGGGAATAGTTGAACGATAGTTTATTATACTTATGTTCAAATGCATAAAATAGAGAGGAAATAAAAAATGATAATCGAATTCACAGGTAGTCCATTAATCACATATCGCACATTATTTCAAAAGTGACACGACTCAAAAAACTGCACTAAAAAAAAAATAAGTCAAATAGTACAGTCTATCATGAAATATCGAAAGTGTACCTAAATTAGCTTTTGATACCAACCGCAAGAAAGACCTGTGGGATTTGAAGCTAATTTGATATGTTAATTTGCCATTTCATAAAAGACTATTGAACTTAAGAGGTGTTTCTTTAAAATCTGGAGAATCAACAGAGGGCGTAGTTTGTTCCGTCGGTGCGGCTCTGGGAATTAAACTCAGCGTTGAAGACTTATCCAAGTTGAAAGGAAAAGACAAAGAAAAGAGGATCCTCGGCTACCGTCAATCGTAGTGCGCTTTGTCCGCCAGATGACCAGAGACGAGGTTATTCGCCTTCAAAAAGTAAAAAGAGATTTTAGCACAAGACACCTCGGTTGGGAATCGGACGAAAAAATATACGTCGGCGAAGAGATGACCCCCCGGTAACCGGCTGCTTTACTGGCTAGCGAGGCAGAAGAGGGAGGCTGGCAAAGTGAAGTATGTATGGTTTGCGCGAGGAAGGGTTCGCTGCCGGCGCACAGTGGAGTATGTACCATTTATTTAAGGCCAAAAGTCCAAAAAATAAATTGTACTTCAGAACATTACAATAAATATTTCCTGGTAGCTTAGGATTGTTTACATCGAAATATATTTACCTCGTTCTTTGTTATCCACTTCCTCCGCGAGGAAACTAGCCTAAATCCAGGAGTTAGGTACGCTGCATGTACACAGTTGCTTTTGCTGAGTTGTAAGATGCTTAAAGATGTTGTGATTTCTGTGGAATCAATTTAGCAATTGATCTGAAATTTCTCTACAAAGCTTAGAAAGGTATGAATTTCTCTGTGATAACTAGTTTTTAGCAAGTTTTAATATCATCATGGCTAACTTGTAGTTCTTTTGATATCGATGTTTAAACAAAAAAAATAGACTTGTTTACAAGAATAAAAAAGATTATGTTGTACTGTCGGGCTTTGTCGGGCAGATATTTTTGCATTATTGTAAAGTTCAATCCTTCTACTTGTTATACCGCAAAAAAAATCTCACCCCAACACCCCCCCAATTTTTTAATGAATGAATAAAAATACCCCTTAAAGTGAATTGTTTGATATCCAAGTCCTGTGGAATCCATTTAACGAGTGATCTGAAATTTCTCTACACAGTTTCGAAAAATATGTATTTCTCTGTGACAACTAGTTTTTAACAAGTTTTATTATAATAACGGTTAAGGTGTAGTTCTTTTGATATTGATGTTTGAACAAAAAAATTGACTTGATTAAAAGAATAAAAAAGATTATGTTGTACTGTCGGGCTTTGTCGAGCAGATATTTTTGCATTATTGTAAAGTTCAATCCTTCTACTTGTTATACCGACAAAAAAATCTCACCCCTCCTGTTTTTAATAAACTTCTAAAAATACCTCTTAAAGTGAATTTGTTGATAACCAAGTAGGTGTTTAGCGTGCAATAAGTAATTTTAAACTTTTTCAAGACGTGTAATGAAAATAATATAGTCGTAATTGGTTAAAGAAACATTTTAGATATTTAAAATTTAAATCCTTAGAATTTTTATCATAAAATAATTGCCTAAAAAACGATTTTATGTGTATTTAACTATGCACGTAATTAGTGTCTTACTAAAGTTATACACAGTTATTGAGAGACTAATCTTCAATTTTCGTAGTAATTTCTAATAGTTTACCATTTTAAGTAACTTATTTGATCTATTACATAATTATATGTCTTACTATTTGTTTGTGACGTCACACTGCGGCATTAATAAAAAAAAATCAGTCTGTCGTCAGAAGATCAGTAAACCATATAATATTGTATTTTTTTCTGTTTCACAAAGATTATTTCATTTTTTAGTGTTTTTTGTTATCTGGCTTCATTTTTACATGTAGTGAGAGATTGAAAAATGTTGTATGCAATTAAAATAGTGTATCTATTTTCCCATTACATTATTTACATTCAGGTTTTCACCATTAAAATTTATTACGCAAATAATGTATTTAGTATTTGCAAAAGCTAGATATTAAATTGCCATATAACTTTCAAATGCCTTGAACATTTTCCCGACGTTTTTCAAATTTCCTGATTTTTCCAGACATTTCCCTAATTTTTGTCAAAACGTATAATTTTTTATATTTAATTAGTCTGATATATTTCAAGATTGTTGATAAAATGCTTTAAGTATTCCACAGTCACAAAAAAATAGTTAAATAGTTTTGGCCAGAATTTCATGGCCAATACTCCACTGTGCGGCGCACACTGGGGCCATATATAGGGCGCTCGCGCTCAAAACTCCAAAATGCGGTTTTTTCGTTTTATAAATTTATTTTAAATAATAAAATAAAAGATAAAGTTATAATTGAATTAAAAAAGGCATAGTTTTTTTATTAATGATAGGTTTTAATTTAATAAAATGCATTACTTTTAATAATGCACTTATATTATAAATTTAATAAAAAACTTTCTTTGGCAGAATTATCTTAATGATAAACAAAATGTGTAGAACTACAAATTGAACAATTTAATAAAACATAAAAGCAATAAAATTTACATAATATGTACCATAGTATACAAATAATAAAATGTTGTAGGTACAAATATTTCGCACAATATCTACAGATAAAACAATAAAATATGTTTATAAACAAATAGCATTTAACATATTTTAAGTATCAATCATATTTTTAGGATTTTAATTAATGAATAACTATGTAATGTTTTTTTACATGATGTCTTTAAATTAGTTACCTATTTAATATTCACGTAAATTTTGAAGAATCATTTCAAATTTTAATATTGAATCAATTTTAGTTTTACCTGATGCCCTGAAAAAAGTTTATTATGGGTCTAATCAGAATTATCGGAATCCGTAATATATAGCTAGATGTAATGTGACATGCAATGTTGTTTAAGGTAGATGGTTCAATTGTTAACATGCCACAAACATCGGGGTCGAATTAATATTAATTAATTTTGTTTTTTATGTTGGCATTTTTCTGAGGTTAGTTATCAATTATCAGATATTAGATTAGGCTAGTTATTAGATAATAGCAGCCGATTAAAACCGTCATTAATTTTATGAAGTCTAGAAGTCTTCCTAGTAAATTGTTCACCATAAGCCTTAAAATCTTTGTTACGGGCCTTTCACTAAATTCAAAATTTTCAATATCTTGATGTTGCGCGAAGGAATTACCCTTTCGCTTTCACATTTATTTATACAAGAGATTCTATTATCATATTATAATGACAGTTTTGCAATTCCCTAGCGCTAAATTGAATTAATCAAATTCAAAGATTTAGGCTTCAAATTTTAAAATTTAAACATTTATTTTCAATTTCGTTCATAAGATTTTATTTATTAGTGTTTTATAGTACATACCTGTTTAATTCTAGAAGTTTTTCTACTAAATTTTTTCCTGTAAGCCTTAAAATCTTTGTTGTGGGCCTTTCATTAAATTCAAAATTTTCAATATTTTAATTTTGCGCAAGGGAATTGCACTTTTGCCTTCACATCTATATTTACAAAGGCTTCTATTATCATATCACAATGACAGTTTTGCAATTCCCTTGCGCAAAATTGAATTAATCAAATTTAAGTTTTAAGAATTTAAATTTTGAATTTCATAGTTAATATTTTATTTATTAATATTTTATATATATACCTTCACTTGAACACCACATAGTATGACTTGAAATATAAAACTTTAAAAGAAAAAAAAATTAGCGTATTGAAATGGTTTGCACTTTACAATCGACTGAATTATGCTCTCTAATAATCCGCGACATAAAACGGATTAAAACATAGAAAGGAAACAAACAGAAGTGAGTGTTGTTTACTAATTGATTTGCCATATTATGTAGATTATTTTAGCCACAAAAAAAAGTAGAAATACCCAAAAATCAAAAATCGAGTTTTGAGCGGTGTTAGTGAGGAGATGGCCCCAGTGTGCGGCGTGACGATGGTCAACCGGTTATGATAATTAACAAAGAAGAAGATTTGGAAGCATTTAATTGACTGTTAACCCAAAAAATTATTTTTTTGTTTTTTATATTAACTTGTTTAGCTTTTTGGGATTTATTATAGTGGTGTACATTTTATTATTGCTCACATTTATTTAAAAAATAATTATTTATTCTTTAAATTACATATTTATTAATGATATTTTTTGTTTTATCATACTTTATCTATTATTATACGCCAACATAAATTTGGCAGATTTCGTTTATTTTTTATTTGAGATTTTCTATCAAAGATTATTTCATTGTTCTGATAGTACATATAATGTATATTACCTTTTAGGAATTGTACCTTGCTTTTCCTCTCCAAATATCCCCTTTGCTCCCATTTTCCTCTGTAGCTTATCCTTTATTCAATCAATATGAATAACACCCTGTTGACCTGTTTTATTAACTCCCAATCTCTTTCTGCACATTTCGATGAATTTCATGATTATATCCTTCATAATTTTTACCATATTGTTGCTGTCTCGGAAACCTGGCTCAAACCATATATTCCCTCCTCATCGGTATCCATTACTAATTATATCCTCATTCGTCATGATCGGGCGGAACGGACTGGTGGTGGCGTTGGTTTGTTCGTTCATGACAGTCTGAGGGTTAAAATCCTTTTCAAATCTCCGTCAACTGATATACCTCACCTAGAATATCTTTTCACAGAAATTTCTTCTCACTTTTTTACCCTCCTCTATGTCATAGTATACCGTCCTCCTCAAGTCAAATTTGACTTAACCTTCAAATCCTCACTTTTTACCTATGTTCCCGCTTACAATAACATAGTAATAGCCGGTGATTTTAACACAAATCTCCTTTCCGTTTCTCCTGATAAATCTTATTTGATAGACCTAGCTTATTCTCTTAATCTATTCATCGTACCTTTTGAACCTACTCACCATACTCAGTTTTCAGACACTTTACTTGATTTATTTATTTATAGTTGATTCTTCTCAAAATTTACTTTCCTTTTCACAAAATCCAATATCCTTTCTCTCTTGTCACGATCTTATCCAAATCTCCAACAATATTTCCACACCTATGATCCTCAATAAAAAAATTTCCTGGCGCAATTTCAGTTCCTTAACTCCAGAAAATATAAACCCTCTACTAGACTCATTATCCCTTTCTATTGAACCAATCTATTCCTCCCACTCTATAGATGAAATGTTGGAATGCCTTTCATCTAATCTAAGATGTCTTAATCATCTAGCACCACTCAAAACCTCTACCTTCCGACGTTTACCTGCTCCTTGGATTAATCAAGAAATTAGAGATCTGATGAAAAGAAGAGATGCAGCTAGAAGGCGCTTCAGGCGTTCCAGATTTCCTGATGATTACTCCACTTTCAAATCCCTTCGAAACCTCACCCAGTCTACCATGCGACGTGCCAGGGCGCAGTATTTTCGTAACATCCTATCCGAAGAAGCTCCAGATTCAAAATCTAAGTGGAGAATTCTAAGGAAGTTTTCGGTTACGAGTTACTCTTCCAGTACATATTATCCTGTGATAAATTTACTTTACTAGAAGTGAAAATTTTTATTTTTGTATAAGTTATCTTTAATTTTATTTAAGCCCCTTTTTTTTTTTTTTTTTTTTTTTTTTTTTTTTTTTTTTTTTTTTTTTTTTTTCTTCATTTTTGTTATTGTAAACAATTTATTTTATTTTCATTTTTTTTGGCTATTGAGGAAAATTAAGTTAAATTATGGGAGAGCCTCCGGATCCTCCCGATTTATCGAGTCCAAAGACAAAAAAAAGAAAGTGGGCTCGGGGCCGAATTAAATTTTCCCCCCGACAAAATCTTTCCCCAAAATGTAGAAAAATACTTTCCTACATATTTAATAGCGAAACGTACAGATGATGAAGATTTCAAAAAAACATCACCCTTCTTTATTCAAAAAGTGATTTTTAATCTGGTTGGAGATGTCAAAAATGTTAAAAAATTGAGAGATGGATCTCTTCTAATTGAAACTTTAAATAATAACCAAACAAACAAGCTCTTATCTTGTAAAGACTTCGGGGGTCAATATCCAATAGAAATAACGCCACACAACACATTAAATTACAGTAAAGGGTAATACGGTGTTATGATTTTCAATATATGGAAATTGAGGAAATTAAAAAAGAACTAACCCCAATTATTAAAGATATAGTTCGAATTAAATCAAAAAGTAAGGGGAATGAAATATTAACCCATAATATATCGTTACCTTTCCCACCTCTAAACCACCCGAAACTTTAAACATAGGATATGAAACGGTTCGAGTTCAGCCCTACATTCCGAATCCCTTAAGATGTTTTAACTGCCTGGGTTTTCTCACCCAACAATTCACTGTAAAAAAAGAGTCAGTATGCGTACAATGTGCTCAGCCACGACATGGTGAAAATATAAAATGTAATCAGCCAGCCAAATGTATAAACTGTAATGGTGCCCATAATGCGCTTAACCGTTCCTGCCCTGTTTTTGTCTTACAAAAGGAAATTAAGGCTATTCAAGTGAATAACAAAGTATCACTAAACGATGCTAAAAGAATTTACAAAGAAAAAAACCCAGTTCAATTTAATTCAACATTTGCAGAAATCACAAAAAATAGAGAAAAAAAAAGTAGAAAAAAAAGACGTTGCCATTCAGGCCAATATAATATATTATTTTTCAAATAATTCAAATACAATCGAGATAAATAAACCTAGCGAGGCTACAGATAATAAATCAATAAATCAAATAAAAACATTAAATTGTACTCAAAGTACATCGATGCTTTTGGACCAAGCCCATTTTAGGTCCACTGCCCCTATCCCCTCCCTCCCCCCTCCTAACCCCTCCCTCTCCCCTCCTATCCCTATTCCTGCCCCCACCCCTCCTCTTCCTACTAATCCAGTACGAGTTACTCGAAGTCAAAGTAGGAATATCGTAGTGCCGTCACAACCAGAGCCCGGCACCTCTTCGATTTCAACATCTACTGAACCTAGAGATGAAATAACCTCTGTTCATGTAGACGATTCGCCTATGACTATTGATGACACGGGTCAAATATTCGAAGAACGAGAGTTCACTAGAGTAACTCACAAAAAACATATTAAAAAAGAAAAACTAAAAGATATTTCTAAAACCGCTCTCTCTAAGAATGATAACCCGCAACAGGATAAACAATAATATTGTATTAATTAAAAGCTATTACATCAGTTACTCAATTAATAAATATATATATATATATAACAAAAATATATCTATTAAAATTAAAAATAATAGCTGCTTTATAACATTTCAAATGTATAATATCCCAAACGTCATTGCTATTGAAGTTAATAACAATAACAATAATAAGATCTCTGCTTGCGGATATCTTAACATCTGTTTACTATTGCCTTCATTTATCACCATAACATTTACGAATCATTAACACCAGCCTTTTTAAACTCTATTCACTTACCACTATTTTCGTCCTATGAATATATTTTCTACCATGTAATATATACTCAATACATTTATAATATTTATATCATAGTATGTATGCTTGACTTCTCTTTTTTTCTCACTAAATATATTTTGACAAACTTAATTCCTTTTTTGTAGATTCCTCTCCCAATGAGCCTCCAATCAATACTTGATCCATTCCATACCTCATTTTCCATTTAATCCAGATAACTTTTACTTTCTTTATATTCCCCCCGATGATATAATAGCTTCTGTTTTTAAATCCCGGACAAATGATTTTGGTGCCGATCAAATATCGGTAAAAATGATCAAACTCACTCTTCCTGTCATCCTTCCTGCTCTCGTACATATTTATAACTTCTCCTCACAAACCTCTTCCTTTCCCACAGCATGGAAAAAGGTCCTAGTTTGTCCATTGAATAAAGTTCCTTCACCTACCACAGCATCCCATTTTAGGCCTATTTCCATCCTATCAAACCTATCTAAGTCACTAGAAAGAATAGTCCATTCTCAACTTGCTACATACCTTAAAAATAAAGATCTCCTAACTCCTCTTCAATGAGGCTTCCGTTCAGGTTATTCTACCCAATCCGCTCTTTTAAAAATTACTCAAGACATTTATTCTTCAATTGACCAACAGAAAATTACTATCATAATCCTCTTCGATTTCTCCAAGGCGTTTGATTCCGTGGATCATAAAATTCTTCTGACTAAATTACAAAAACTCTCCCTTTCCAATAATGCTCTTGGCTGGTTCCAGTCCTTCTTATCTCTCCGTTCCCAAACAGTTATTGTTCCTAACCAACCTCCTTCAAAATCTGTGCCTCTAACGCGAGGTGTTCCTCAGGGATCTTCTCTTTCACCAACTCTCTTTTCCGTTTATATTAATGACTTGACAGGCGCTATTAATAATTCCCAATATCATTTATATGCTGATGACTTTCAAATCTACTTATCGTTTATCCTTGTGAGATTTTTGAGGCAACTTGTAAGATTCAAGATGACATTTACAGCATTCACCAATGGGCAGTAGAGAATAAGTTACGACTGAATCCAGAAAAAACTAAGGCAATGCTAATTGGATCAAAACCCTCCCTTAATTCCCTTTCCTGTTATCCACTTCTTTATCTCAATAACGTTCCTATTCAGTTCACAAACTCTGTCAAAAACCTCGGAGTAGTACTCGATCAACATCTGTATTGGAATAACCATATTTCCCACATTACCCAAAAAACCATCTCCATACTCAAACAGCTCCTAAGATTCCGTGAATTTTTCCCTCGCAATACCCGTCAATTGTTAGTATCTTCCCTCATCCTTCCCAACCTCGATTATGGATGCTTAGTATACGGAGGACTGTCTGGCGAGCTTGAAATGAAGGTGAAAAGATTAATGAACTCCTTTATAAGATTCATTTTTGGGATCCCCAAGCGTTCTCACATCACTTGCTGGTATTCCGAGTTGAGGTGGCTTTATCCAAGTTTTCGGCGATAATACTTCCTTGGTTCCTTTCTATTCCAATCCTTAAAATCCAAAAAACCTTCGTACATTTACGGCATCCTTGCCCTTCGTTCTTCCATTCATCTTTTGAACACCAGATTTCAGCCTAAAGATTTGTATATCCCTTCTTATCGAACTGCTTTCTTTGAAAAATCCTTTATTAATCGTGCAGCTTTATTCTGGAATTCCATACCCACTTCGATCCGCAATTATGTAATAATATTTTAGTGTTAGAATATTTCTTTTTATTTTATTTTTCTTTTTATTTCATTTTATTTTAATTTTGTTATTTACTTATTTTGTTTTTCTTATAAACCCAAAGACTTGTAGTATATAATTTACACTGTATATAAGTTGCTGCCTGATATGTACGCAGCCAGAAAATAATACCTTTTTATTGTTTTTTTGTGTTATTCTTAGGGGACAAGGTGTCCCAGAATAAAGATTATTTTTCATTCATTCATTCAACTTAACCATGATGATAAAAAAAAATGTTGAGATTTTGGATTGACAGACAGATTTTTGAGTTGCGCCACTTCTGAAATAAAATTATATTTCTGTAAATTAAACGAGTCATTATTATTTTATTAACAGAAATTCTATTAAACCTGACAGCTTACTAATTAAAATATCTTGAAGCAAGTGAACATCTCATCAAGTTGTGGACTCATTCTTTAGTATTTCTAAGACAGCCATGGATAAAAAATTAGCACATAATTAACTTCAGAATTGGGAATAATTCACTAATTCTTCTTTTGTCGGAGGGCTCAAAGGAATAGGGCTCGCCATTAATTACAGTTTACTGAAAGGCTACAAAGACCCATCACTTCATTAAAAAAAAAAGAAAGAAAGAAAATACCCGAAATTTTTAAAGGCGGCAGACAGTCTTTCAAAACGATCAAAGAGTAAAAATCAATGTTAAATTATTGTTGAGGAGCAAAGAAACCGTTTAACATTTTCTACTGGACCTTTTAAGCAAGTTAGTCTAATTAAACGTTGGCGGATGGGGACCGTAATTTCCTTCTATTTTCCTGGACTCAACGAAGGGCAAACATCAATGGCGGTGGAAAAACCCCAGCGGAAAAATTGAATTTTCGAACAAATGCAAATTGAATCAGCAAAACAGAAAGATCAAATAGTGTTAGGAAGAAAGGCGGGGAATTAAAAAAATTAATCAATCAAATTATTAAATTTTAGAGTTAAAACATCACTTACAAAATCATTTATTATTTTTTTATTTAACGCTATCATTCAATAGTGGAGAGCCATCCAGAGATTCAAGTAAATATTATTTTAAGAAACTTCAAGAAGAACGGTCTGTTTTTTTAGGATGGATTAAAAAAAAAAAAAAAAAAAAAAAAAAAAAAAAAAAAAAAAAAAAAAAAAAAAAAAAAAAAAAAAAAAAAAAAAAAAAAAAAAAAAAAAAAAAAAAAAAAAAAAAAAAAAAAGAGAAAAGCCGAACTGTACTCCATAACACATATTTTTAAAAATACTTTAGAGTGTAGTTTCATATAACTACTTATTTTAGCATTAAAAAAAAAACTTGAGACACGTTTGAAGATGGCTTTAAGCTGACTGTTTACCTGACCCTATTTAAACAATAATTAAAGGTAAATTGGGGTTAGATTTACGAATCTTGCGCAAATAGCTGGTTAAATGATACTATTACCTCAGGCCATAGATCACTTAGCAATGGATCGATTCTCCGATATGTTAAACACCCAATTTACTTTAATATAATGCTTCTAATCATATTAAAACACCACATCTTTTCAGACGCCTCGGTGGGTTATCAGGTAAGGAATGTGAAGCAAGTTGGGAGACTAATAAAGTCGAGTGGGGGGGGGGGGGGGAGTTTACTATGAAAGGATTGGTATCTGGTTTGGGCTAATTCAGCAACATATGGAACATTGAGGTCTTTATGGATAAGGTTATTTGTGACAAAGTAAGGAGCATTAAGGATTTTTCGAAGGATTTTGGATTGTAAGGACTGGATACTAGAAGAAATGGAAGGTTTAGTGGAGCCCCAAAGCTCAACTCCGTATGTCCATATAGGTCTAATAACTGTCATGTAAATGAGTCTCTTGTAATTTATTGGAAGCTTTGAACGTTAGTCTAGTAAATGTTGGAATATTCTATAACGACGTGTCGTTTCTTGTCGTTATAATCTTGTGTGTGGATACGAAACATGAATTCTGAAAATAATACTAAGTGCAAATAGAAAAAAAAAAATCTCTTAAATGGAACGCAAAAGGCTTTTATAGACTCAGGAATCTTCATTATTTCAACATTAACTGAAATTAATTCACTCCTATATTTTTGTGAAATGTCACATCTTTTTTTCTAAAGTAAATGGCTTTTTAAAGGTAGAAAGCAGTACGGTGGTCAAGCACGTTTGCCTGATCTTCTGTTAACAAGTATACGAGTAAACACAATGTATGAAAAAGCCGACTCTGCTATATTACGTATCAAGGATACTGTAAAAATAGAAATATGAAATAAAATGAAAATAAATTTTATTCTGGGTCCTTTGCACCTTAAGAATAATTATTATGAACAATTAATAGCGACCTAGCTGCCGCATGTATAATTTGGAAATATAAAAAAAGCAAAAAAAATACAATTAAAATTAAATTAAGCAATTGAAAAGAAATTTAAATTACAATATAAGGTAATAAAAGTAATAATATATGTTTTAAAATATCACACGAAAAACAAATTACGTAAGTTAGAAATTTAAAATAAGCTACAAAAACAAAAATAGGAAAAATAAAAAAAATTCAATGAAAAAATACAGTAAACAAAGCTAAGAAATATAAATTATACGGAGAAATAATGTATCTTGTCTGATAAAAATAATATAATTATGCCGAAACCAATTATACAAATTTAGTGCAATAGTACTAATATAATGCTGTACCAAATCAATATTATATTCTGAATATTCATATTTCAATTTAAAAAATATTTTCTTCATTGATATGACTATTAGATTGAATATCTAACAAGTAAACGAAAAGACGGGATTTGAAGCTATTATTAGTAGAGGAATGGCGAATGATGGAAGGGAGGGAGTTCCAGAAATTAGAAGCTCTAGAAATAAAGGAACGTTTGAAGGATGTTGTGTTGAAGGGAGTTAGTTAAGAGGTCTGAGGAACGGGATCTGGTTTTGCGGGAACTCACTGATGATTTTAATGTTAATGCTTTTAGGATATAGGGAGGTGACTGAGAGGAAAGTGATTTGTAAAGGAACGAACCAAGGGAGTATTGTCTTCGGAAGGGGGGAATAACCATTTTAATCAAGTGTAGTGGTGAGATACAAGGTCATAACGTGATTACCCTAGAGCGAATCTCAGGCAACAGTTCATTAGCTTCTTCAATCTTGCATCCAGAGATGCAGAGAGACCTCCGTACACCACACTACCAAAATCAAAATGGGGGAATATGAGGGAAGAAATCAATAGTTGACGAGTTGATTGAGGGACGAATTTACGGGAGCGGTTTAGGAGTCGAAGAGTGGAAATTGTTCGGCGGATAATAAGGGAAACATGATTTTTCCAGGAAAGGGTTTGGTCAAAGACAATGTCGAGGTTCGTAACGGAAGTGTGGAAGTTTATGGGATTGGAATCTACGGAGAAATTAGGGTTTACAGGTAGAGAGTTGAGAAGGATCCTAGAGCCCAACACAATAGCCTTGTATTTGCTAGCATTAGGTTTCAATTTATTTGCAATGGCCCAAGAGGATATTGTGTCAAAATCAGCTTGCATTTTTGCGGTAGATTCCTGCAGTTCACTAGGGAAGAAGGTAAGGTAAATTTGTGAGTCGTCAGAGTAAAAATAAGAAAAACAATGTTTTTATAAGGGGATAAACGTCATTAATGTAGGAAATAAATAGAGAAGTTGATATTGAGGAGCCCTGAACCACTCCAGCGGTGATTAGGAATTTGGACTATCTGGGTGCGGTCAGAAATAAAGGATTGGATCCATTTGGTCGCACTATGAGAAAAGGAAACGTTGTTAGCTAGTTTGGAACGGAGTAGGTTGTGGTCAATGGTATCAAAGGCTTTGCTGAAGTCAAGGATTTTATGATGGTCCATACCTAGGTGGATGTCTGAGGTGATTTTTGCTAGAGCTGATTGTGTGGAAAAGACAGTTCTAAGGATATCTGGGCTTGAGCTATTCGTTCTAGAGGTTTGGAAAGATTGGAAAGTTGTGAGATGGGTCGGTAGTCTTTTTCAGATGCTGGATTAGGAACTTTATTTAAGGGAAGGACAGTAGCTTTTTTCCAGGCGGATGGAAAGATTGAGTTCTGGAGAGAAAAGTTATAAATATGGAGTAGAGATGTTAGGATTATTGGAAGGCAAAGATTAAGAAATCGTGCTGGGATCCCATCTGGTCCAAATGATTTGGAACGTGATTTCATCACAGCCTCTATAAGCTGGGAGGGTTCGGTATAAGAAGAATTTGTATGTATCAAAATCTGTATTATTCGGTTTGTAAACTAGGATTGAGGAAGGTAAATCGGATGAAGTAAAATACTTATTGACTTTATCTGGAGTGACATGATACGAGGGAGAAGATTTAAATTGTAAGGAGGGGATTTGATGGAATTTCCATTTTTGGCGGGAATCGGAATGCATGGATAATTCTTTATGATAATACTGGAATTTGGATCGACGGAAGGCTGATTGGGTTCGGTTACGGAGGTTTTTAAGGGTGATTAAATCTTCAGGATGTTTTGTTCGGATATATTTTCTTCTGGCTGCGTCTCTGGTTCTCATCATCTCTTTGATATCTTGAGTTATCAAAGGTGCTGGAGGACGGTTTGTTTTCACTTTTATTGTTTGAGGGGTATGATTATTTAGAATGGATAAAAGGTTGGAAGTTATGAATTCAATCTTAGAATCTAAGGATCTAAGGATGAGGAGTAAAAGGCGTTCCAATCTATTGATTCTAGGTCGGCTTGAACCATTTGGAAAGTTAAAGAATCAATATTTCGGTACGTAATAGTTCGAGGAGTGAAGGAAGGAACAGGAAAATCGTAATTAAAGCATGGGCAGAAAGACAGGGTATAGAATGTTGGGAGTGGGATACCAAATTTGTGGGAGAGTCAATTATATGTAAATCGAGCCAAGTATTCGATTGGGAAAGGAGAAGGGTAGCAGAATAAGGAACAATTAAGAGACCAAGGGATTGAAAAAGGTTACTAAGGAAGCGTTTATCGGGGCTGTCAGTTAAAAAATTGAAATTGAAATCTCCGGCGATAATAATGTGATTATAACATGGAATTATTGAGAAGAGAATATGGTTTGGTCAGTAATCAATAGCAACTTTTACAATGACTCGTAAGTGATTGTAAAACCAAATAAGTGTAACGAAAAATGCTGAGGTTCGTTATATGATTTTATCGAAACAAAAAAAAAGAGATAAAATAAAAAAGAGTATTGGTCACTTATATAGACTAATAATAAATAAAGAAACAACATAGATTTTTGTGGAAGTTCTAAGTTTACTAGTTAAACCACTAGATAGCAGTTTCATCGGAAATTGTGAATTAGAAAGCTGGATCGCAAAGACCAAATAAAACTTACTGAAATAAGAAAGGATTTGATAAATAAAAAAAATACGATAAAATGATGAATGGTTAAAAAAGATAAATAACCCAAGCCTAAAATTCAATCTTAATAGTATGACGAGTTCATTTCCTGCGAATAATCAAGAAAATAAGTACAATTACATCTATACTACTATAGATATAATAGTACTAGCCATTTTTCGTTTGTGATAGATCACTAACCACGAAAACTACTGCACCAATCTGTACCAAATTATAACTACACCATCCTTATAGTTCTGGGAATGTTTAGTAATAATAAAACCTAATGATTTTCAATTAATTTGTAATAAAAAAAGGCGATAATACGTGGATAACTGTGAAGTTTAAAAATTGACCGATAAGTGACGAATGCCATGAGAGGTTACAAAGGCACGGTGTTATATAGAGCTTGAAATTGATAATAACATTTACTTATATTTAATTCAATTATTAAAACTAGAATATCAACTCATATATTAAAATAAAAAAGTAGATGTCAAATTATGCTTTTATGTAATCTTCAACTACCTAACTTGTTCAATTTTAACCAGATTAAGAAGTACTGCTATGTGCAAAAATATCATTGAAGAAATAATGCTCTATTACATACTTCTATAAAAGATTTTTATAAATAAACAAAACTTAAATTATTAGTTCTCAGTACTTACAAGTTCTTAACTTATAAGTCGCGACGGGAGATGCTAGTTTATCATAATATTATTAGGGATTAAAAAACTAATAAATTAATAAAAAACCGTAAAATAAAGCATCCCATGTTATCAACCCGGATAGGAGGTGATGGCATAAGTCATATGTCCAATTGTTTACAAAACTCAACAGCATTTCAACATTCAAAATTAAACATAAACTGAAAATGGTTAGTTAGCAAAAAATTGGAACCAAATTCATTATACATTAATGAACAGGTATATTAGTTATCATACTTAATAGCTACCAAAAACACTTAAAAGGTTTTAAAACTATTAAATTAAGACCTTTTCTAAAACGAGTTGTTTTTCTGAGAATAATAAAAGTTTGTAAACTGTCCCGTTTGTGATCTTTACTGTGACAAGGAAAGAGCTTTAAGATGCAGACAATAGAACGGGGATTCCTCAATCCATTAAGAACAAGTTTCCAAAAGCATTAGTTATTTTAGCGAGGAGAATGAAGGACGGCTTGATGTAGACTGAATAGTTGTTTAAGTTCCTCGGCCGACCTAAAACAGTTCGTTCCGTTCCAGGCCACCAGCTCCTTCAAAGGGCTCTTCAATGAATCATTTCTTCCATTCCCAACTCCTTTAGAGGGCCCCAATCCCATCTTCTCTCTCGGCTAACTTATTCCTTATACGTCTTTAAAGCTTAACAAATTACCGAGAATCTAAACAAACCAACTCCAAAATAAGACCAAGGGCATTAAATTGTATTTACCAAATAAATAATGATTCTAAGGGAAAAGATAACGAAGAGAGCAGCGGAGCTCCAAAATAATTAAAAAGTAATTTTAAATTTCTAGGTAGGTAAGGACTATATGCTTAACCTATATACGTTCACTGTTGCGTATTTGCAACATTAATTTAGTAATTTTTTTCTTACTTTTATTAATTCAAATATTTTTCTATTTTATTACATCACCTTATTCCTTAATGTTTGCAATTATTAAACATAATTTTACAATAAATTTTGTGATATTTTAATTCATTGAAAAATTAATTATCATTTATAAACATATCATCTTTCCTATGTCTTAAAAAAAAAAAAAAAATAAATAAAAAATATATATATATATATATATATATATATATATATATATATATATATATATATATATACATATACATACTACCAACAGTTCTCTACGGATGCGAAACATGGCCGCTGACGTTAAGGGAGTAACAACGCCTTAAAGTTTTCGAAAATAAAGTACTGCGTAGAATATTTGGCCCAAAAAAGGATGAAGAAACAGCAGAATTTTGATGATTTCACAATGCGGAACTGCGCGAATTATATCCGGTAAATATAGTTCAAGTAATAGCAGCGCGACGCTTAAAATGGGCATGTAGAGTCGTTTGGTTTAATAATGATCGAATTCCGAAAAAAGTAATCAGTTATGACCGTCGGGTAAACGACCGAGAGGTAGACCGAGACGAAGATGGAAGGATTGCGTCAGGGCCGACCTGGGGGATTTAGGTTTTGGAGGAGTGGATTGGAGGGAAGCGTGCAGTCGACGGTTGGTGGTGTCGGCATCGAACCTTCGGGTTCGCTTAGCCTTAATTTATTTATTTATATATATTTATATATATATATATATATATATATATTCTACTGGCCATTTTTTTTCTGCCGCCATTATAGCTGAACAAAAAAATTTTTTTTTTTAATTTTTCTTTAAATTATGGTAAACTAACCTAAAAATATTTCTAAGGAGAAAAATCAAAATTTTCAACTAATATATATTCTAGCCTTGGTCCAAAATGGGTTAAACTATGGTATCATCACTTATGCTTTTTTTAGGCTTCGGTCCATTCATTGTCAGCTCATACACCAGCTTAGTACAGGGATTCTGTAATTAATTAAAGTTTTTCCTAAAAAAAACTTCTCTACTACTAAATATACTTCTTTTTGGTGCATTGATCATCTCGAAATATGAGTACCATCATAAACGCGAAATATTAGCACCATTTTCGCTTCTATTTCGTAAATTATGCAAATTTGCTCGACACAGCATATACACAATATTAAGAAGGTCTGAATTTGTGACAATTTAAGCCTAATCGCAGCTCTGTAGATTAATAGGTTGAGGAGATTTTTACGGAATCTGATCAAAATTTCATATATAAGTTCTGATTGTAAACAAATTTAACTCATTGTGGCATTTATCACGGCACACCTTAAACATCTACTTTCTTGTATATTATTGCGGTCAACAATATTAGACAATTGCAAAAGTAATCTATTAAATATATAAAAAAAAGTATCATACCCTCTAATATATAATGTTAGTTATTCAATGAAAAATATATGATAACAAATGTGTCATCCCAGCACAAACTATTCACAAACTGCATAGAAAATGGCGGAACTGGTCGATTATAATAGTTTCTGAGGGATTAAAAAATTAGTTAAAATAATAAGAAATGAATTCGTTCTAATGTAACACTAAAAATTAAACAAAAAACAATAAAAACATCGAAGTTTCTACCACAAGATTATCGATCTCCAGTGGATCTTTAAGAAGTTCAAGGCCTTATTCAAGGATGAATTCCTTCATGCCCTGTTATAGTTTTAATAAATACCTCTTACATTAGAGATGTATTAAAGAAGTAGAAAATGGTGGCTATAATATAAGATATTTAGTTTCTTTGGCAAACTTAATTCAAAGAGCTAGTAGTTTTGTTGGTATTTAATTAATTAACACTTTAGTATTTTAGTACATATTTTCAAAAATTTACTTCTAAATTTACACGAATAACTAAATTGAGACAATATTAATAATTAAATTGGAGGATTAGAGGTTTTAAAGCACTCAGTGTTGCCAGGTTTCTTTATGTTTTCAGAGCACTCAGTGTTGCCAGATCCCTACTAGCTACTCTCTGAACCAAAACTGCAGATTACAAAGATCCTAGAATTTTGACGATAGGCTCTGCCAACAAGACAATCATCATTAGTATGATACAGTATATATCTAGCTAATATGGTACCATCACCCATGAAATGTATGCGAATAATACTACCACAATGATTATTAATACGAGCATTATTTATATGAATAATACGAATGATTACAGTTCACATATGCGGATGACACGACAATATTACGACAGATGTCAAGACAATAGACATACATTTTCCCCCGCGTAAATATTGATGATCCACAAATTCCACGAATGCAACGACCACAAACAATTCTCATAAATTGGATGCAAATTAATAATTGATTTATACGTAGCATAATAACTATTCACAAATCATAAAACGAATGAAAAATAGCCAAAATAAGATGAATGAGAGATTTTCTAGTATGATTATAAATTCTTACAAGTAGAGAAAATGTATCTGTAATGAAATCTCACAATCAGTAAAGCCCCACAAAATCCACAGAATCCGGTAACTCGGCAAAAACTGATAATGCATTCAGATGATCCACAAATGAACAGAGCGAGGATATACGAGTATATCATATCAACATACAAAAAATCTTTAACTACCAAGTATATGAATAATAATTAACATTTCATTTGGTCAAATTGAATAAAACTGATACCGGTGAATTAGTAGATCAATTTTCTTTTATATAATAATAATAATAATAATAATAATAATAATAATAATAATAATAATCCTTAGTTGTTCCACAATATTCACATGGCAACGCAAAGATTGGACGATGTTCAAACGCCGCTAAATTTGAGCTAGGTCGAGGACGTAATTCTTAAGTCACAAAAAAAACAAAACGTGTAGACGAATGGAAAAGTAAGTCTCTACACGGAAGGTTCTACAACCAATTAAACGAGGCTAGCGTTGACAAACAAGAATCATTAATATTGCTAACAGCTGGGAGACTGTTTTCAGAAACGGAGGGCTTCATCATGGCCATCCAAGACCAAGTAATTGCCACGAGATCCCACAGGATACAGATTCTTAAGGACAAGTGTCGACTATGTTCCGCTACACTGGAGTCGATCCAGCATATCACTAGTGGATGTGTAGTTCTAGCCAATTCGGAATATCTCCAAAGGCATAATAATGTGGCAAAATTGTTCATCAGTCCATAGCCAGGAAGCTGAACCTATTAGAGAAACAAATACCATATTATAGATATAAGCCCGATAGGTTGCTTCAAAATGGGCCTCTCAAGCTATATTGGGACGAGTCTATACTGACGGGCCACACTGTGCGACACAACAAACCAGACATATTACTTATAAACCTAAAAGAGAAGAGAGCACCGATAGTTGATATCGCCGTTCCAAACGACAACAATATGGCTTCCACCGTTGGAGAGAAGTTACGAAAATATCAGGCCGTTGAACTGAAGCAATTGTATCGCTTAGAAAACGCAGTGGTGACGCCAATTGTATTATCGACAAACGGGCTGATCCCAACTTCAACTGGAGTTGATGATCTGAAGTTGCCATTGGATGTACTAAGAGAGACTCAACAGGCGGTACTCCTGGACACGGCAAGGATTGTTCGGAAATTTTTAAACATATGAGGAGGAAAAAAAAAAGTAAACCTAAGCCGAAGTTGGCTGGACTTGTCCCCCACCTCAGTTCAGAAACCACAAAAAGCGAGATAGCAAATAAATCAAATACAGCAGAACCTCGATAATCCGAACGCCGTTTTGGGAAAAATAAAAATTATTTTCTGAAAATCCGTTAATTAGGAGCCAGTAAACGTTCTTCAACCTTAGTTCAGAAAAAAAAATGAGTGACTATTTTCCAAATGTTTAGTTTTTTGTTTTGTTTTATTTTTTTATCTTTCTGTACAGCATATTTTTTTTTGTACTGTACTTTCTGTGTGTGTATAAGATTGTATACATACTATTTAAAATATTACGATGTTCATGTGCAATACGTTACATAAAATATAGTATGAACTTTACTGTAGCTTAGTAGTATTTCATAAACAAACTATTTACCTAACAATACAACGTGCTTCTTATTTTATGGGAACTAGTATGTCAGTGTTCATTTTTTCCATGCTACATACTATGCCTGGAAAGCCCTTTGTTTGGTAATCCGAACGATTAGATAGTCCGAACCACCCCCGGTCCCAATAAGTTCGGATTATCGAGGTTCTACTGTAATAATAATCCTCAGTTGTTCCACAACAGTACATAATCATTTATTTTATAAAAATTTAAATTTGTTTTCACTCTAATTGTTATTTTTGATATACAAAGAAATATTCACTTCACTTACTTATTAACTTGACAATTCATTTTTGTATGGTTGTGTGTATGGGGATATAAGTGAATATATGCACAGTACATATAAATATCTATCTTGGTATCTGTAAATATATTCTTCATTTTATGTACATATAGATATAGTTTATTTTCTGTATATATATTTTCTTATTTTCTCATAGTTATTTTCTTATTTGATTTTATTTCTCCTTATGTTATTATATTTACAGAAGTTCATTATACAATTATTAATAATTAACTGTATTTACATGTCTCATGTTCCTTATATATAAATATCTTGGTATGAAATTATGTAAGCCAGACCATTGTACTACTTTATGATACATTTTTGTTATTCTTAGGGGAACAATACGTCCCAGAATAAAGATTATTTTTTCATTCATTTAAAATTTGTTTTAATTCTAGGGCATTATTCTGCTACACGTTTACTTATATAATTAGTGGTTTCTTTATCCTGCTGTTCAGTATAAAACATTTAATTTAAAAAAAAAAAAATCGACTTGGCTTTCTTGTTCATGGAAGACCGCCGGTAATCTGTAAATCGGAATATCCAAAACCGGGTAATAAAGAGTTTTCTATATCTGCATATAATGTCTTCGGTAAAGTTTGACATATATTTATCTCATTGATACTCTAAAAAATATAAATATTAACACTGAACTTCAGTGAAAAGGGAACTTGAAAATTAATATTGTACACTCTCGACAATTCGGGAGCCGTAACTATAAAATTAGATATTATTTATTTCTCGACATGGAATCTTTGCATCTTTTGCAGTTTTCTTGTGTAACGTTTTTTTCACCCTTAATATCTGTAACTTTTTTTCAAAATCAAAAATGTAACATTTTGAAACGCTCTAGCTCTGTTGGTGTTGCTTGGATCGAAAATTTGACGACTGTTTCCTTATCAGGCATTTATTGGAGAATATTTTTTGTTATTTAATATTTGTCACTAGTTCCTACTCTTCAGGAGCTATATTGGTTTGAATGAAAAAAGTAACGTTTTTCTTACGGTTTTTAAGCGTTGGGGATTTTTGGACAGTTTCCTTATCAGAACCAGTAGATATAAAAGCAGTAGCTTATAGATATACATATCCATGGTCTTTTTTTTTTCCCCAGTCAGGAAGAAAATGAGTTCTTTTTCTTAAATAATTTATTTCCAAAATTAAACGTTGGGCAAATAAGAAAACGTGCTCCGCTCCGAGCCAATACGGATAGCGTTGCCCTTATCTAACCAACGCAACTCAGAAAATCATCACAGATCCATTAGTAGTTTATCCGAGTGAGTTAGTCTTAAATATGAAAAAATCTTTTTTTCATAAGGTAAAAAGTAACTAGTTTAAAACATTTTTATATAGATTTATAACCTAATTTCGCGAATGATCTAGAGTTTAATGAAATTTTAAGATCTCATTTCCTTTCCTTCATTTCCTTAAATCATGAATTATATACTTTAATGAAAGTACTAGAAGCAATAACATCTTTGAATCGATGCTTCTGCACCGAATAGGCCAGATAATCTTATTTAATTCGAGGACAAATAAACTGTACAGAAGCGTTTAATTAACACATATTAGATTTCTCTTAATATTCATTGGCCAGGATATTGTTCAGAATCTGGTTTGAAAGCAGTTATAGGGACTGCATATGGTCTTTCCATTTCCCTTTTCCAATGTGCGTGAGAAACAAAGGAAAGTTATTTAATTTTAAATGTTTTCTTTATTGAAACTACTCCAGTGTCCAATTTTTTAATTGTAAAATTATCCAGAATTTTTTTTTACAAGGATCAATACAATTAGGATTGATGAATCAATCGCCACTTATATTGGAATTCTCGTTATTTGAAGACTAATTTCTAATTTTAAACTTTCGTCATCAGTTCAGAAAACATTTAAAAATTTCAAAAACATCAGCACTTTGTTATAAAGATTATATAAATAAAACCTGTCTAAAATCAAATATGCTGGTACTAAACTATGAAAAGGATTTTTGAAAGACATCAGAACCTTATATAATACTTATAGTACTAGATTGGTGAAACTAATACATCAAGTAGAAAATAGTGTAAAATTAGATATTTATAAATCATTAGAAATAATAAAATCGTTTAAAACCAACCCAGATTATTGTTTAAATAACCTGATAAATATTACTAATAGTCCCATTTTAAATTTATTTACAATAGGCGAGGAAAAAACCAGCCTCAGCGAAAACCGGAAAGGTTTAACCCATCTGCCTATTGACCCTTTCGCCTGTTCCATTTTAGTCAGCTCTAGTCCCAGATATTTTTCAGTCTTTTTTATTTTGCCTTCTTAGGTGAGTAGCAGCATACAGCAGAACTTTTTCTCGGAATCTATAATAGTCCAAATTGAAAATTTTAGTCTGCAAAAGTTCGAGATGTTTTGATTAATTTATATATTGTTAATGTTGTGCTTATGTGCTAAAATCCAAGCATTGGATCATCTCAACCGCTTGCTAATAGGTAGCTTTAAAGCGTTAAAACTTTTGACCTTTTTTAACATTTCACCAAAATAACTGCTGCTCGGTTGGTTCAAAAGGAAAGCATTTTATATTCAAATAAACTTAACTAAATGTTCTCCAATTTGAGCAGAGAATAAGATCTGTAGCTAAAACGGAGACAAAGTTACAAGGTTTCAAATTTTCGGAATCCTCGCTAAAAGAGGCGGACATTTTTTTACGGTTTTGTTCTATACGTTTTTAATAAATACGTCATACTTCATTATAAACGAGTTTAGTTTGCTAAAAACCTAACGCAATATAGTGTTACCACGGCCAAAAATGTTGTGTTCTACCCTTCTACAAAAAAAAATAGCCGGTTCAAACATACCTATGCAAACATGTTGATCTATTAGTGATATATAAGGTACTTTTTAATTTCAATTAAAGTTTTTTAAAATACTAATATATAACTTTTAATACAATGATGATACACATTTAACTGTGAAATTGATTGATATCTCCGGTTAATCCGACCGCCATAACCATTGTTCTTTTAGCGGTCGAATTAGTGAAGTTCTACTGTATTTGATTTCTTGTGTTGATTTAAAATAAGTTTAATACATATAATTTATGAAACAAAGTACAGATATTTTGAAATTTATGTATGTTTTTAGAAATGATGATGAAAGTGGCAATTAATTCATCAATCCTAATTTTATACAAGAATTCCTAGATTTGTAGAGGGAGATAAAAAAACACCGAAGAACCAACAAACCAACATCGACGATGTTAGCGCAAATATACATACAATATAATGTAATAATTATATTGCTAATATGTTTCATATGATTACACTGAATAATTAGTAATCTTTTTTAAGATCTTACCTAATGCTTAACGGTCATTCGAACCCAGGAATGGCCAAATGCGTGTTAAGAATAGATTACCAACCATTAATGACCCCTACGATTTGGATGGAAAGACCAGAGGGTTTTTGATTTCACTGGACCGAACCAATTATAGAATTGTCAGTTCTAATTGGAAATTGATCGCTCCGATTCCAATTGAGAGCGTCAGGAATCAATTTTCTAGGACAAGCCCTAAAACTACGGTAAACATGGCCTCTAAAAAATATTTTTAAAAGTTAAGTAAAATGTATATCATTGTTAATTATATAATTTAAGTCTAAATACATTAAATATAATAACACAGTATATGTTTTTTTAATAAAATAATTATAATTGGCTGACGAAGATACTGGTAAATAGAGATAATTACTTCAATGGGAATCAAACAATAAATGTATCTACAAAATGTTTCAAATTGATGATAATTTTAAGTGTTTTTTAAATCATATTTTTATTTATTGAGATATAAGATTCGCAGTTTTACCAAAAATAAAATAATGTGTCTCAGTAAGGAGGATGTGCTGCGATAATTCTTGGTAGCATATGAGGAGAGGATTCTTTTGTAACAGAATGTTGCCCTAACAGTGTGTCACGCTATCTTCTCATTACAAACATACGCTATCGTCTCCCAGCCACCTTCAGGCGTTAAATATCTTAACAATAAAAATATTAAATACAAATTATCTCAATTTTTTTTTTGTAAACATTCCCATTTCCACGAAAAAAACCAAAAAAAAAAAAAACCCACTAAATTTAAACTAGATGTATCGCTCATCCAGTGGAACAATGACGTAACTGCGAAATGGGTAAAGAATAATACGTCAGAAGTACAACCAAAAGATTACATTGGTAGGAATATCGACTGAATTGTTGTCTGTCCTATTCAAAACTATATATCTGTACCTCGGTATAGAGCACTTTGTCACATTTCCATAACTTTACAGGAGAGCAATTTGAATCGGTTAAAAGATTTCATTCCCTGAACTGTTTATTATATTCATACGTAATAAATGAATCACTCAGACTAGAATAGGTTGGTAACCCGTCCTCCCTGCTCTAATTGGAGTACATAAGGATGTTATGCTCTCCCACCCAAAAAAAAAATCAAGAAAAAAAAAATCATTTTCATATAATTTATCTAACAATTAGTTGGTCCAGGAAATAGAATTCTATACCTCTGTATAAAGTGAAAAAAGGTGAATAAGAATATGTAATTATGTATTTTTGGTAAAAAAATTGACAGAGAGTTCTATACCTCCGAGGCACAGATATGAATATTACTCATACCTATAATGATAGTTGAAAGAATTAAAGTTCAGTTTCTTGTTTCTGCAAAATATCTTTAGTTACAGTTGCGTGTTTGTTCCATCGGACGAGCGATATAATAAAACGAATGTCCGCATATTTATGTAAGAGAATTGCAAATTGTAATGGTAAATAGATACAAATACAAGGTGCAATTGTTTTTAGAGGCTTAACATCCTTATTTACTCTAACTAAGGATGGAAGGATGAATTCGACACTTTACCAACCTATTATTGTAAGAAAGGTGAATTAAAGAATCTTCCATGGGTGACCCACGAAATAAATGTCAATCCATCCAGCCGGATTCAAACTAGAAGTTACTAGTGTGACTGAGGTGTCCGACCCTCACCACGGTTTTAATGCAAAGATTGAATAAAAAACTCCGAATGTAGGTGTCTATCTGAACAGGAAAAAAAAAAGACTCATAACTCAACAAAACAAACGACTGAAAGGCAAATACAAGTGGAACAAATCTATTAACAAACAAAAATAAAAGATATTGTGGGAGAGAACGTGGCACGTTTGTCTGATAAAAATTAGGCTATGTGTATAGACAAGAAAGTAAGAAAATCCTGATCAGACTCTTTTCCATGTATTCAGAATAAACAGAAATAAACACTTAATAGTAATCAATATGACCATGACTTCCAATGCAGAGAAATGAAATGAAAAAAAAGAAATGAAAAGTATTTAACAGTAACTTTATCTGCTGTTTTTTTTTCTAGTTCAAAGTTATCGTATTTTATCGTTTAAATATATATATATATATATATATGGATATATATATATATATATTCATATTATATATATATATATAAAATATATATATATTATCCATGCTTAGGCATAACTCCTATTTATTAATGTGTGAATCCACAGGTTTCGGAGTCTTTGACTCCATCTTCAGGTTATAAAATCTTTAAATATAATAATTTATAACATTATATCAATTATACAAATTTATCTTGTACAATTACACAAAAACATTTCTTACAATCTGTGATTGCTTTCACATAGTCAATTTTAATGTCTCACAGCCATACTACTGAGCAATGTTCATCATTTATTCTTATTTGTCAAATTCTTATCTATATACACTATTTAATATGGCGTTTATGTAAAACTCCATATTCATTTTATTTCTGTTTCATTCTAATGATGGATATTAAATTACATTTTCTTTAACGAAATAGTCATATAAAAAAAATTATTTTATAAACATAGCAGGTGTCATGTGACCAAATTTGCATATTTATTTATTTTTTAACTAAATACTCCGCCGCACAGAGAGGTATTTCAGCTCAAAAGGATATCAAAATTATTTAGAGACATTTATATTTTATTCGTTTGATCTATAATAAAAGACTGTGTAGAGTCACAATTTAATATCGTATTTAAAAGAATTAGTCTAACGTAAAATGACATACATACATATATGGATATATTTTCTTGAGTGTTACTATCCGATGTTTAATAAGGTTCTTGAGGTTCATTCAATAAAATAACTTATTTCGGCGACGCGTGAAAATAAAATTATATAAGTTATACAGGTTATTTCAAAATTAAAGCTAGCAACACTATAAATATATACAAAAAAATGCGTAAGAATATATAGCTACAATATAATTATAAAATATGTAGGAGTATGAAACTACTTACAATGTATGTTTATGTACGCACATATTTATATTATTAAATTCAGTTGAGGTAGACATTGTGTTACTGAAGGATCAAACAAATTGAATATATTATTTGCCACTTATTTATTGTATTCATCTATAAATGTATTCTGTATTTTCCGTTTCGTTTTAGCAACAATATACCTATTTTCTTGTATCCTCGCCTGCCATTTCTTTATGGGTCTGTTATATGATTCATAATATCCTGCAGCATAAACTAACTCAAAGCAAGGTTTCAACTTGTTTCAAGTGCCTTTTTTGAAACCTCTTGATGGTCGGCCGGACATTTTTACTTTATATTTTGGTGATGGAATAGTGATATAAATAGTTTTATAACATATATGCTGTAAATATTTTTTCTCAAAAAGAGAAGTGATAGAGGGATATTCTAATCATTTACCTCGATATTCTATGTGATGACTATTAAATTTCAATGGGACTGTCAGGAATAAAACCGAACGATACACTGAATGGCTGAATTTAAGCTGTTTTCTAGGTTAGAAGGAGTGCTGAACTTAACTGATGTAATGTCATTTATTGATGTAACATTTACTAAACTTTATAATTTACTGTTAATTATTTACTTTGACAAAATTCTTGAAACCGGTTTTTGTGTAAAAACACTCTGTGCGCCTTAACTAAATAATTATCGCTCTTTAATAACTAAGCTATTAATTAATATAAAATACCATATTTTAATTACGAAATCACCGTTGGTGATATTACATTTCACTTTTATGAAACAAAACAAATAAAATATAATGGTTCTGAAATGAGATACTCTTGAGGAGATTACTCATACTAATTTAATGAAAAGAATACCCTTTTGCCTCCAACATAATAAATAGTTTTGATCTGAAAGCTGTAAGTTGAGGAAGGTACACGACTTAAGCGCTATCACCTTACAGAAGTAAAAGGAGATACTTTCCTGTTTATTGCTTCCAAAAGAAATTGGGACGTTTCTTCTTTCATCTGTGATATTATTTAGAGAATGGAAAGAAATAAAAGTAAGGCTGTAAATCCTAACGGATAAAATAAATGGTTTCAATGTCTATCGCCATATAGTAAAGTGAAGTATGTTATTTATTTAGATGGGATAACCATTGAAATAGGAGCCTTCATCCATTCGCGTAAAAATTACATTAGATGAGTATCTAGTGCAATAAGTATATACATATTTTCTAAATAATTTCTTAAACTAAATATTCGCCTTTCATAAAACTTATTTTATAGGGTTAAGTAATAAATTTGTATTGATTTTTGTTAATTAATATATTTATGTAGTAGTTTATTTGAAGGGCCAGAGAGCCAAACCTCGGTAGTCTACTTATTGTTGATTTTATACAGATAACATCAGATTGTTTAGAAAGTGTACTTACGTTATTTTCGTACAAATTACTATCGGGAAAAAACGATAGTCCAGATAAAATCGATACCAAAACAGTAAGGGGGAAACCAGCGTCCACCCCAAAATCACTGGAGGGTACTAGTTTTTGTCAGGATCAAACGATTCCTGACGATCGAAGGATATCATTGGCTACTCCTTCCCAACAATTTAATTTACGTTTTTTTCACAAAACTCTCTCCCCCCTCGTTTAATCATTTTCACTGGTCACTGGAGGTTCTGCCAGAATCTAACGATTTCGGACGGCCGGCGGATATTCATAGCTAATAATTCCCGAGAATTTAATTTTCTTCTTTTTGAAAATTTGATTAATTATTACGTTTTTTAAATGGACACTCTTTCTTCCCGTCTAATCAATTTGATTTTGGCTGTTTTAGACAGAACCTAACATATTTGTTGGGAGTTTGAAGCCAAAGCCACCGAAGAATACCATCATTATTCCAACTTGCTGGCTTGATCAGACCTCCATGGTTTTTCCCAATGGACTCTTCTATTTACTGGTCACAAAAAAATAGGCACTAGAATACAGTGTTTTTTACTGCAAAATATTAGCAGTTTGGTGATGCCTCGGTATTTCTGAGACATTGAGAATTATTTTTTGGTTTTGAAATTCGTGCAGGAGGAAACGATTATCTGACAATGAGTAAAGAGAATATTTTTTGAGAAAATAATTTTACAATTTTTGAAAATGGCGAGTTATACATAAAATTTCATTTTTCTCAATATAGAATAGATTGTACTACTTTGTTTTTCTACTCCGACCAGTTATTTATTTAACACGGAAGAGTTGCTAAAGGGTATTTTTCTTCCTCTTGCCTAACACGTCTTTCATTATTACATATCGACCATACCATCCACTGATTGTTTTTCATTTATAGCTGTATTGATAAATGGTGATGTCCGGAAAAACAATTTTTTGTATGGATGCCAATATCTACTATTCCTCTTCTAAACAAAATATTTTTTTACCTCTTTAGCAATTTACCACTCAGAAATAATTAAGTCATTGCTTACAAGTTTTCACGTAATTTTCGTATAACTTCGTTTTACAACTAATAATTAGTGCTTTGATATCAGTCAAATCGACATTGGTGGACCGACCGTGAGGCTTCTTGAGACTCGTATATCCCAAACGAAAAAAGTAAAAAAACCTTTGAGGAGAACGTTTTTTAAGACACCGTCCCCGCATAAAATACATATTTTCGGTGGGCCTCAGCAGCTCGCCAGACGTTTTAAAAATAAAAAAGCAAAATATGCCGAAATCCACTTTATCATCTTAAAAGTTCATTAAGCTGTATTAAAAACAAAACAGTGCAAAATTAAGAAGATTCAAAAAGCGGACTTTCCTGATATCATTAGACCATCATTTTTAGATAACACAGAGAGACCGGGAAATATTTTAAAACAATTCATACTACTAACGAAAACAGAACGAATTTATTAATCCACCATATATCTGTATATTTAATAAAACAGTTGATAAAACGTACTTATAAATAACATTTATATGCAACTAATATCATTTTTAAAATATTCGGAAATCTGGTTACCTAATTTACTGGTGTCACAAATTTATTAATTACAACGATATGGTAGCTTCATTACGCAATGGGTAGGGTTGAAGTTCAGAGGAAGATTATCAGAGATAAGTAATTCCAGAAACTGTTACTAAAGAAAGCACCTCTATAAGACGGGGTACGCAAATCAGTAGGTACGAATTTGTATTCAAAGGCCAGATCGAGGAATGAATGGTGAGAAGATTAAATGTGTAAGGAGGTTTTTGCTTTTACCATAGAAGCATGGGGGAGAAAGACATGAAGTTTCGACGTTGGAAAAGCCACCTTAGCTCAGCATACCAACAAAAGACATCAGAGCACAAGGGAATCAGAAAGGTTAATCTAACGAAACGATTCAGAACCATCTCCAGCCTTATCTCCGGCCTATCTTATAACCCCCTCCCTATTATGCCTAGAAAACTACCGCCAAAGACATTTTCAATTTAAAACACAGATTACAATTTTTTTTTTTTTTTTTTTACATGTGATAAATGAAAATATAAAGAATATTCTTGAACACAGCAGATATGCAAATTAAAAAAAATAAAATAAATGACTTCCTGCCCTTTCTATTTATTCCTGTTGAACAGATCCGTCGGCACTCTTCATATTAATTTTTTTTTTTTTTAAATGTGGATATGTAGTTTATAAATCTGACCATATTTTTTAACCATATGGTTATTTATATGATAGGGAAGTTGGAATTCTGAAACTCATGATTGTATACCCTTATATATTCTTTTAATATTTGATATATTGATCGTTTAGTTTTTCCCATGTATTTAGTTTCACAATCGTCACATTTTAGTTCATACACACCGCTTTATAAGAAAGAGTCTATTTTGTCTTTAGGTGAAGGGGAATCAGATGGCATTGCTTTATCTTTCCTAAATGTAGAATTTAAACCAATTTTTCTAAATGCCCTTCCGATTTTGGTGGATATTGAGCGGTAATATGGGATCAAAATGCATTCTTTCGGGATAGGTTTGTCCTATGATGGGGGTGTTAAATATTTATTAATAGCATCCCCTGTCCTCCTGTTCTCATAAGAACAGAACTTATACAATAACATGTAATATAATAATAAAAAGGTTATATTACTTTTATCGAAAAAATATTGTATTGTATTGAGCATGCAATTTCAGGTGCAAGCAACATATCGGTCGATAATTTAAGTTCACTGGGATCCACATGTCGCAGAACATATTTATAATTTTTTTAATAACACTTTAATTGATAAGTAACTATATTATTAATTTCTAGCCCTATATAACCTTTGCAACTTCTCTTGAATAGTGCTTACCATCTATCGATCAATTATCAAACTTCACAGCGCACCACATATTTATCGCTTTTTTTAAGACAGTTAATTAAAAATCTTAAAATTTTATTGCTAAACCATCCTTGAATTATAAAGATGGTGTAGTTAAAATTTGGTACAGATTGGTTCGGCAGTTTTCGCAGTTAGTGATCACAGACGGAAAATAGCTTGTCATTTTTATACAATAGTATAGATGAATAGTTTTTTTTATACGGATTTATTTTTTTTATGTATTATCTATACAGCTAAGAGCTGAAGTTTAGAAATTTTCTCTAGGATTTTAGAATAGATAATGAATGTTTAACATTCGAAACTAGTAGAAATCTGTACCTATTTGGGAAAAACACTAAAACTGTTATTAAATAATGGTTAAATAAGTAATTTTCCTAGAATATTAATATTTGTATGCAAAAAACTTTGATTCTCAATAAACCACAATACTTCAAAAATAGGAAATTTAATCTAGGGCGAACAGGAGAGAACCATTGGCCAGGAGTGAAGTGTCGGCTATCAGCTCATACTAGGAAAGGCCTGCCCCTAGGGCTAAGGGTAGTCATCTAGGTCATGATTACACCCAACGATGAGCACCTCTAATAACGCTAAGCTGATATCCTGATTAACAGCTAAGGCTAATAAACTGCAACACGATACCTAGCCTTGTTAGTGACCTCTCCTATCCTCTTCCATAATGGAGTACACCACGATAAACTAAATAAATAACATTAAAATTCATGAAAAAATTCCTAGTGATCACGTTGATGATTGAGGTGCTGTTTTCTGCCGAAACAAAACTGATTTTTAGGTTCAAAAACAGTAATTACCAAGGGAAAATAAAATTACCGTGGACTTTTAAAAACCCACGTTTCCTGCCATGGTAATGACGTTTCATGATTCAAAGTCAATTATCTCGATGATCGCTAATCTCTAAATAAAATAACCAATATATTACCGATAAAGAATTCAAACTTAATGTGATGAGATAGTATGAATATAATTGGATGATAATTACCAATGATAAAAGCGTCCATGGTAATTACATTTTAAAAGATACGCACCTGTTAACCTCCCTTTTACTTTGAAGAGACAATTGTTACTGATGGCTGCAATCTTGAAGAAGTTGGTTATCATACTAGTAGGGCTACCACTCGTCGAACAGAATTAGGATGAGCTTTCCCCTCATGTTTAACTTTTACGATGTATCGGTTTAAACTTTTATTCAGGGTAATTACAAAACAATTAAGGACAACATACTAAGTAATCTCAATCAGAATTTAAGCATGATATATACAACACTACTTTACAAAAATAATAATTTATTGTTTGATAAATGGTACTAAGTTTTTGAAGGATAATTGGCACTTTAGTTAAATAAACATGCCGAACATTCTACAGTTAAATGGATTACTTTTATCAGATTTTATTACATATAGGATCCTCAGGAACAGATCTCAAGGGGATACGAAAATCGCCCATAGTTTGAGAATCACCCATGTATGAACAGTAACCACGTATTTCAACGTATTTTGTAAATTTCTAGCCGCGTTTTTTCTACCCCAAGAAAATATAATAAACTATCGATTTCCAGTAACGTATATCTGGAAAACCAATGGAAGTTCGACATATATGTATATGAGAAATTTTGTGGGAAATTTAATCAGCTTTAATTTTTAATTTAAAAATTGAGTCCGTTTTAGAGATGTAATCGAAAAACCCAAAAATGGGACCTTATACCCCTGTGGCGGGGACTTTTAGTATGTTTACCAACTAACTACTCCTAACAAAGCCCTGAAGTAAAAAATAATTGCATATTTCATGCACTCTAACAACATATTTATTGACTGGGCTAATAAGGATGTCAAAGCCCCAAATAAAAAGTCACAGTCAACTATTTCCTACTTTTACGTACAATATTTGTACCTTCGTAGTTGCTAAATGTGTATATAATTGTATACATACTAATTTGTCTTTAACTAATTACTTACGAGATCTCGGAGATAACTTAAATCCGAGTTGCGTCACTCCAGAGTAGGTTTACGTGGAATGGGCCAAAAAAATAAGCTTGTAAAGAAAAGAAGATTCCGCTTAGGATCTGACAACAGCATTCAGACTATCACTTGATCTTTTCTAAAGCCGTGTCAAAACAAGTGAATTCCTAATGAGATGAGAGTCTCACTCATGCTTCAACTGGAGCGTTGTTTTCGTTAATCAACTCAAGTTGTTCTATTTTACTCTCAAGTTGTGTAAGTCAATTAATTAACATTTCCGTCCTTCCTGCCCTAGTTGGAGAACATAAGGACGTTAAGCCCCGAAAAAACAACAAACAATAATTAAAATTTGAATATCCAAACCTTTGCACTGCATGGCCACCACTCGTTTATTTCATTTCCATTGCACATCTAGGGCAGCTAATTATGTCTAGCAGGACTTCAATTGAAATTCGTTTTTTAAGCACGATTTGTATTCTTCATTTCCAACGAAGAAGAAGTTTCAATTCCGTTCTTCCGTCACTGAAGTATTGATTATTCATTGATATAATTACAATTAAAGATCACGGTTTTTGAAACAGATATATTATTGAGTAATTTTTATACATCCTCTGTTGTAATCAAATAATAGTCCCTAAACCAGGATATAACCCTAAATGAGTCATTGAAATAATGTATTTTTAAAGAAGCTTAATTAATTTATGTGAATGAATTACTCATGAACGTACAAAACGGCAGTAAAGCACTTTGTTATCGATCAGACCTCTTCAGATACAAGGTATTCTATATATACCGTCATATATTTAAGTTAATATGAGCAACGCTACAAGTGAAATCCGTTTGCCCTTCCTTAGAAGTCTTTCTAATCATTATTCTATTTTAATTCGCTAATATATAAATAAAATACAATCAGCGAACTAGTACATAAATAAATGGAATGAACAAGTATGATGTGGATATAACCCAACGGAACGTTCTGGACTTCAGTCATTTAATATTGATAGTCGAAGAGGTCCCTCATCCAACTCCATTTAATCAGCGTAAGGTAAGGTATGCCGACTTTAGCCATATTTTTTATGAGTTCCCTCACGGATGCAAGTAAATTGTCCAAAAAGCGTTAATAATTCAGAATGGACGCACTTAGTAACAGATAAAATGTGAAGCTTTCATCGAACAATATACTTAAAATTTTATTATAGAAGTATGCTAGAGAATTTTAATGATACACTAGTATCCAAAGAGGGAGTTTTTTTTTAAAGCATATAAAAATATTTAACAAATAACATTCCCCGTCTCAACTTGCTCTCTTACATAAGTAAAGACCTTTTTGTAGTAATTTTTGGAGTTCTAGGAATAAATGTTGATAAATCTAGTAAATATTCTAAAGATAAATCTTTAGTCACTCTTCTAGTAAGAATTATGTCCTCATTGATATTTCCATGCGTAGCTGTAATTTTTAACCTGATACCATTGCAGTAATTGGTTGATTACGTTATTTCATTATTAAACATCTAGATTTCTATTAAATATATTACTAGCGACATGAACTTACTGAGATCAACATGTCGCACCACATATTTATATTATAGCTTTTTGAATAACAAGTTTACTGGAAATAAGTAAATTTTATTATACAATTCAAGCTCTAGATAAAACTGTAACATTGTAACCGGTCCTGCAGAATGGCGCTCGTCACCTACCGGTCGATTTACAAACTTCACTTGAACCTATATATTATCGTTTTTTTTAATAAAAAATTAATTGACAATCAGTAAAGTTTATTATTGTTAAACCTTCAAGTCTTCTTGACTTTGTGAATTTGGTACAAATGGATTCAGTAGTTTTACAATTGTAATTCCATTGCGGAATGTTGCTAACCACTTAACGGTCGATTTTTCACTGGAATACATATGCCACACCAAATATTTACAGTTTTTTAGTAACAATTCAATTGAAATTAAGTAAATTTTATTACGAATGTCAAACTCTATAAAATACCGTACCTTTGTGACCTCTCATGTAGAATGGCGATCGCAACCCATCGGTCAATGTTCAAACTTCATAGTTATCCACATCTTATCGCTTTTTTAACAACAAATTAATGGAAAATCACTCATGACCTTTAACCACGACTCATCGTTAATCAATATTATTAAATAAATATGATTAATTTATTTACCTTACAAGGAATATACAATTATAGAATAATTTGAATATGCGCAGTTCAAAGAATGTACGTCTGGGTTTAGGAGATATAATTGAAGCGAGTTTCATCTAATTCCCTCATTTCATAAGAGGCATGTCCATGTCAACAGGATAATCCCTTGGGGCGAGTGCCTCTCCTGAATTTAGAAGCTTCCTTGAAGATGAAATACGCAGTTTAAGGGAAATGTAATTTTATTTGAAAAATATAAATCAAATCTTGGTTTACTTATTATACAATATTTTTAAATATATTTATTCGAAATTAGCTATATATATTTAATATTTTAATTATTTATTTATATTTAGGTATAACTATATAGCCGAGATACATCAAGTAAATAATTGATAATTGAAATTTGCAAGATAAACATTTCTGTGAGACTTCTTTCATTATAAGATAGCCATGGATGAGGCGAATATGGCCAATCCTTAATCTTACCATAATCACTTCTTTTCTGTTATTTCGGTGGGACGTACTTTATTTTTTTTATTTTTTTTTTTTTGTCGTTTTAATACTTTTTAATTTATCAATCTAACTTTTTAATATTGTAATCTACCTGAATTTCTTCCCATAATTCAATAATATAATTCAAGTAATTGTACATGTTTAAAGGAGTATAGATGCGACATCCAGAGAGGAAATGGCTGCTCCCTTGAAGTCCTATACACGTACAGATAAATCTCAAAGAGAAGTCTAGTGAATTTTACTTGAAATTTATCTGAATTGAACAGTCGTCCACACACATACGGTTTTCTTCAAGGTTTCTTGCAGTTGCGACCATGGCCGCGAACGAAAAGGATGACGCGATCAAGGTGTAAACCCCCCTTATATTATTTTTTTTTTTAATAACAGAGTCTTCCAGAGCGTTCGGCTCAATTTCTTAAAGTTTTTCGATTAATTTGTCGTCTTCTTTTTTATTCCTGTTGCGATAATCATTACTCTTCACTAGCCAAAGGCACGGCTCACTTTCATACATCTTTATAAATTGTTTCAAAAACTACAGGTGCATCTTTTATAACAGAAAATATAAACCACAAAACAAAACAATGGAGAGCGAAATCTGAAGGTTCGCGCACACACGTCGGTATTGGACTGTACAGTTCACATCTGCGCAGTTTTAAGAATGGTTTTTCGATAAGATTTTGTAGGTCTGTGCAGACCAAAACGACCTCAAGATTTTCACCACACACGTTTGAATAAATCTAAAGGTATGAAATGCGCAGTCCAAACCTTGAGATTTATCCCTTGGTGGGGGCCTTTAGCCGCCTCTTATGCGGCCTCAATCCATTTTATCCTACCTGGTTAAATTTAACGTTGAGACATAAGCTTTTTATCTTTTTTCTGGTCCATGGTATTATATGTTGAGAAAAGATGTTATAGCAGAAAAGAAGCACTTCAATATAATCTACATAAAAAAATCCCTAGGCCATCTTCTTTCTAGATGCCTCCGAAGGTTATCGGGAATCGAGTGGGATGCAAGTTGGGAGACTAGCGGAGTGGGTATGACGATTATCATGGTAGGATAGATAGGTATCTTGTTTGGGCCAGTTTTACAACAGATGGAGCATTTAGATCGTTATGGATAGGTTTCTTTATGACAAAATGAATAGGATTGAGAATTTTTCGAAGTTAGTAGAGACCCGAATCTCAACTCCGTATGCTCTAATGGGCCTAAATACTGTCATGTAAATCAGTCTTTTGTAATAACAGGAAGCTTTGAACGTTTGCCTGGTAAATGCAAGAGTAATCGAAAACAAATTCCTGACGTTTAAGTCATGAATTAGTTATAATGAACAAGAAGAGTTTACAAAATAAACATGAGATACCATCGAAATCCATTAATTGAAAACCTATCAAATTGTGTAAATATTTTTTTAATAGAAATATTTAAAATAAATTACAATGCTATAAGAAAAATTAACATCAAATTCACAATAATCATTCTTTTTCTGCGATTATGACAATTAAATTAGCAACGGAATAATTGGAGTGTTTACCAAAGGAATGACATTAATTTATTACTCTAACCAGTGTGAAGCATTAAGATTTATCTGGCAGTGACAAACTAGTCTATATCAATAAGTCAACTGTTGGTGGACGGTACGATCATTTTGGTATAATTGCCTGACCAAGTTCGCTTAACCTCAGTTATCAACGGGTGTACAGAACTCGCCTTCCTATCAGGTACCAGGTATGCAAGTTTAAAATGTCGTTTATTTCTTAAAATATATACACAGTAATTTAAAAAAAAGTATAATATATTTTATTCAAAGTACTGACCCTCGCTTTCTACACATTTTGTCCATCTCTCGGGCAATATATGGATACCATTCCAAAAGAATGCTTCATCTTTATTTGAAATCCATTCATCGAGCCATTTTCGTACGTTTTCGAAATTGTTGAAGTGTTGCTCCGCCAATGAGTGTCCCATCGATGAGAAGAGGTGATAATCAGAAGGCGCCAGGTCAGGTGAATACGGCGGGTGGGGTAGGAGTTCCCAACCAAGCGAAGAAATCGTTTCCTTAGTCAATCTGGCTGAATGTGCAGGAGCGTTATCATGCTGAAGAATGACTTTGGCGTGCCTGTGAGCCCATTCTGGGCGTTTTTCGATCAATGCGTGACTCAAATTGATCATTTGTTGTCGGTAGCGCTCGGTATTGACTGTTTCGCCGGGTTTGAGAAGCTCGTAGTAGACTACTCCCTTCTGATCCCACCACACACACAGCATTGTCTTCTTCCCAAAACGATCCGGTCTTGCACTCGATGTGGATTGTTGTCCTGGCGTTACCCATGATTTTTTTCGTTTGGGATTCTGAAAATAAATCCATTTTTCATCGCCAGTTACAACTCGATGCAAAAAACCCTTTCTTTCGTGGCGTAAAAGCAGCATTTCGCACACAGTTTTTCGTTTTTCCATCTGTCGTTCGTCCAATTCATGTGGGACCCATTTTCCAACCTTTTGAATCTTTCCCATAGCTCTCAGGCGATCGGAAAAGGCTTGCCTAGTGACATTCAACTGTTCTGCCATCATTTGTTGGGTTTGGGTATTGTCTTCGTCTAATAAAGATTGCAATTCGAAGTCCTCAAACTTTTTTGGTCGATTTTCTCGTTTTTGATCAGTAACATCAAAATCACCACGTTTGAAACTTTGAAACCAACGTTCACATGTCCTGACGGTTGGAGCAACATCGCCATAAGTCTCAACAAGAATTCGATGACATTCAGATGCCTTTTTCTTTTGATTAAATAAGAAAATCATGACATGCCGCAAATGCTCTTTATTTGGCTTAAAATTAGACATTTTTAACACCAAAGAAAGGTATGATACGTCCACGTAAACGACTTAAAAACAACTGACTTTTGTAAACAAATGACTAACAAACAAAATAGCGTTTAGAGATAAGCAAATCCTTCAATAGGCTAAGAGCGCATTCTATTGGAATTAAAACGACATTTTAAACTTGCATACCTGGTATATGTCAACAATACTACGCAATAATTTCAAAATAACAAGTCAACATACGTATGACGACATACAGAATCGGTAAAAAAAAAATCGGATTATGACAACTATTTCTTAATACCTAAAAATATCCTGAGAATAGAAACGATTTCTAGTAAATCAAATAATAGTGTAATTAATAAAAACATTGTTAAGGCTAGCGCACACTAGTGCAGGATTGGAGCGGGTTTTTCGCTTTGGTTAGATAAGAAAATGTTCTCCGGTATGATACGTTAGTAGTGTGCGCTTTTTAAAGTCTTTTAAGCATAAATTTATTTTGTAAACAAGAATGTTAAAAAAAAATGATTAAAGCTAAACACCCCTAATACTTACTTCAGTTAATATAGGTAAGTAATTTATAAAAAAAAATTAAATCAGGTGGTTTAAGTGACCGAAAATGATATGGAACGTCTTGTGAAACCGCGTGATAATATTTATTTCATAGCTGCATTTATTTTCCTGGTAATTTGATACTAGATTATTGCATATGTTTAAACAAAAATTCATTTAACTAGAGGGAGTATGTAGAAACTGTTAAATGTTCATTTAATTACATGTTTTAACTTTAATATAAAATATATATATCTTAATATATATAAATTACGTGTCGCCGCCTAGGGGCCGGCTAACACCTAAACTACTGAACCGATTTTAATCAAATTTGCATACCGTGTGCAGTTTGATCCAACAAAAAAGATAGGATACCTTATATCTTAATTTATAGTCGCAATATTATTTGTATATTATCTGTAAGTCACAATTATCTGTTAGCTCTATAAGATTCTAACATATGGCGGTATAAGGTTATACTATTATATAAAAGGACAAGCAATGTTTCGTTTGTGTTCACTAACCGCCAAAAACTACTAAACCAATCTCCAAATTTTGACTACATCATCTTTATAGGATGGTTTAGCAATAGTAAAATCTAATGATTTCAACTAATTCTTTATTGAAAAATGAATAATAAGTGGATAACAATGAAGTTAAAAAATGGCGGCAATTGCCATCTACATGAAAGGTTAAAAGGTGAACATTGATAATAAAATTTACTTATTTTCAATTAAATTGTTATAAAAACAGCTATATGGAGTGAAATATACCAAATTTTAACTACATCATGTTCATAGTTCTAGGTTTAGCAACAATAAAAATTTAAATGTACAATGTTGAGTGTTAGAAACGGGTTTTGCCACACTACCACATACTTTTATGGTTAGAAATTAAAATCCAATCAGATAAAATCAATAAAATTATTTCTGTCGAATGAAAATTATTAAATAATCAAAATGCCGATCCTCAGCTGTTTAATATTGTGTGTAAAAATATGAATTTTGAACCTTTAGTTGTGAGCACTGATAATGCAGTTTCTTAATAGTCTCTGTCCATCTGGATTACTCATATATTAAAATTGAAAATTGGATGTCTAATTATGCTTTATGTTATCTTAAAATACCTAATCAATCTAAATTTAACCAAGTTAATAATGGCTCCTATGCGTGAAAATATTATCAAAAATATAATTTTCAATTGTTCACTTTAATACAAGATTTTCATCGATAAACAAAAAATCAATTATTAGTTAAAATTCCTCGACGAGGGATGATGAAGTTATATATAGAAGGACAAGCCATTTCCGTTCGTGATCACTAACCGCGAAAACTATAGAACTATTCTGTACCAAATATAACTACATCATCTTCATAGTTCAAGGAAGGTTTAGCAATAATAAAATTTACATATTTCCTCTTAAATTACTGTTTATAAAGCGATAAATATGTGGTGGGGTAGTAAAGCGAGCGCCATTCAAGAGAGGTTACAATGATCCAGTGTTAATTATAGCTAGAAATTGATAATAAAATTACTAAATTAAATTAATTTGTTATCCAAAAAGCTATAAATATGTGGTGTGACGTGTGGATTCCAGTGAAATTTAAAAAATCGAATATGTGGCAAGCGACAATAGCATTTTAGTAAAACTAATGAACCTATCTGAACCAAATTTTAACTACATCATCTTCATAGTTCTTGAAAGATTTACAATTAGAAAATTTACTTTAATAATAATTTATACTATTATATAAAAGGACAAGCCATTTTTCGTTTGTGATGACTAACCGGGAATATTACTGAACAAATCTGTACTAAATATTAACTACATCATTTTCATAATTCTAAGAAGGTTTAGCAATATTAAAATCTACTGATTTTTAATTTATATTTTAAAAAAGGTTAATATGTGGACAACAGTGCAGTATGAAAATTGACCGATAGGTGGGGAGTGCCATTCTACACGAGAGGTTAGAAAAGAGCTTGAAATCGATGATAAAATTCACTTATTAAACTATCAAGAAAATTATTAAAAAAAATTTAAATATGGTGTGCGATATGTGGATCTCAGTGAAGCTTGAAAATCGACCGATTGTGTATAGCACCATTCCACAATAGAGTTAACAATGGTAAACTGAACCTATCTGTACCGACATCTAAATAAATAATTTTTATAATTCTAGGAAGGTTTTGCAATGGTAAAATTTAGAATAACTAAAATTTAAATGTACAATTTTGAGAGGCAGGAACGAGGTTTGCCACACTGTCATATACTTTTATAGTTCGAAATCAACATATAACCAGATGAAATCAATAAAGTTATTTCTGCCGAATACAAATTATTACTAAATCAAAATGTAGATCCTTTTCTTTTTTATATCGTGTGTAAAAATATGATTCACGGGCCTTTTGTCGTAAGCACTGATAATGCAGTTTATTTTCCGCAAGAGTTTCTTAAAAGTCTTTATCCATCTTGATTACCAATTCATACATTAAAGTTAAAAATGTTATGCCTAATGGTGCTTATATGTAATCTTCAACAACCTGAGCAGTGCAATTATAACTAGATTAATAATTACTGCTAAAAAATCATTGAAGAAATAATGCTCAACCACATGCTAAAATACAAGAATCTTATCGATAAACAAATAAAACTTTAATTTTTAGTTGAAATTATCTTTAGTTATGAGGGCGGGCGAAGCCGCGACGGGAAGGCTAGTATATATATATATATATATATATATATATATATATATATATATATATATATATATATATATATATATATAGAGAGAGAGAGAGAGAGAGAGAGAGAGAGACAGACAGAGAGGGGGGAAAGATGTAAAAAAGGGCACTGGTGTAAATATGGGTACCCCTCCCTAGTGGGTATGGGAGGTACTGAAGACTGGCAGCGAGGACTGTCGTTGGATCTTAAGCTACTTTTTGAAACACACCTTTAGTCACGCACGCTTTTAGGTTACATGTGAGAGAAGCCTTTCTTTCATAGGTGGAGTTGGTGCAAATATGGGCATCCTTCCTAGGTGTTAATATGGGCCCACACTTCCACGGGAACTTTAAGTGCAATTTCTCCGTTTAACATATCTCCTGTTTCTAACATTAAGAAGAAAACCAGAACTCGTGGACGCAAGGATCAGTTGACCAAGTCGCTTGACAAACGTGCTTTGGGGCGGGAATGGGAAGACGAAAGGCCTTTAAAAAAAAAAATCATCATTGAGCTCTTTTACAACACTATTTTCAAGTATGACATTACATTAATATTTGAAACATTAAACTCTAACCTAGTATTTATAATGTTTAATAAAAAAAAGTAATGAAAATTAAAAGAGGAATTAAATCTCAACACGGATCGAACAAGACCAATAATGCATTTAAGCTGAGGATAGGGTTAGAGCATTAAAGAGGAGGAACCAGTAGGAGTAGCCAGAGTAAACTTGTGACATTGACTAAGTGATCTAGTGAAATAGTCATAGGAGAGTGGTTCGGGTCAATAGAGCCTTGGGGTATCAACTTCGTCGCTAAGTCTTAAGGTTAATGGGTATTTGAGCAGAATATGGGAATACACGGTCAGGAAAGTTAAGGGAAAACCTAATGAACTACGCCCTGATGGTCTAGAAACTGGTTTAAAAGGTAACAAAATAAAAAAAATATAAGTTTATCGGTCCCTTCATAATTATTGGCAGCAACAAACAAGGCCATGAGCACACTAGGAGTTTTTTACGATTAATTTTTTTACTGAGTAGTTTTGCTAATATTTGGAGGATAGTATTGAGACTAACACATTGTGCGGACAAATTATTTAATTATTAATCGAATTATTTAACGTCGACGGCAGCAATGCAGCCATTTTATAAAGAGAAACGCTAACATATTTATATGGAATTACAGAAAGAATTCAAATAAAAATACAAACGCGAAAAAATGAAGTAATTTTCATAAATCTTCTTTGGTATACACACACTTTTGTCACTGATTTTCCTAAGGTTCTGATTTCCCCCACACAAATCTATGTTCAAGGCCTCTTCTCGTCAGGAGTGACTTTTTTAGGTTGTTTTTGCCTGTAGATACCTATCGTAGGGTAGTACGATTGAACGAGAAACCTGTTCACAGTCTGTTGTTTGCGGTGACTTTTCTTCGTTTAAAAATGTAACTGCACTGAGGAAATGGTTTAGTTAGTCTTCCATATCTAATAGCAGTCTCATTAGATGGTTTAGTGAAATCTCTTCCATTTAAACACAAAACTCTAATGTATTTTATATTTAAACAATTTACACTATAACTGTAGTCTGAAAAATCAGTTTTCTTCTATATGTAGTAGAAATCAGTTTTCTATTTTCGAATTAGTTCACAGCAACAAACGTGGAATAACTTCATACGGTTCGAACCGCATTATAAACCTAAAAATGAGCACAAAACCTAAATTCACAAATAGCCGCAGCTGAATGAAACCATTCTTATGAATTAATTTAAAAAGTTAATGCATGTAACTCAACCAATCCACACCAATCATGAGTTTTCTGAATTAAGAAAATTACACATTTCTTTTTTTAAAATTTGTTTTTAGATTAAAAACAAAAACTTAAAACATCGCTATATCACGGAGGTTTAATACCAGAAGTAACTGTCATTTAAACTCCTCAGCGGCGGGATGTTTCATTACAGGCTCGTATTGTAGCAGACAGCTGTCACAATAAAGGCTTACCACTCACTCCAGCTTTAGTACGTCGAGAAGGAACTCCCACCAGAGGAACGGTCAGCAGGACATATAATACAGAACTTAAAGTAAATTTGATATTTTCCTATTTCATCTTCTAGCAATTAGAAAAACAACCTATCCTATCCAAATAATCCAAAGGATTGAATAAATGATAAGTAAAATGCACTTTAAAGGTTAGAATTTAATATATTAGTCTAGGAACATTTTCAGATGCATTCCAAGCCCGAAGCTGGGCCCAGGAATGCGGTGAGAAATGTCAAGAGGCAGACGATTGGGTTATGGTGCTGTTTCTAATTTTTTGAAAAATAAATAAATTTGCCTGAAAGCTGAATATAATAATTATTACTAGATATTATTAATATTGCTTCAGTTTTCCAATCTGATAATAAAAAAAAAAAAAAAATCGATGACTTCTACAATACTGACTAAAGGCTTTTGGGTTTTACTTAAAAAAATACTATTTGTTAATTAAAATAGAAATATAAAAATTTGACACGAAAAAGAAATTCCTTTTTAGCAGTTTACAAATGTTTTTTTTTTTTTTCATAATTACATGATAGATATTTATATGTTATATATATATATATATATATATATATATATATATATATATATATATATATATATATAAAGTTTATAAACATGAACCTTTTTCATGTTCATTTCGGAATGATCGAGTTCAAAATTTCAAAATTAACAATCCAAAATAAGTAGAATTAAATTGCTCACTTTTATTTTTCTATTTAAAAAAAGAAAAGAAAAAAAAAACATTACTTTCCGCCTTCTTTGCAAAAAATAGAAGAAAAATATAAAAGCTAAAAAAAAAAACCTGCAGCTACATGTACTGACGGCTATAAAGCTACGAAGCACATCGACACTTTGCTGATGTCACTCGAATTCTATCGGAAGCAAAGATGAACTTGGTCGACTAATCGGCTAAAAAAAGGGGGTGGAAGAAAAAAAAGAATAATTGATGAAAATCAAACTAACCTCCTTAAGGTAGTGTGGTTAATAAAAGAACCTTTTATGACACTTCCAATTTAAAACTGACCTAACGTTTCCACTGCTGGAATAATCTAATACTGCTTTATAGTAGAAGCTAAAACTTAAATCGGGGCGAAAATCAATTCATTCCGATGGTTTTAACTCTTGGTTTTTTAAGATGAAGTTTCATGTGTCTACTACAGGCTCAACGTCAAACACTGGTGCATTTATCTTAATTATATAAAATCTATGTGAGAAACTGCTGATGAATTTAACATTCGAAACTAGTTCTCAAATTAAATAATTCTAATAGAAGTGGCAATTAATTAATACTAAACTATTTTTCAGGGTGGTGAGGTTTGGTTAAAAACCTCAAAAAGAAAATGCATTTTATTATACGAAAATGTCCCGCTGATGGATATATTAAGCATAATTGTTATAATTTTTCGTCGAGACTTTCACAAGGTACTTATGAGATTCATTATTAATGAGTAAAAAATAAACTTTATTCAGGGAATCATTGTTCCCTAAGAATAATACAAAGGCATAATTACAAATGGTAGTATTTTCTGGCTACATTAATTTCTAGTAAAGATATTAAAATATAGAATACAACTTAAATGTAGAAAACGAATATAAAAATTAAGCATATTAATAGATTTCCAAGCATACATATTGTATTGTGATGTGAAAAACAACTTATTGAGAAATGAAAAAATGACTGAAATACAATTTCTACATCAGCTTTAGAGGATAATTGAGTACTGATTCGGAGGCAGAATTACGGCTGACAAGTAGGCGTGAGAATGTAGTACCCTTTTTGATGGATATTTTAATATTCTTGTACAATACAGGTTGGTCTATTCTAGGAAAAACTCCCTGGTTGGTTAAAATTTCAGTGAATAGATAAGTTGCCCAAATTTGTAGGTTCATTCTGCTGAACGCCAATTTAAGAATTTTATCATGAATCAAAGGTTTTGCGTATGATTACCCAGGCCCCTCCTAAACATTAGTGTAAAAAAAAATATATATTTTTTCAAAAACTGGATTTACAGTGAAAAAATGTAAATATAGTGTTTTTACAGCCAAAACGTCGTACCATTTGAGGGATTGAGGCCTGCTTGTGTCAGGTCCACTCAGGCTTTCAATGAGTACCCGACAATAGGCAGTTGGGAGTGCTGCTGACTATAATGCTTCTGAGGTTATGAGATCCAGAATCTTAAGAAGGTAAAATACCTACTCGTCTCTTAAGAAATCTCATAGAACGTGGAAGGTTTGATTTTTTTTTTTTTTTTTTTTTTTTTTTATCAAGTACCTCTGTTTGATAGGGTAATACTTAAGTCCAGTAACATATTCTGATACATTACATATTTCCATGTATTATTGTACACTCTATCTGACAAATTAAAAACAAAACAAAAAATGTTTCAACTATTACACGTTTATTTTCAGAATATACCACCCTAACTATTGTATATGTTTCAGCGATACTGGAGGGGCATGTAGCGATTAATTCAGAGTTATGGATGGCAAAAGTTAAAATATATTAAAGCAATAAAATTATCATCCAAATTAAGAATGGCTTTAGAAATTTTTTTTATTTTTTATTTTTTTATTTAATTTTATTTATTTTGATATCCTTAGCATCGATTGGATTTATGGCATATGGCTGAAGAATATAGAAACTATTTCAAAATCTTTTTTGGGCTAATGTTAAATTTATTGTATTGATGTTAGTAATATAGTACAAAATATATGATATAAAGTGAAATATTATATAATCTATACTACCATATAAAAAGACAAGCCATTTTTCTTTTGTGATTACTAACCATGAAAAGTAGTGAACCAATCTGTACTATATTTTAACTAGAGCATCACAGTTCAAGGAAGGTTCAGCAATAATAAAATTAACTGATTTTCAATTAAATTATTATTGAAAAATGAAAGAAATTTGGATTTCAGTGAAGTTTGAAAATTTTATACAAGAGTATCACCATTCCAGCGAAATCCATTATGCATATTCAATTAATTAATCTATTCCTGGTACCACTATTATGATACAGCAATAAATGAATATTACAAGAGATGCACGGAATTCATGAATTCTGCATTTATAAAATCTGAAATATTAAAACCCCTGAAATTACTTTTGTTGGTATTCTCTCCAGAAGTAGATTTTTAAAATGCAAAATATTTTATGGTAAACTCCCTTGAATTTTACTTATAAATGTGCTGATTTATATATATTTTTAATAACTATTGTTACAATGAATAAATATTACAAGCTACCTCTCCTTATGAATAATATGGGCTGAAATAAATCCATTCATACAGTATGCGCAATTAAATTAATATTAATATAAAATAAATCAGAGTATAAATAATATAAAAAATAGTAAAAATAAAGAGAAAAAAAAATAAACAAAAAAAAAGTTATACAAACGCTGTTCTCACAACCGCGTCACTAGCGTAAAAATAACTGTGTGGTTACTCTAATAATGATCATTCCATCGTTGTTTTATATTTATGTATAATAATATTTCTTTTTAGTTTTACTTCAGTAATTTAAAAAAAAAATGTATTGCTTTTAAACTATTGTTTTCAAGTTAACATATTAATGCTTATTTGTTTTGTTTTTTTAAGTAAAAAACGTTCTTCAGAAAAAAAGAAAAACATGTCTAGTTTAAGAAGTCGAGTACTATGAGTGTGGTCAATGTTTTCTTTTCCCGTCCAGTCCTTGAAGGTTGTTATGGAAAATGGTTAGTTAATTAAGTTTCGGGGTTGGTCTCGAGTTTGTTGCCCAACCTCAAGCACTCAATGATGGCCACTATTTGAATTTCAGTTCCAAAGATAACTAGAAACATCTCCTTGAGTAACTATTCTCTAAGGTGTTCAACAAGTGTCTTTTTACCATTTAATTTAAGAATTAATGCTATCTTACCAACATTACCAGTGATCTAAGTAGTTATTTTTAACAATTTACCACATCACCTATATTACCTTTTCATAAAAGGGCCAGAGAGAAAAACGCGGTAAGCCAACCTATTAATTTTTATAAAAATCATTTTTAAAGTTTTACTCACCGTGATCCATTTCCAAAAAGTAAAAAATTATTATCTCAACAAATATTCTCTTTAATCAGATAATCCTTCCCCTTAACACAAAATTGCATAACCAAAAAATAATTCTTAATGCTTCAGAAATAACGAAACATCACTAAACTGGTTATTGTTTGGATGAAGAAAAGCACTGTAGTTTAGTGCTTATTTGTTTATGAACAAATATATTGACTGGTCATGAAGAAAAACATGTTAGTTCAACCTAGCCAGGAATCAGGAATAACAATAGTATCTTCGGTTGGTTTGAGTGTGATACAGGGGACATCCCTGAACCCCGCCGCAAACCCCTACCTACACAATTTTATGTTGTACCAATTTAATAAAAACTTACTACTAACCTAAGTTATCCTACTTACCTATATATTATTATAATATTATTCTATGTTGATAGGATTGAGAGGCTATCTCTAACCTTCTGACAAATATGTTAGACACTGACTAAAACAGAAAAATCCAAGGATTAAACGGGGAAAAAGAGTGACCTTCTCAAAAATAAAATAGTAGGGAAGGGGTGGCTAAGGATGCCCTTCAGCCGTCAGAAATCGCTAGATTATGGCAAAACTAGTACCCTCCAGTGGTTTTGGGTTAAGCGCTCAGCACTTCAGCTGTTTTTTCCTCTAACTGTTTTTATATCGATTATAAGTAGACTCTCTCTCTCTCTCTCTCTCTCTCTCTCTCTATATATATATATATATATATATATATATATATATATATATATATATATATATATATATATATATATATATATTTATTTCCCCCATAGTAATATAAAAATAAAGCACACTTCCTATACCATCCGATCGCTCCACCAGTTTAAAATCAACAAGTGGACTACCGCGTTGTTTCTCTCTGGTCCTTTATTAGGCGTTGTTCATTATTATCAGATATTGCTTGTTCAAACGGGAATCTCACAGCTCACTAAGGATATTTCGGACTAGGAAGAAGCCTCTATTTCTTGCAAGATACAAGATGAGACAATGCGGAGGTTATATATCAGATTTATCAGTATAGAAGAAAACACCAGACTGTGAACCGAATCATAAAAACTCCTGTGACCCAGGAAAAGGAATTGACACCAGTACTACAGAAGGTATGTGGGAACTTGCTAAAATGCGTATTAGAATAGAACGTGGAACCAATAGAATCAATCTTGATTCCTATTTATGTTGATATAGGTTAAGGTATAAATATAATAAAGGAGATCGGTTTGAGAGGTTTTTGGTTAAACATAATATATTTCACCCCTCCAAGGTATAAATATATATGTCGTTATCGTTCAGATATACGTTAGGCAGAACCTCATATTTATGTGTCTCTTGATCAAAAATTATAAATGGATTCAACAGTAAACAAGAACATTGATTTCCTTTATGTACTATAAAACAAATATTTTTTATAGAGAGCATACCAGAGCTAAAATTTACAACTCAGTTCTCATTTATGCAGTGGCATTAACCCACCATTCATCTTGTCAAAATTCATGAGTAATAGGACTAACTCCTGAGCTTGCTGAGAAAGCGGTTGCTCGTCTGCGGGTGTAAGTTCGGATTCTCTTACCGCACAAAACAATTAGGGAAGGAGTAAGTTCAGGCTTTGTCTGGTCTTGTAGTATCTTATGTCTATTCCTACATTAAATTATGGTCTGAGTTACATCTCTACTCCTACTTTAAAAATTTATCCAAAATATAGGTAATGAATAAATTGTAATAAAGAAAAAAAAATAATAAAGATAATATATACATAAAAACTAACTAAAGATAAACAGAGGAAGGAAATCAAATAAATAATTACTCCTCAAATGAAATAAAAAATAAATTTCTATGGTACAATTCTCTTCTAAAAATAATAAAAGTATCTAAATTTTACTAAGAGTAAGAAAAAAAAGTATTAAATGAAATCCAAATTTTTAAAATAGTTATTTACAGGACTCCTGAGATGTAGGAACATGATATAATTTAATTGAGTAGGTAGATAACAAGCGTTCGTCATCATGGATAGAACATTGAGGATAGAGTACTGAAAATTCTACGTATTCTAATGTTTTAAGTGATTTGATTTTTCTTGTCTGATATGAGGATGAGAGGAATTTCAGATGGTTGAGAGAAGAAGATGGGGCGTTGGAATGCAGAAGTCCTATGGGATGGTGTGTATAGTTCAGAAAATTGGGATCTCGTATGCATTGCATTGACAGCACATCCGAACTGAATCATATACTAAATATAGAAATGATAAAGGGTATTGATAATTTGGTAAAGAAATGTTTTCCAGGAAAAGTGGGATAAAGCCAACTTAGTTCAGAATAGAGATGACTAGAGGTATCAAAGGCAAGCCGTGCAAAGCAATGGAATAAAAGTTAAATTAAAAAATGAAAATATTAGTTACTTCAAAAATGAAAAAAGGTAATAGATATTGTTTAAAAGATATTGGAGGGAAGGATTTACTAATAGACATGAGTAAGGAATTTTAGAATAATTATAAGCTAGCAATAAAGGATTCTTCAAGGGTCCCAGTTTGTGATTTAGTTTACAATAAAGGAGGGGGAAGGGACGCTTAGGAAACAGTTTATTTACTATGGTATTTTATTTAAGGGTTGAAATAGGAACGGCAGAAGCAGGTTTTATTGCCATAGGAAATTATAGGAAAAGTCATCCTAGCTCGAAATTCCGAGGATGATTAGAATGGAAGTTTCTGGAAATTCAAATCAGGAATCTTATGAAGCTATTTAATAAGGTTTTCAGTCATATCTCAAGACAGTCCTCCATAAGCTCAACATCTTGGAGAGAATGAGCTATTTAGTGGGGTACATCAGTACAAATTTTAGAGTCTAAGATACAATGCCACATGTATCTAACGGACGAACGTAGAGCTACTGATAATCTTAATTGATAGTTCTTGCACTTCCAATTTCTGGTGAATTACAATTTTTTTGAAATTCATATTGGCTAAATTTTGATGTTCAAATCAATATAAACAGCTGAAATTTACACAACAGCTAAATTACACCCAGTAGGTAATAAGCCTAAGAGGAAACTGACGCAATCGGGTGCGTTTTCAAACTGACGCGCTCAAACACATCTTTAAAACTTCTCCGCGAACTCTTGAAACAATTTGTTTGATCTAAAACTTATTTTCTCCATCTGAAAGCTAGTTAAATTTACTATCTGACCATGGGGTATACATGATGATGTATGGACATGAAATGTATTTTAAGTCCCGTAAAATATCCATGGCAGCAAGATAAAAAAGCGCGTGCTGTTGTGAAATCCAAGTTACTTTTTTTTCTTTTTTTTTTCCTTTTGCGAAGTATTTGCTATAATTCCGAAACTATTTGTTCGATCCGAAAAATTTCCAACTGAAAGCTGGTTAAATTATTACTATATACTAGGAACAATAGTGCGCAGGTGAACCCTTTTGCGATCGCACTACAATCCTGGATAGTTTAGAACCAACCAGGGGCCACTAGCTTAAAAATTGAGCCTGCCAGAAGGATTTTTACAGTAGCCCCCCTCATGTTCAAAGTACGCCCCCATTTCTTTAACAGATCTCATACGATTCATTTTTGTGTCGAAAATCGAGAATCGATTTTATGGTACCGGAATCAATAATGGAAAAATTTCGGTACCGACACATAACTAACATAATTTCCTTAAAAATGTAAAGGAAATATATAAAAAAAAATCATTTTAAGAACATAGAATGCCACTAAAATTCTACAAATAATATTAAATAAACGCTAATTTGTAGATGCAAAAACACCTAAAACATTTTGAAATATTACAGTCTTTGATTGCCGAAGGATAAATATGTTTATTACTTTTATTATTGGTAGATAGTCAGTGAGCTCAATATTGGTTCGTTGCAACCTGTTGCGGCCCTTTTCAGTTGCAGAATGTTGATGCAACTGGTTGCTGAAGTAAATGATTGGCCTCCTAACTTAAGTGGTATTGGGTTGATTTTACAGGTTCCTTTCCATCTTATTACCATTGCTTAAATACATAATGGGTACTAAATTGACGGTTAAATAAATAATACTTCAATAAATATTTCTACTGCTTTTATTAAGATTAACAATTTTGTCACCTAACTAGTTAACTGATTATATTTTAAAAAGATATATTTACCTTTTTAATCGTTTACCTATTTACCTAATAGATTTAGGTACTACTATCGGTACTATTTACCTATCGTTTACCTATCGGGTACCTTGAATCGTTCAAAAAACAAATTATGTCTAAGGTACGATTACGAATTTATAGGAGAACCAATATTAGACGCAACTTTTGTGGAACTTTTAAAAAAATAATAAACACATATAAATGCCTCTAAACCCTCTTTTCTTTATTGTTGTAAGTATGGCTAGAAATGATACCCATATACATATGTACTTATTTGTGGAGAAGTACATTTTCCTCTCTGGGCTTTCAGATTGGATGGAAACTTCAAGGACTATAAAGGAAGACTGTGGGACCAATATAGTTAATGGGAATATGTGCGCCTTTAAGAAATATACGTATTATAGGAGGAAAGCTAGGCGATTTACTTTTTGAACTGGCATGTCGCCCTATACCAGCCTCTTGTCAAAAAGAAGAGTGGTTTTCTATAAAACCAGAGGGGGCAGGTATTACGTCATAATGCAAATATAACATGTTGTGACTTGTAGCAAATTTTTAATTGTTCCATAATGCTCTTTCACTAGCCAGACTTCTCCATCTTCTGACTACCAAAACCCTCCGATCCTCCTGCAGGTACAACAGCCATCGTCTTTCTGGCCGGCTTACACTACTTTTGCCAAATACATTTCCATGCAATAGTTTGCTCGGAATTTGTCTTGAGGCATTCTTAGTACATGGACTAGCCATTTTGTTCGACATGCTTTAATTAACTGGACCACAATGGCTTCTTCCTATAAGGAGTACAGCTCTTCGTTGGTCCATTAGAGTCAGTGTTAAAGACAGGGCCATATATCTATTGCAGGGACTTCCTTTCACCCTCACGCTTTTTGCCACTGCTCCATACGTCAGGACAGATCTAATCAAGGTTTTGTACAGCAGAATTTTAGTATTCCTAGACAGTATTTTACTTTAAAAGGATCTAAGATTTGCAAAATATGCCCGGTTCTGTCTATCTCATTAACTTGCTGATTTTCTTCGCTCAGTTCTGACCCTGAAATGTATAACTGTTTACACAAATGGGTAGTGCAAAATACTACCTGAGATATCAAGATTTTTAATCAAAGGGGTCACCATGCCTAACTCCTGTCAAAACGAGAAAATTGAGGCTCAATCTTCCGTAATTATTATTAACATAAATAAAAATAACTTTGTTATCATCTGATTATTAGTTGAAGGAAATGGGTTGAACAGCTTTAGAAATAAATAATAACCAGTGGATATGAAACGTATCTGGATTATTAAAAATATTAATTAAATAACAGCAAGTAGTATTTTAAAAAATAAAATATTAATTTTAAATTAAAATCATTTCTTACAGTTTTTCCTCAGGTTAGGTATTTCCCTCATGAATTTAATCAAACTCCCATTAGACCTCCTAAATCCCATCGATTACAAAACGTAATGAATTGATGGGATATAATAAAATAATTAATAAAAAAAGTAAATATTGCTTGTCCATTTTTTAAATACTCCAGACTTTTATTTAATTATTTTTTTATTATTTCACATGCTCTAATTAAAGTATATGGGGACGTAATCCCATAAAAAAGAATCACACGTTTGGCAGAGAAAATTAAAAAAAAAATAAATAAATAAATTGGGAGGAATTTCTATATTTATCCATATAAACCATTTTTTATGAAATGATATAAGTAAAATAATATATACCAATATATAAAAGACGAGCCATTTTTTCTTTTGTGATCACTAACCACATAAACTACAGAACTAATCTTTACAATTACACAATTGCAATTTAGTTACACCATCTTCATAGTTTAAGGAAGGTTTAGCAATAATAAATATTACATATTTTCTATTAAATGGTTGCTAAAAAGCAATAAATATGTGGTGCGCAGTAAAGTTTGAAAATTTATGAGAGGTTATGAAGGTACAGTGTTATACAGAGCTAGAAATTGATAATAATTTTTGCTTAATTCGAATAAATTGTTATAAAGAAAACTATAAATATTTAGTGTGGCGTGTGGATCCCAGAAATGTTTAATAATCAAACGATATGTGGTTAGCGCCACTCTGCAACAGAGTTTGCAATATAAACTATTAAACTCATCTGTACCAAATTTTAACTACATTATCTTCATAGTTCTAAGAAGGTTTAAAATAGTATAGTTTACTAAAATAATAATTAAAATGTGCAGTGTTAAGTGGCAGAGGTTTGCCACACTGCCATCAACTTTTATAGTTAGAAATTAGAATCCAACTAGATGAAATCTATAAAATTATTTCAGAGCACTAAAAATTATTGCCCTATCAAAATATCGATTTCTTATTTTTTGATATTGTATGTAAAAATGGCCTAACCTTAGTTTTCTCTAATTATTATTAATTTAATATCCAATTATGCTTTCACGTAAATTTGAAACACCTAATCATTGCAATGTTACCGGGTTAAAAATTACAGCTTTACGTGAGAACATCATGAAATAATATGAGAAAATAGTTCTCAACTACATGCTACAGTACAAGATTTTTATCGTTAAAAAAATAAACTTCAATTATTAGTTAAACTTATTTAAGTTCTTTACTTATAAGAGCGGGCGCAGCCGCAACTGGGGATGCTTGTACATAATAATTGAATGATATAAGTTAATACCTAATAATATTACTATTTGAATAACATTGAATAAATAGTCAACAATGTACCGCCTAATAGCAGTTCTTTATTGAAGTATGTCACCCAAAACTGCGATATTTGGACGTAGGAAGGACCATTTCCATGTTATTACTACAAAGCTGCTGATGAACTAAGCTGTCTACGGTTGACAAAGGCTGCTGACAATGAACAAACTTCCTTTATAATGTCACGTTCAAGGCTTTGATCCAGGGAACTTGCTAATTTTCTCACTATAACGCAAAACTTTATCAAGTCGTGGGTTCCGCTGCTGTCATTAACTTAAAATGACATTCTGTCATTTTTGGTGACAATAGTCATCACTGATTTACAATCTATTTAAAAAATCGAGCAGTATCATTGGAAGATATACGCAGAAAATTACAATTAAGATTCACTCTATTTTTCCCGACGTATAATGGGTGAAAGTTTTGTACTAACAATTAACCATACAGGGCTTCTTAAAAAATCAGTATTTTTTATTTCACCATATTTCTTTTAGTAATAACTGGCACTAAAACCATGATATAAAACTGTATAAAATTAGCATGCAAGGCATTTAGGAGTTCAGAACCCATCGGTACCTACTCCAGGGTTACATTTTTTCAGACTTATCTTAAGAGATCTTCGGGCTCACTCAGATATATCCAAAGATGCCACATTTGGAATCAGATTGTTGTAGTGCTCATGAGGTTTATCATACATTATTTTGTATGAAGTATGAATATGGTCCAGTACAGTGGGTATGTTCAAGTCTGTATGCAATGTTCTATTACTGACCTACTAGGTGAGCTGTAATGGTCTTAAAATTTATTCTTAAAACTGAAAACTTCGTAATTTTTCAATGCGTGACTTTTATGCTGTCCCGAAGATTTGAGACGCGTAGATCCATAAAGGTTTCAGTAATCAAGTTTAAGTATTTAATCGTTGTCGGATTTTAAGAGTCGAATGGAAGAATAAGGAGGAGAGGCAGACCCAGGCAAGGATGGATGGAAGATGTAGAAGGGAAATAGGGCGGCTAAATATCCAGAATTGAAGGTACGTGGCCGCTAAAAGAGAGGAATGGAAAAAAGTGTTTGCAGAGGCCCAGGTCTTTCATCGACTGCAGAGCCTTTGTAAAATATAGAATAGAATAAAAATAATATTCCAATCTGATAAACCCAAGTGAAATAGCCACAGTACAAATTTACTTAAGATTTTTCCATGAAATGTTATGTATATGATTGGAAAGGAAAAAAACGATCCACAGAGACCCAACTTAATGAATCCTTAAATCCTCGCTCGGATCCATTTATTCAATGCTCCATAAAATCATAATTACTTAATGGTTTTGTATTTAAAAGGGCCGTCCTTCCGGAAGGAATTAAAAAGGGTATTAGGGCGGAAGGATTATACCAGTCTAGGCTGACACTTTAAACATTTACGCTTTCATTTCCTTGAAATTCAGTTTACTGCTTTTTAAAGCCATTCTTCCTCTTCCTAAAGGCGACAAACCTCTTGGCTTCATTATAGCATTAATTGTAAACGAGTTTGTTAAACTTTTATACTTCTTTGGTTTTCTTTTATTTCCACCTTATTTTATTTATAGTCTGTTCCTGAGAAAAATACTTAGCTCCTGACATTGATTATTATTTGAATAGTTAAAACGTACTTATAGGTGATACAGAAGTTCTGGGTCGGTCAACTTGCTATGGATCAAACTTACGTTGTTTGTCGTGTTCCGCAGTAGAAACTTATAACCCTTTTCGGAAACAGACAAAAGGCCCGTATACAAAGTAATTTTTATTTTTATTTTTTCATCAGTCATTTACCTTATAATATTCTGGGTAAACACGTAGATCCTAGTTAACTTCCAACTTCAACCATGAAATCAGTAGGCAAGTTTTTTAGACCTTTTAATGTGGGGACAGTGGTTTATAAAGGGCCGGAAAAATATTTTCGAGGTCTCCTCTTCGTGTTTTTTGTCCTTCTGATCTGGTCTTTTTCTAGGTCTATCTAGAGGTCCTTTCCATCATATAGTAGAGTAGACATTGTCATTCCCTTATGGCACTTCACCTATCTGAGACGACTTCCACCGACGACGGCTTACCCACACATAGCATCTCTCTCATTAAGATAAGCTTAGATTAATTTTGTTCTGTTACAAAGTTGGATACTAAATTAAGTTATGACCTATACTTCTAATTGTGATTTTATATGTCAACAATTTGATTGAATACACATTCTTTTACATTCAACATTAGTAAAATGTATTACCAAGTCGGATGGCACTCATCTAATTATTTCCTTTAGATTATCATTGTTTTATAATTAAATTGACCTGATTATCTGACCCCACGTATCCAATCATAGGAGAACTGTGTTGGTTAATTAATTATTTAAAAAATATTTATGATTTGTCAAGCGAGTAGGTTCTGATTGGCACCTGTTAAGATTAATGCTGTTCCGGGTGCGAAAGACCGGACGGACAAAACATCAAGAATAGCGTCCCTTACATGGATCTGATTAATCAGATAATTGATGTAAATTATTTCAATTAATAATAAATTAATGAGTGACATTTTTAATTAAATTTTCAAGGGAGAAATGGTATTCTGAATTAATTCACTAAGTATCGTTGATCTTTCATAAAAAGGGTTTTCTTTAATTTGGATATAGATCATCGTAGAGATTATGTGTTCTAAGTGCTATTAGAATTTTTTAGAAGGCTTTTAATATTTCATTTCACACAAGCACGATGTCACAATCACTTAATGAAGATAATATGGGAACATTCATTCAAATGTTAAAAAACGTGTGGAAAGGAGTTTTAAAGTGTAAAAAGGAGATCAGAAAAATTCTAGACCATATTACAATGAATATCCAGAAAGTATTATCAAAATTAGATTATCTAAATGCAGAATTGAAATATAGTAAGCATGCTTTCTAGATTGAGAAAGTGACTAAAACAGTTAAACTGGAAGTTACCAGCTCTCATCCTACCGTCAAAGAGTAAAAACTGTTAACGCTGACCTAATGACGCACAATGAAGAAATGATTAAGAAAGAACAAAAAGAGGAACCTGAAGGTGAATTAACCTGCTCTCTTCTGACTGAACAAGTGACTAAAAAGGGAAGAAGTAATTGAGAATCAAGCAAAGGAAGAATCTAAAGGTGAATTATCTGGTGATATTTCCAATGATGGAAAAGTGGAACTAACTCTTGAAGAATTCCCAACAAGAAATAGAGGAAAAAGCTGAGGGAAAAGAAAAAGATGAGTATGAGGTTAGATTGGCCAGATCCTTTAATACTGTAGAGGAAGCAGTACAAACCTTGAAGAAAACCTGCCAGAGGATGAAACAATTGAAAAAAAGAAGAAAAAGAAAAATAGCAGCACTGGGATCTCTTGGGGTCTGACCTTGACTCTTAATAAGGGGGGAGGATACCCTTAGATAGGGTTCTCCCGGCTGAATTGAAAATTTATAGCATGACAGTATCTTAATTTTCTATTATTATTATTAATAATTTGCTTCATAGGGATTATTATTATAATCATAATTAGAATTTTTAATTTTTTAGTGAATCCTTTAATTTTGTTTATGTGTGTGTATTCGTATATATTGTAACAACAGATTCATCTATACCTCTATTACTTATTGCTTTTCACTGAGAAAGATTGTAAAACCTATGAAAATTTTTAATTTTCCGTTAAATGTCTGAGAATTTCACGACAAACTATGTTGAATTTTTCAGTTGATATATTAATTATACATACACACTGAGGATAGGGAAATTCCGCCTCGATATTTGCCACCATTATAATTTCTGCTTGAATTACACTGAGCGCTTGACGTATCCCTTACTGGAATACAATGTGCAATGTGTACCGATATTGACCACTATAGATTAAGCCGCTTCCAGCTGTGCTTACCCTCGAGCATTAATATCCGCAATTGCTTGACATATACCTTCTCAAACAATTCAGTTAAAATTACGTTTTAATAATACGATTTATTATTGCATAAGTAATGCATCTAAAAGTATTATATCTAATAATAAAATAAAATTTAAAACAGTTTCTTATTTTATTTTGACTCTCCCTATTTCAACACTTGAAGTCTCATTTATATGAACTGCTGATAGGTGCCTAGTTTCCAGTTACAGTCAACTCTCATTAATTCGAACCTCTATAAACCGTTCGTCCATTGAGAAAAACTCTTTAAATCGAAGAAAACTAATGTAATTAAACCCCCACGATATTACGAAGAAAAAGTTTCACAACTTGACCAAATGTACCTTTACAAATCGAACTCAATTCCGGTGCTACCTCTATAATCCGAAGTGGTCAGAACGACCGTGGAAAGTAAGGAAGAAGGAACCGATTGTAAAATCACGGTTTTAAATGCAATAAAGTTGGCTGATAAAACTTGGGAAAATGTTACTGAGGGAACAATTCGTAACAGCTTAAAATCGTGCGGTTTTACTAAAGGATAAGCATCTCTAGCACAAAGTAGAACTCGTGCAGAAATGACAGCAACAAACCAAGTGGCGGATTTGAACCTTTTACAAAGTCATGAATAAGTTCTCGTTTCTTTTAAAGAATTTTTTAATGTTGAATATAATTTGGTGAACTCCAGCCCATTATCTGATCAAGAGATTGTATCCACTACTGATCAAACCTTCGATCATGAGAAGGATGAAGACCAGAAGCAGCTACAAGAATTTCGCAGTTCAAAGGAAAATAGAAGATCCTTAAAAAGATTGCGACAATACTTCATAAGGCAAGATGTAGACGACGGTGTTTTTGCTGATCCCATTGCCCTAGACATATCTCAAGATACGACAAGTTTGGAATCCCTCGATTTCCTCCAAGAAAATCAAAGATTTCTTTATGACAAATTAATTACACATATCCATATTTGTTGTTGTCTTTTATATAATTCGTATTTCAATATTTTATAGTTTGTGCTAAATTGTAACTTAACTTTATTAACTTTATGGAACAGTTTATTTTTAAATCTGATTTTTTTTTTTTATTCTCAACCTCTTAAATTATACTCTCTTTAAACCGAAATTATTGCTTCGGCCCCTGGAATTCGGATTAAGCAGAGTTGACAATATTATTTTAATTAATGCCCGATTAATGTAACAGATTACGTTTATCCTCCTTTTTTCTCATATTTATTTTTTTAATATTTGAAAATATTACAGACTTCTATTGCTTTATTCGATAAAATCCTCTATATCGTACGGATCTACATGAGAACGTGAGATGCAAAACTCGTTCATTCCATTTTTTTAAAACATTGGATATTAATTATCTTTTAGAAAGATAATATACATAAAGATATATTTAATATTAGATTATAAAGATTATATATATATATATATATATATATATATATATATATATATATATATATATATATATTGATAAATATATAAATTTAGTTAATATCTTTTAGAATCCACTGACATCTCAATTTAAAAATAAAAATGGAAAGAACGAGTTTTGCATCTAACCTCCTCACATATAATAAATGATTTTATAGATTTTGCTTTTACGATTCAGAAGTTACAGTTAGAAGGCAATTAAGTCAAAGTATTAAAAAATTTATTGCTGGAAAAGCCAAAAACAGTTTCAAAGCCCTTTGTCAAACAACTGAAAGGCCGCGGGAATGAGGAATCATAGCCAGAACCGCACTCAGCATTTTAGATACGCCGCTCGGTCGCTTTCAATATTCCCTTTCTTGCCCGAGTGATAGCTGTAAACATTCAGTCAGCTACCTGCCGCCCTTTCCCTTATCTCTGTAATAATTTACAGGATATAAAAGTTAATTACAGGTTAAAACTGGAAATTAATAATAACTTCAATAACCTTGTTGCGGCACATGTTGATCAGTGTACAAAATGTTTGTTTGTCTATAAATATCTCAATGAAACCTGTTAAATATAGAAATGCCGATCTGACAAGCTTAATTATATTCATTGGCTAAATCTATGTTAAGTTTACTATTTCCGTTTAAAACTAATTACTGACTTACTGAGAACTACTGATAAAGTTAAAGCTATATTGTTGGGCACTCCAAATCCAAAAACTCTTAATACAATTGATAAGTCATTTTTATACACTGCATCTCTGTTCACTGCACTTCTTTTTTTCCTTATATATATATATATATATATATATATATATATATATATATATATATATATATATATATATATATATATATATTATACATATTTAGAGTTATGTCCTCGCCTGTCGTTAAGAAGTGGATTAGTCCAAATTGTCCAAATACACTTTTCAGTAGATCACTGTTGATCGTTTTCTAAAATCCTGCACTCAAAAAATACCATTTGAACTGAAATGGGTTATCTTAAGAAATACAACAACCGATTTTTCAACAAAAATATAATATAATCAAGCTTCGAAAGTTAAGAGTTGACTCATTTTAGAGAAATTTGACTTATCCACTTCTTCAAGACTAACAGGGATTAATAATTGCTGAGTAAGAGTTAGAATTTATTTATTGAAGGAGGTACGTAAAATAATCTCGGTATCAGAATAAAATTGCAACATTTTTTCATAGTCCATATACAACCTATAACAATTGTAGAATCAATGTCATTATTCTATTGTTGACCGTGGGATGTAATGAAAGTGAAGAAATGGTCAGGGGTGCAGTCAGGTAAATAAATACGTCAAGTTTTTAAATAAAAACTTTATATTTGGCGTGCCGACGTTTCGACCTGCCTTCATCAGGGCAAAAATAACAAAAAATTGGATGTGAATTTAAAAAAAAAAAAATAAATTAATAAAAATAATTTAAAATGAAAAAGAAAAAAATTATAATAATACAAAATAAATTAGTCAAAGAAAGAATTAATAGCTGTTTAAATAATTAGAAGAATATCTGAAGTAAATTAAATAATTGAATACAAAATAGTAGCAAAGTCTAGTCAAAGATACAGTTGTAATAAAATAATGATATAATTTAAATTGAATAATAAAAATTTTAAATTGTGTAAACTAATACAATGTGACAATTTTATTAACAGATATTTTTAATAGGAATTCAAAAATAAATATAAGGATTATATAAGAAAAGGAAAATGGTAAGATGGAAAGGTAAGAAGAAGAAAAAAGTTGGCATAACAATAAATGAAGAAAGAGGTTGGGGAAATATGAGAAATTGAAATAAATGGACTTACTAATTGTTGTCTGGCCTAAAAACATTATTGTTTAATCATTGTTTCTTATAAATATAAATTTAATGTATTGATAAGTGACAAAATATTTTTCTCTAAAATGTGAGTGTGTTTTGTTTCCCTAAAATAGAAAACTAATTTTTAGAGTCGAAATAAAAAACATATTTTATGATGTACGAATATGATAGCCATCGGAATAAGAACAACTTTCAGTTGATTAAATTATGACAGATGGAGGTTGGAATGTTGTGTCAAGTTTCATTGATCATCTAGTGTCCATTTAATACATCACTGAAACTATATAACTATAAAACTATCAAGGATATATAAATGTTAAATTAGTTTAGTAGATTTAATGGAAGAAGTAATTTTTTCCTACAATAAAAAAATTGAAATAATAAGCTATTAATAATCATTAAGTGCAAGTTGAGGATTGCGCCTTCAACTTGAACTGTAGTTGGCCGAAGAAGGCGAAGCAAGGGATTCCAGTTTATCGGCCCAAGTGCCAGGACACCCATACTATAAACTTGTTGCCATCTGTTCTAAACTCCATATCTTAAGGCTATTGCTCTTGAAACTTTAAATTAAGACATAAATAGAAGAAAAAAGATGGAATGGGAAATAGATGGCAGGCCTGTTCTAAATATATCAAACTAGATGTGAGCAGCTGGGATCGCCTCTAGGTAACATTATTATCTTAATGTAGAGGCTTTAAATGGAATTTGAATACTGCTTCAAGTGTGAATTTAAATGCTGATTTCTCACTTAAATAAGAACACAAACGTTTTGAAATAGAATAGAAAAATAATTTTATTCTGGGACAATGTCAACAAATAATTACAGAAATAAAATTAAATCTGGTCAGAGACAAATTTAAAATAAAAATAGTAAAGATAAAAAATGCATAAATACCAACCGAAGATAAAGAGATTATGAAGAAATAAAAAGAGAACCCTTCAAAAATGAAATAAAATTTTATAAAAAATCCTATAGCACAAAGCTTAGTGTAGAGAAAAATATATAAGTATAAAAATGTCAGGCAAAGAGAAAGAAAAAAAAGTATTGAGTGGAATCAAATTATAAAAACAGTTATTGATAGGACTCCAAAAATGCAGAAATACGGTATAATCAGACTGAGTAAGTAGATATTAAAGCCATCTTGGATAAGAAAGAGATGCTGAAAAAAAGAGGTATTTAAATGTTTTAAGGAATTTCGCTAGTCAGGAATAAAGAGATATGGAATTTCAGAGGATCATTGAGAGGAAGAAAGAAGAGTGGAAGGCATAAGTTTTATGGGATTGCTTTTATTTATATCCATATTTTATACAATAATATGATGAAACTATAATTTTTCTTTAATTTTTTAGTATTTACTAATTTTACATTAGGTCATTCTCTATCTAGTATTATTCCATTCCTTTCTCATATTTTAAATTGTTTATCTTTCTCTTAGGGTATAAACAGATAAATGATGTTTGTTTATATTTCTTCTTTTCGTGTCTGTATTTGTAATTAATTAATCATAAAACAATTTGTAATAGATTTACATACTCGTTAAAAATATGGATATAATTTTCAATCAATGTTGTGTCGCATTGTGCTATTGACATTTTGTATTTGTAATCAACGGATAAATCAAAGGGTTGGACCCCAGAGGCGACTTCAAAGGAATACAGTACAGTCGAAAATCAGCCACCATCATAATTTATTTGTATACTCTGGCTATTTCGATTATTGAAAATATCATGCATACATACAGTAGGCGAGGAAAAAGTATTTAAAAAAAGGTTAATGATGGACTGTATTCAATATCTGATTTCCCTAATATTCTACCCCTAGTATCTATAGAACATCAGAGGTTTCTCCTATCACCCTCTCCACTAAGATGAAGCTCTACAAGGAAAGAACAGTTAATCAAGGAACTAGTGTTTTTTTCAATACCCTTCGGAAAATTTCTTCAGCTTCTTGGATTGGTTCAATTACTGCTCTATTCTGACCTTACCGTATTGTCTGCATTTTACTTAATGCGTCCAGGGTGAAGTAATAATATTAAAAAAGTTAACAAAAAATATTGGTATATGTTATTAAAGGTGAACACAGATAGAAATAAATCTTGTGCAAAAAAACAGTTGATGAAACTATGTGCTGAACTAAATTTTAAAGGTAAAATATTTATAAAACCTATATATACATATATACCATTAACATAAATAGAAAACAGAGTTAGTGATAATAGGGAACATTGATGACGCAACGTGGAACATTGTCTTGGAAGAAGGTTTTATCGAGAATAGTAATATACTGTGATCGATCAGAATTGAAGTATTTAAACCAGTCTGTGTTCATACAGTGTACAGTGAACAGTGATAATACCGTGCCCAATACAACATGATTAGACCCTGCCCTATCTATACGGGCAGCGTCTGAAATTGACTTTTATTTTATTTTCTCTCTTCATTTTCTTTCCGTTTTCTACTGTTCTTTAAAAGTGTCAGTACAATGGAATTTCGTGCTTCAAATAGTGAGGAACAATGGGAAGAGGTGCAAATAGGAAAAGGAACAAAAAGAAAGAGATTAACTGCTAACAAAAAAATAGAAGGTACGTCAATACTTTCAAAAAACATCTATGATATTCTGAGCGATGATGAAGAGGACATTCCAAAAGAATTCTTAGATCCAACTAATAAAAAACCGAAAATTCCACCGATTGTCCTATATAATAGATTTAAAAATTATAAAAGCTCACTTAAGCATTTAAATAAGAATATAAAAAATCAGTATCATTTAAAATACAAAGGTAACAGAATGCTAATCTATACTACAACTAAAGAAGATTTTAATACTCTAAAAAATTTAATAGCAGAGAACAAAGGTGAATACCACACTTATACTTTACATGAAGATAAAACTCCTTCATTTGTATTAAAGGGGCTGCCTCCTTCTGTAGAGGTAAGTGATATTATTGAAGACTTAAAAACACAAGATGTTACAGCTATTAAAGCAACTCAGTTTATAAAAAATACTGAAGAAGGAAATCAAATTAAACTACCAATTTATGTAATTACGCTACAAAATATGGAAGAAATTAGCAAAATTAACAAAATCAAATATGTATGCAAATGTCATATCAGATGGGAGCGATATAGAAATTCTAAAGAAGCAACACAGTGCTTTAGGTGTCAATCTTTTTTTCACATTGCCAAAAACTGTCATAGAAAACCTAAATGCTTGAAATGTGCCCAGGAACACGAAACAAAGGAATGCATGAAACAAGATGGCGACTTGACATGCATAAACTGCAGACAAAATCATGCGGCAAACCAACCAGAGTGCCCCTATAGAATCCAGCAAATAGAAGCAAAAAAGAAAAGAAGCGTCTGGAAAATAAATGAAACCCAAAAAAGTCATTCAAAAATTCCAATTTAGGTCTCAAGAACACCCACCACTAGCAGCCACCAAGGAAATTAAGGGCTTCTCTACAACTACTGAAAATAATGATACTACAGGTACCGGCCAATTTAATTTTCTAAAAGAACTTAAAGACTTATTTACATCATTTAACCTACCCCGTATTATAAAGACAGTCAAAACAACAATAGGAAAATTAAAAATAAGTAATGACCCCTTTGATAAAATAAGTGTTTTAATTGAAGGTATTATTGAAATATTTGCTTAAATATGACAAATAATTGTAAAATTAATGTTATGTTTTGGAATTGTAGGTCCATTGTAAATAAAAAACAACTTTTCAAAGAGTTTTTAAAAACTAATAATGTACAAATTGCGGGTATAGTGGAAACAAATTTGAGTGATGCTAATTCCTTAATTATTGAGGGTTATATAGTACACAGAGCAGATAGAAATAGGCATGGTGGAGGAGTGGCCCTAATCATTCACAAATCCATTAAACACCACCGTATTAAAGTTTCTAATATACAGAACCTAGAGGCTATAGCAGTAGAAATCGAACATGATAGATATCCAATGACAATAGTTTCATGTTACAAACCACCACACAAGAAATTAAAATTAAGAAACCTGGACAATATTTTTAAATTAAATAGCAGATTAGTTGTCATGGGGGACTTTAATTCAAAACATTTTGCATGGAATTGTTTTAATAATAATCGTGATGGCAAAAAACTACTGGACTATTGTCTACAACATAATATAAAAATAAATGCACCAGATAAACCAACTTATTATCCCACTGATAACTCTAGGAAACTAAGTACTATTGACTTAGTCTTAACAAAAAATATAACAACAAACAAAATTCACTCAGTGGCGGAACTAACCTCGGATCACAACCCACTAGCGTATCAGATCAAATTCCAATTTAAGCATCACAGTAATAATAAACAATTCAACACACAAATAAACTGGAAACAATATAAAGAAATAATAAATAAAAAACTCGAAAACGATTTTCAATTAGTAACAAAAACTGATTTTGAAAAAGCAGTGGAACATTTTCAAAATAATATTCTATCAGCTATAGCCGAATCAACACAGCAAACATTTAACCGATTAAATTTTAAAAGAAATAGCAATAATAAAAATCCATATATTGATTTATTGATCAAATTAAAGAATATGTTCAGGCGTAAACACCAACAATACCTAATCAAAACATTCAAAACAATAGAAATATTCTTGTTTAAACTAATAAACAAACTAATATTTAAACAGACAAATAAACAATGGAACGAAATGCTCAGTAAAGTCAAAAAAACCGATAAACTATGGTCAATACATAGAATTTTTAAAAAAGGCAGAACATACCAATACCCACCTCTTACCTATTTAAATAGAACCGAATTTTCTCCTTCTGGTAAAGGCGATCTGATAGCGGATCATTTAGTAAAAATAAGTAATCAAAATAATAACTTAGGAACCAATAGTCACACCATAAGAATAAACAGAGAAGTGAAAAGGAAATTAAACGGAAATATATATATACTCCCCAAAATGCACAATGTAATTACTCAGAAATTTTTAAGATTCTGAAAAAAGCTAATACAAAAAAAAACCCCTGGTTATGACGCAATATTCCCAATATATTTAAAAAAATTACCACCCTCAGGAATTACACGATTAGTACAACTGATAAATACAATGCTAAAACTGAAATACTACCCACAAGTATGGAAAATGGCTATAATTAAAGCAATTCCAAAACCGAATAAAGATAAAAAACTTGTAGAAAACTACAGACCTATAAGCTTATTGTGTGTTATAGGCAAAATAGCTGAAAAAATAATATTTCAAAGATTATATTCGTTTATTAAAAATAACAAAATATTTATAAACGAACAATTCGGTTTCAGACATCAACATTCTGCTATAGCCCAATTAGGCAGGTTGACCGACCACATCACCGAGGGATTCAATAATAAACAACACACAGGTATGGTATTACTCGACGTGCAAAGAGCTTTTGACAGTATCTGGCATAACGGGCTAATATTCAAACTGATGCTTTACAATTTTCCACCATATTTAATAGCACTAATAAAATCATATTTAGCAAACCGCGCGATAAAAGTATCTATAGATGGCCACTACTCCACAGTATACGTACACTTTCCGCCGGACTCCCTCAGGGCGGGGTTTTATCTCCAACGCTCTATAGTATTTACATAAACGACATTCCTAACTCATTCAAAGTTCAAAGATCTCTGTTTGCCGATGATACGGCTTTTTATACTTCAAGTTATAGACCAGACACAATTACCAATAGACTGACTACGGCACTAAAAAAAAATAGAACGATTTTACAATAAATGGAAAATCAAAATAAACCAGGAAAAAACACAAGCCATAATATTTACAAAGAGACGGCCAAACAATATTCCCCAACTGACTATAAACAGAACGCCTGTACCTTGGTCCACTCAGATCAAGTATTTAGGACTTAACATGGATAAAGGACTGACGTTTAAAGCACACACTGATTATGTGTGTAATAAAGCAAACAGGGCTCTGTGTACTATATACCCATACTTTAATAGGAATTCTAGAATAAGCAGAGAAAATAAACTATTACTATATAAAGCTTGCTTAAGACCTATAATTACGTATGCAAGCCCTATATTCAGCTTTATGTCAAAAACTAACTACAGAAAATTACAAATATTCCAAAATAAATGTTTAAGAATTATTGGCAAGTATGAATACTTTACTAAAATTAAAACTATGCATAAAGAATTATGTATACCTTATATTAACGAAATCATTGAGAAAATATGTAAACAATTTTTCATTAAGTGTAAAAACAATAAAAACCCACTTATAAAAAATATTGGTAACTATGATAAAAATAGTACAAAACGATATATACATAAAAGAACTAAACATTTATTAATGTAGTATACCAATCTATTATATTTATTGTTATTTTAAATATACTGGTTTATGCATGTTATGTATATATGTTTGCATATGTATATATTAGGTGTGAGTGTATGTATTTTGATGTGTGTGTATGTAAGTATGTATGTGTGTATGTATACAAAAATGTATAGATATTTAAGAATGTATAGTTACAATTTTGTTTATTTTATTACTAGGATGTTATTTTTCTTTTTATTCTTTGAAAGTTTTTTTGTATATTTTTCTTTCTTTATAAATTATGATTATATCAGTATATACTTAAGTTGTTTAATAGTATTTTATTTAATTTTGAGACTGGTTTATTTTTGGTACAGCATTTAAAATTGTGAATTGTAAAATTATATAAAAAAAAAATAAAGAAATAATAAAAAATAAAAAAAAAAGTATTTAAACCAAAGTATAGCAGAAATGGATAATAATTAATTTTGGAATTTCGATAGCAGAAGATTATGATAAAAACTATTCAAAGGTTTGCTGAAGTCTAAAAGAAAAACGATAGATAGTATTTCTTCGGATGTAGATATAGGTGTTAGGTTAATTTCAGGAAGGTGGATTGGGCGAAGTATCCGGGGCTAGAAAAGAACATACTTCAAGGAACGTTCTAAGCTAGGATTGAGCTGAGTTCCAATGGTTTAGATTGGTTATAAAGCTTTGATGGGCATAGGACCGAAAGCACTTGACGAGGAAGGATTAGGAATTTTATTTAACAGAAGAACCAATGGAAATTTCCAGGAAGAAGTAAAGATGGAATTTATATAAATATAGTAAGAGAACAAGGTTAAGTGTGTGGATAAATCGATAATTCATGGAAAGACATGACTTTACTACCAATACAATAATTTATATTATTCATAATACACGGAAAAAAATAAATGTCTTTTAAATAAGTATTTAGAAAAATACTAAATTACATTAAAAAATTTATTTTTAAAAACCTAAAACATTTTTGCAATATTTCACTAATCACTCAAACCTAGCGCACTCTAATCAACAAAGTGAATTTTCCCCGAACCCCTTCCCTTCTCTTTCATTAATTAATTTTATCTTTTGTTGTTATATTATTGCCTCTGCTTCTACTTCGCTTTAATTATGACACTGCCCAGAAAGCGATGTAACTGTATTTACTTTTTTCGAGTCCCCTATTAATACATAATTATCATTTCTATATACCTTACACTTTTAAAAATATTTTTTCTCCCGAATTTGTTAAAACAAATATATTCCTTGTATGTATACATTTAAATTCACGATACATTATTAAATTATATTATTTCAGTAAGTAACCGTAAATATATAATAATGTGTATGTTTGTGTGTGTTTATATATATATATATATATATATATATATATATATATATATATATATATATATATTTAACACAGGGTATTTCGGAATTGAATGGAACAAATATCCAGACGTTAATCTAAAAAAATAAATTATATTAATATATGTACTAAAATTATTTAGGTCATTAATATCCACGAAAAATGTGCTTGTATTCTATCTTGAATAAAGCACATATCACGTCTATTCTGAATAGGAAAATCTTCCATAAGATTCCATAAAACGTTTTGAAGTAAATAAAAGTAGACTTCACCGAAAATTTACTAAAAATGCAAGGAAAATGCATATTGAATATTTGCAGTTATTAGGTAACGTGAGTATTACGAAAATTTATTATGAAGCTATACGACTTCAGAATACCCTCCCTCCAGAGATATCTGAGAAATCCGAAAATAAATCTGACGAAGGCGTTCAATTGTACCTTACATCTCAATTTAAGGCAGCAAATGCCAAGCACTCGTAAATATTTAAGCATATAAACTGACAGGCGAATAATTCTACTACCTAAATGGTATTATTATTTTTTTTTATATGCTTCCGTCCCTACAATCTCTAAACAGCAGCAGAATTTAAATAACATATACGAGTATATTAAAAAAAATTAATTTAGTTGATTTATTACATTTACAGACCTAAGCATTCATTGCGTCTTGCATTTTATGGGGTATAGGAGTAACGTGGTCTTGAGAGATAAGCCCCATCCAACACAAAACTGTAATAAATCATATAAATTCAAGATTTACAATTTAAATTTTAAATATTTTTTATTAAAAGTTTTCAACTATTTATAAAAATGGGAAAAAATACGATGTGAACAGCTACCCTATCACAAGTATATAAATTTATTTTAAGTGTACAAAGTTCAAATGAATCATTATGTAAAAATGGAACCATGGAGAAAATGTACATTGTAAATTATAAATTTGTTAAACTTAACATTAAACTTAATATTCTAATTCCACATTTCTACTAATGTATTCTCTCCTTTCTGCTTTCAGAATACCTGAACGCCTAGAACATTCTGTAGATTTTTACGAAACTCAGGCGAAGTATGGAAACAAGAAAAAATTCACATTGAGGAATAGGTGTGAAAACGGGCATTGGTGTAAAAATGGGCAGCCTTCCCTGGCTAAGGAAGATATTGAAGACTGGCGGCAAGGACTGTCTAAATAGCCGTTTGCTAATATAAGATAGCAGTGAGCAATTGGAACCATTCTTTCGCCCAGTGTGGATGCAGTATGAGTTATTGTGCAAATTGGTGTACATTCCGAACAGTAAACTTTTAAGAGAGAGGTGAAATCATTTTTTTATAATGTTCTAATAAAATAATTTCAACATGATACCTGGAAAGCGGATATCTTAAGCTACTTTTTGAAGCGCACCTTTATTCATGCACGATTTTAGGTTATATGTGATTGAGGCCATCTTCCTTAGAAGTTGGTGGAAATATAGGCCCTATCTTGGTGTAAATATAGATCCCCATTTCCTGGGGAATTTCGACATATCTCTTGTTATAGATCACAACTTGCATCTTTTTTGATAGAAAGTTCTCTGAACCCAGGGAGAGGTGTGGATAAAATGTTCCCAAATTTGAGAACTTGGATCGTGAGGGGGCTGCAAGAACCAGTTATGATTGCTGAAATAATTGAAGTTAAGTTATTGTTTTGCCTTCTCTCATTTAAGAAACTATGTTACAGTTTTTAATGAAAGACAAAAATATAGATTTTTTTCAAGTTAAAAGTAACTTCAAACAAAAGAAACATCTTTAACTGCAAGTTAAATAAAAAACAAAAGAGGGTGCCCATATTTACAACTTTTCCTCTATCATCTATCCTGAATCCAATCCCATTAATCTTAAGGAAAAAAGAATATAATCCTCTAAGTATTGTGAATTCTTACACCTTTCCAAAAAAAAAAAAAAAAATATGCATGTTTCTGTATTCTAGTTATAGTTTTATTTAATGGATAAGAAAGAAGACAATTCTAAATGAAAATTAAATAAAATATTTCTATATTATTTTCTTCAAACATGTAATATCCTTTATACACGGCTCAGGAAAAATAATAAAATAAATTGGAGAGGGCTCCCAAGTAACTCATCCCGTTGGAGACATCCCAGCCCGAACCTGGGAACGTTCAGATTTCATCTACGAAATTGAACAGACTCGGCTCAGAGCTAACTACTTTCTGATCCCTCAGGCTTCGATATTGATCCCGCCAGTCCTCCAATAACTCACCTCAGGCTAGTATCATAAAATATTATGTCACAATTTTAGTATGTTTTTTACTTATATACCATACATACATATCTCCCTTTACGGGTCCATTTCATTAAGACTGTGCAATTGAAGTACTTACCTGAAAAAAAAAAAAAAAAAAATAGACTGTTAAACAACTGTAGATTAAAAAAAAAAAAAAATAATAAAATAGATATTATACAAACCCATAGGTTACAGGTTACACTTTGCGAAATAAATAAATAAACAAATAAAAATAAGTGTAAATTGCTTAATGCAACAATTATAATACAGATATTTTGACATGACATATCCATAACCATTTGGCTGGGGGTCTGTAATTTGTATGTGTAATGTTTTTTTCACATAATGAAATGTTTTTTTCACATAATGTTTTTTTCACAGGTATAAAATGAAATTAGCATCATATCCAAGAGTTACTAGAAGAGAAAATATAATATACAACAAGGAGAAACTACAGACCGAGGAGGTTAGACAAGAATTCAGCAGGAAACTGGAAGAAAATCTGGAAGCCTCAGAAGGAATGGAAACTATAGAAGAAAGTTGGAATAAACTTAAAGATGCACTAAAATGCACAGCTGAAGAAGTATTAGGAAAAAGAGAACAGAGAAGAAGAAACGATTGGTATGATGAGGAGTGTGAAAAAGCTGTCAAAGAAAGAGATAAAGCGAGAATGAAATGTCTACAAAGAAATACCAGAGCCACATCGGAAGATTACAAAAGGAAAAGAGCATTAACACGAAAAATATGTAGAAAGAAGAAGAGAGCTAAGGAATATGAGAAATTACAGCAGATACAAGCGGAGTTCGAGAAGAGAAACAGTAGGAAATTCTACGGTGGGATCAGGGAAGTGAAAACAGGTTATAAACCGCGACCCGTATTCTACAAGCATGAAGATGGAAAATTACTGGGAAATGGTCAGGAAGTGTTGAGTAGATGGAGGAGATATTTTAAGACCCTACTGAATGACACGGGAATAGAGGATAAAACCGATAGAGATGGCCGTCTGGAAGAATGGAACGCTGAGGGCGATGATGAAGAAGAGATCCCACCAGATCAAAAGGAGATAATGGAAATAATTGCTTCATTAAAAAACCATAAGGCTCCAGGCATCGATGGAATACCAGCAGAATTCATCAAGTATGGGGGACAAGCACTGGCCACAAAAATATATAATATAATATATTATATAATATTATATAATATATAATATGGGAAATATGGACTCAAGAAAGCATACCTAGCGAATGGGTAAAGCCATTCTTTGCCCCATCTACAAGAAGGGAGATAAAAGGGAATGCGAGAATTACCGGGGAATTGCGCTCCTGTCAGCCACATATAAAGTACTCTCTAGTGCAATTAATAACAGACTAGCGGGATGGGCTGAAAAGGTACTTGGGGATTACCAGTGCGGATTTAGAAAGGGAAGGTCCACAACCGACCTAATCTTCTCCTTGAGACAACTTCTGGAAAAGAGTTATGAATATAATGTGAGCCTGAATCACCTTTTTATAGATTTCAAGCAAGCTTATGACTCTATAGAAAGGGAGGAGTGTGCCAGGGACATGAGAGCTTTAGGAATACCACCAAAGTTAGTAAGATTGATAGAAATGACATGGAAAGATACTAAATTCCAGGTAAGAATTGGAGGACTCCTCTCAGAAGAGTTTGAGGTTAGAAGAGGACTACGCCAAGGTGACCCACTTTCACCCATAATATTTAACTTAACTCTCGAAAAAGTAATAAGGGCCATAAGAACGAGCCCCGGTGGAAATATTTACAACAGGATGACTCAACATATGGCATATGCTGACGATATGATCTTCACAGCACGTACTTTACCAGCCCTTTCCGGAGTGCTGGAAGAGTTTGAAGCAGCGGCGAAGAATAGAGGACTGAAGCTGAATCAGAGCAAGACAGAGTTTATGATTACAGCAAGAAACCAACCTCGCAGAGAAGAGGAGATGCATATTAATAAGTTAATAAGTTCCGATGGTGCAAGAGCTTTAAGTACCTAGGTTCCCTAATAACGGAAAATAACGAAATAAAAACTGAAATTAAAGCCAGAATTACAGCAGGCAGCAGATGCATGTACGCTCTTAATAAAATACTGAAGTTCCGAGCATGATCACGAGCTGCAAAAGTTAACATGTATAAAACAGTCATAAGGCCTGTGGTAGTGTATGGAAGTGAGTGCTGGACACTAACAAAAGGGAACGAGGCAATACTTCTAGTTTGGGAAAGGAAAGTTCTAAGAAGAATTTTTGGCCCAGTAAACGACCATGGAAATTGGAGAATAAGAAGGAACAAAGAATTGGAAGAGCTATTCGGGGAACCGAATATAGTAGCGGTCATCAAGGAAGGAAGATTGCGGTGGCTGGGACATGTCCAACGGATGCCGGACGGGAGGTTGCCAAAGAGGATAATGAATGACAGACCGGATGGTACCAGATTAAGAGGAAGGCCTAGAATAAGGTGGCAGGATTATGTGGAGGCCGACCTGAAAAATCTAGGAATAAGAAGATGGCGAAGAAAAGCTATGGATAAACTCCAATGGTCATCTCTTCTGCGTGAGGCCAAGGCCCATCTAGGGCTGTAGAGCCAAGCAATAAATAAATAAATAAATGTTTTTTTCGCACTCAAAAATCTAACACGCCCAGAATCTGTAGGTGTTACACGGATCCAAAATTTGCTGACAGAAATTTAATGTAGAATGTGTTCCTCGATGACCTATCGTTTAGGAGCAATATTGGTTTCAAGGAAAAAAGTCTCGTTTGCATACATTTTTTGTGCTGGAGCTTAGATTATAAACACTCTAGCTCTGTTGGTGTTGTACGGATCGGAAATTAAACAAATATTCTCTGGTCAGAAATTTAATGGAGAATATGTTTGTGTTATATAACATCTCTCGCTGGGATCTAATGTTTAGGAGCTATATTGTATGAAATGAGTCATGGTGTAAGGTTTTTTAACCCCTTAACATCTGTAATAATTATTTTTCACACTCAAAAATGTAACATTTTGAACCGCTTTAGCTCTGTTGATGTTACAGGTATCGACAATTTGCCGACAGATACATTTGTATAGGATTAATTATGAAAGTTCCAGTTAAAGGTTACGTTCATGTACTACAACGTTTTTAACAAAGTTCAAAACTCCAGGCAACTAAAGTACGTAAAGTAAAAACAACTGAAAAGAAGAATTGGCAATTAGAGGGTCATGATTAAAAAAAATTAATGAAAAAGACACCTTGAAAGGAATCAATAAAAGTGATGCGAAGTAATATTTCTTCCCTAATTTAAGTCGGATTAGAAATCACGAAGAATATTTCAAATATCTCCTACTGAACATTTTCCATGAATTCATTAGCTAAGCTGTCATCACGTCTTTATAAGTAAGTTCTTGGAAGATATGGAATAATTATCAATGCTGTATGTTAATTGGAATATCAATTCCTTGTATACATATACTTAGGCAGGAATGATATTCGATATTCATATGTTCTTAAATATATACGAGTAATAATGAAAAGTCTTATACCTGACACAAATTTTTAATAAATTAATATAATCTTATCAAGCTACAATTTAAACGATAGAGAAAAAACACCAAGTAACAGATTAAATTTATACAAGATAGGCAATATAAGGCCAACCTGGACCGCAAAACGTGATAGATTTATAATAGCAAGTGAAGCGACCTATGCAAACAATAGAACCCAATATACATTAATGTGACCAGGCCATCGATCCAACAAAAACGCGTTATATCCAACACATATATATATATATATGTGTTTAAGAAGGTTCTTGAGGTTCAGCCAATAAATAAAAAACAATTATTTTGGCGACGTTTCGAGACTATATTTTTCTCATAATCATGCCCTACAGTGAAAAAACAGGTTACAATAAAATTACATAAGTTATACAAGTTATTTCAAAAGAAAGTTAGCTACAGTACAAGTATATAACAACATGTGTTGGAATAATAAAAATATATATAATTACAGAATATAGAGGAGTATGAAGCTAATTACAATGTTACTAGTGGATATGAATAGACTAACAATTCTAGTACACAAGTAGGTAGTTGGTTTTTATTTATTGACTGAACCTCAATAACCTTACTAAATATTTAATACTAACAGTCAAGAAATTTATCCAAATATATATATATATATATATATATATATATATATATACACACACACACACACACATACATAAGAAAATACATATTTAATATAATGAAATATGTAAGGTATGTGCCTTAACGCGGAATTTTGAAAATGTTTATGTGTGTAAAATTAGAAATTTTTGCTTGGTAAACCAACTGATAACAGTTATGAGATGCACAGGATTCTATTTTATTGTATTGCATTACATATAAACTAAACTGAATAGAAAAAGAAGAAAAACAGTAAAATGAAAAAAAAAAAAAAAAAAAAAAAAAAAAAAAAAAAAAAAAAAAAAAAAAAAAAAAAAAAAAAAAAAAAGAGCAACTATAATATTAATTTATAATAATATAAAATCAAGTATGATACAAAAATAATATGGTGTGTAGAAAAAAATCAAATGTATGAATCCAAAGAACTATAAAAACAACTATAACAAAGAACTATAAAATCTTCTGTACTGTTAACTAACAATGGACTGAATCGATAGTGTGTTAGTAAAAAAGTTTTCCTTGAAAATAGAAAATGACCTTCTAGTAATTTTAAGACAGTGTTAAAAAAAAAAAAATCTTTTTAAATCGACGAATCTGATCTTGTTAATCCACCAAAACACCAAAAATTAACAAAACCGAAAGAATATCCTTGAAGAAGGAATTGCGTGATGTTGGTTTTAAAATTGTCTACTGGAATATGTCCTTGGAAAGGAAGATTCCTTCCACACGCACAATAGATACCGGTTCTTGTTCAATCAGGTTTGTATTTATTTCGATCCATTTTCCACTTCTTGAATGAAGAAAAATATAATAAAATTTAATAGGTAGAAATGATCGTACAAGAATTTTTTAATAGCCATCCCAATGATTTTAAGCAACTGGCTAAAAGGTGGGAAATGGCAGTGCACTACAATGGGTTCTGATTTAATTAATAATTTTATGTTGTATTAGAGAAAAAAATAAATTACATAAAATATCTAAAAACTCGTCATTCCTTCAAAAAGTCACAGATTATTTACGTTGACGTTAAGAATTCCAATTTTTTATATTTTATGTAAATTTATATAAATGCTGAGTACCACCAACAACAGTACTAAAGGAATGAGAATCCTAGGCCTTTGATATTAATAAGGGAAGAAAACAGGGAGATAGCCTTAGCCCTCTACTGTTTATAACAGGCTATGGCGATATAATAAAAATATGCAAGCGAAGGACAAAACGAACAGTGGCTGGAAAGTGGAATATGAAGACAATCCTAGATATGACAAGCACTGGAGCCGAGTAACAGCAGTGAAGTGAGTAAACGGGCCGAACTAGGAGAGATCGGATCAGATATCAGAGAACACGGGAGCCTTGATGTTTCCCCTCGTAACAGAAATAGTTAAAAAGAGGCACCTGAGATTGGCCACATTTGCTATATGAAGGAGAAACGACACCAAAGGAAGCTCTTCGAAGCTAGGACCTATATGAAAACGTCCCAGGGCATTCCAAGACTATAATGGATCGACCAAATTCTCGTGGCCAGGAAAACGAAGAGGAAGAAGTCTAAATGTGATAAAAGCGCAGGCTAGACCATTGTAAGTAGAGCATTGTAATGCTGTGGCTTTTTCGGTAAATTTTATCAGTATTTTCCTCCCGAACCCACTATTGACTGTTTTTTGTTATATGTCGTATTTGAGAGAACCGCTGGAACCATTCTGGTCTCAAATGATGTATTTCAGGAAATATTTCACAAAATAAGTGGCCATTTCGAAAAAATATCACTTTTTGCAAAAAAACAAAAACTGGCCTCTTTTCGAACATAATATCCCTGTATCTTGGGAAGCAATGGCTGTATAGAGCTCACCCTTATCTCAAATTGTAGCAAATTTAGTTAACTTTAAAAGTATGTGGAGTGACTACACCAATCAGACGCTTTCTTAACTGACATATTAAGCAAAAACTGAAAATTTTAGCATTAACGACGACTTTTTCCCGATTTTCGCAAATTTTCTGTAAATTCCCGACTTATTCCCGACCACACGAAATTCCCGACATATTCCCGAAATTCCCGACTATTAGACACCCTGTTGCATGTAAAAAAATCATCATGAAAACAATACCTTTTTACTCATGAAGAATTGAACTATTTACTTGGCAAATCAATTAATCTGAATAATTAAATAATTTATACAGATCTCATAATACAAATACTAATAGCTTATTGCCGGAACTCAATTAATAATACAAAACCACGAACAAGTAATTATAAAACGAAGAGATTAGTATTTAAGCCGATAAACAAGACAAATGGTTGCTAATGCCGGAGTGAGTAATATGTTGGGCCAGAAATTATTAGTTTTGAAGCTTAGTAAAGAAGCTTATCCTTTAATAGGAAGGAACCTACTGAAACAAATATACTTTATCTATACAGGAGGAACCTTCAGGATAAAATATTTCAGAATTTATATAAAACAAAATACTTTTTCGTTAGTTCAACAACTACTAATTAGTAATAACTATTTTATCAATGATGTGTTTGTAGTGAATTGTATATACGTATATCCACTACCTGTCCAAAAGTAATATCCACTCTGAGCCAAAATAGGTAAATTTAAAATGTTAATATCATTGTGAAAAATAAATGGCAATAATAAAAACAACAAAAAATTTATGAACACCGTGGTGATTTTTTTTTCAATCCTCAAAAATTATTATAACAGAATATAGTATATTACTCCTTACATCCAATTAACCCGTTGTACAAAAAAATATCAAATTTTACTAACCCTCAACCAGAAGGATTGGATTTTTATTTAAAATCCAACTTCAATTTAACTATACTGAGAACCATTTGTCAGATAAGATTACCCAAAGATACCTTTTTTTTTTTTTTTTTTCTTTTTTTTTTACAATATTTTTATAATCAAATCTCTGGGACTCGATGGCTGAACGAGTTGGTGCGGGGTCGCAGCGCGTTGGGTACAAAAGGTCGTTAAAAATTTTATTTTATACGGAATGTTTCATGAACTTCTTAACCAGGTTAGAAGAGTCTGGTGACCTGTAGGATAACACGCCTACAGTTGTAAAACATCCTGCCCCAGTTGCAGTACCTAAGGACGTTGGGCCTCCAGCTAGTACACTCTCAAATAGTATAAATCATCCATCAAAGTGTCGAGCTCATGATAACAGACGGAAAAAATATTTAAAAGTTATCTAGACAAATATTTATCAGCATAAATGATTTTAGATCACAATTGTGTAGACAAGATATATGTTTCTCAATTTATATTAAACGCAAGAAAAAAAAAAGTAAATAATTTATTAAATTAGTAGATTAACAAATAATCACGAAGGGATGTTACTTTGTGAATTGCTATTGCAGTAACTATTATTGTAATTTTTATTATTTATATAGTAATCATGGCTAATTATGAACTATAACATGGGTGATTCTCAGATAACTTGGATGTTTCAGGTCTCATTCTCATCATCATAAACCGTGTAAAATTAATGATTTTTGTTTAACCGTTTCTGAAAAATTTTATTTTCTGGTGGCATTTGTAACTTCTATGTCAAAATTCAAACTGATTCCCATGGTTTTTTCTTTCTATGGAGGTTAAAATATTTCCCAAGGATGTTAATAATTCCAAGAAGATGGCGCCGGAAGTCCGCGGACCAATATGGATGGGGAAAACTTATTGAGGAATTCCTAGTCCTGTTTTAAGGACTGTTACACAGAAACAATAAATAAATAAATAAATAAATAAATAATAAAACATAAGGATGTTAATATTACATTTTGTACCCCAAGGAAAATTTAAACAAGTAATGTTTAACTACAATTATGTTTAAAATAATAATTAAGCACGATGTGAATTCGATTGCGATCTCATAGGGGGAAAAAATATTTTTCATGTTCATGTATCAACTTTAATTTTTTATAATTATATTAATGTTTTTAAAACAACGAAATTTTTTATTCATTAAGAAACTAATTCTATGATGATAAGTTGCTCGAAAAATCTATTCCGAAACAAAAAATTGTTTGGTAACTACTGAGAAAGTAATGTAACCTCATTCACAAACTACATAATGTAACACATTTACTTAAAAAAATTCAAATTATAAATTTCTATTAAGAAAATTATCTTTTGTAAAGGCTCAAAATGTTAGAATTTTGGCTCTGAAAATTGCCCGTTATCAGAAAATCACCCATATACTTGTATAAAGAATTATACTTTTATAAGATGGGTTAAAGCTGAATCATGATCATTTAATTTTCATATCATTCTATTTTTATCAAGTATAAACATACAACACGTGGAAAGGGTCGGTAAACAAATTTTAAAGTTTTAATGTAAGAATGTAACACAGAAGGGCACGAACAGCCAATCATACTTTATCTTCACTAGCTGCAGGCCAACTTTTACACAGGGAAGAAGTTGTGCTGCTCGGAGAGGGAGTAGTTTTAATGAACTGTTACATCTTATTATCTATATAATGAAGAATGCAACTTGATCGTAAAAAGTTTTATATTGGGGATAAAACAAAACGATAGAACAAGTAATTTATGGGGCAGAGCGAGCGGTTATTTGTCATGGTAAGAAATAAAATATCCTTCCGAACTGTCAAATTATTTTAACTGAAAAATAAGCCGTTATGTCAAAACTGACAAATATCTCCTGCGAAGGCCGTTAAATGTTAAATTATTGTTTATTTGGTTCGCGAACAATAATTACAAATACAGTGTAACTGCAATAATTACATTGCATTATATTGTATTAGTTTACTAAATTAAGCATTAATAGCACTTTAGCACGAAGCCATGTAACAAAGATAAAATATTCATTTCTGTACAGCAGCATAACAATCAGAACGAATTTAATACATTTAATTGGTCACATGTATACATTACATCTAATTAGAAAACAAAATAAATAATATATTAAAGAAAAAAAATTTATAATACTGTTTTCAGTGAGGGTATGTATTCAATGATGACTAACGAGGTAATGATTCAATGGTATTTTTCTAGTGCCGGAAAAATACCACTGAATCATGTTTTCACTGCTGATTCAGAATCCTAGTATTTAATATGAACAAGAACCTAAGCGGAAATAAATAAAACAATATAACAAAATTTGGAAGAAAAAATATTTTATAAATAGTTATGGAAACTATAGATCAAAATACAAATATCAAGTAACAAATGCTCTTCAATAACTAAGATATTAAGAACTAAAAGGGGTTGCTAAGATTCTAATTTTATTTGTGTTTAAAATCCCAATACTTGTTTTGACGATTCTATATCATAGGCACCTCGACGTATAAAAATTTGGAAAAAAATAATAAATGATTACTCATTAAAATCCCTGTGCTAGTTGCATTTACTATGTCATAACCAAATATCTATCATAAGTATTTTTTTAAATCTTCATTAAGTTGAGAACAGTTATCAGTTATGTATCCAATGAGTTTTTATGTAAGACATCTTTTAAAAGTAAACTTAAACTAAGAAGAATCTATATATATTTCTATCGCATTTTTTAACTGCCACAAATAACAAAACAAATAATAATTAACATCAAAAACAGATTAAACAAACAAAATGTCTTAATAATTTTTTCTTTCTTTTTTTTTTTAATACTACAAAAACATCGGAGAGATATAAGGGGAGAGAGGGATGCGAGAAAAGGAATAGAGGGACCGTGGAAAGAAGGAAGGAGCAACCGGAAAGAATGAGGAAAAGGTGGGAAGAGAGAAGGGGTATGAACATAAGTTAAAATAATGACTGATATTCGCCTGGTCTGTGTAAGGCCGTTCCGGGGGGGGGGGGGGGGGGAATCAACGGAATCAGTATGTTATAAAATCCATATTGTAAGGAAAAAAAAATGAAAGAATATATGGATATATAAAAGCAAGTGAACATAAAAGCGGATCGAAGCGGGGCCCACCGGAACGAATTTCTCAACCTTAGTAGGCAAAAAATAAGCTGCGCTCCGAAAACGTATTGTTCCAAACCAACCAACGTTCCCAATGCTATCGGAAAACTCGAAGCGTTTCAGTCCGCAGTAGTAAATGGAAAGTGTATAAATTTAGCCTAGACAATCTATAAAAAACTTCGTTTTACAAAATGCCGATGATAAATAAGCCTTATAAAAATACGCAATATTTTGTGCTTAAATTATAAAATATAATGATATTATATTATAAAATGCTAAAATATTTTAAAATACAAAAAAAAAATCGTTCAAATGAAAAAAAGAATATCTTTTATTTTGTTGCGTAAATTAAGAGAAAAAAAACTATAGCTCTACAACCCAGTCTTGGGTTCAGTACTTACCAGTAAGCTAGAATGCATTGTTACAATCCCAACGGTTGCAAAAATTAAACATTTGACCGAAATAAACCAGAAAAAAATAAGTTTTCCTCAAATTAGGATAAACGATTTTAGAGTTTTAATATGAGATCTCACAATCCCTATCAAGTTTCATTTATCCCTATAATCTTTCTCGTAGGTAAAAAATGCAGTGGCCTCCTGATTTATAATAAAAATCGACATAGAGTCCTGGCAATATCCAGCTTCTCTAGTTATGCCTTGAGCGATTATACTATAGCGCTCTCATTTAGTCTCCACTTTTTTGTTTTTTACACCAGTTGTGCAGCTAAGTGAAGCGCTGGGATCAATTCGGACCTATATGGTGGGGTCTGGTTGGGGAATCCTAGGATGAGTGTATATTGTAAAGAAATTATGACTGCGTTTTTAACTTTTAAGTTAATTATCTTTTTGTTTTACTATTATTATTCTTTTAAGTTTATTTATTTTGTAATTTAATCTATTTCAATATATTTTTTCACCTTATATATTTTATAGTTTCAGGTTCTTTATTATTATTTCTTTTTTTTTTTACTTTATTTACTGTATTATATATTATGTGTTTTTTTTATTTCTTATTGTATAAGGATTCATAAAGCCATCCATATTACTTATTGCCATCTTTGAGGAAAATTGTAATACTTTCTTAATAAAAGATTTTTAACTCTCTCTCTCTCTCTCTCTCTCTCTCTCTATATATATATATATATATATATATATATATATATATATATATATATATTTTTTTTTTTTGTTTTTTATTTGTTTCCCTTCCATAGTAACCCTATGGGAGGGGAGTGTATTTCTGATAATTTTACAAGTTCCATGCAAATTAGCATACTACCTGTAATTAGCAGGTGTAACATTTTTTTAATTCGATAAATTACAAAAATAACAAAGTTCTTGATTGAAGTTAAAATAAACACTTAGGGAAAAGAAAAAGAAAAAAGATAACAATAATTTAAATACCAAAAGGCAGTAAATCCATAGTTAAACAAAAAGAAATTAGAATAAAATAAAAAAACAATAGATTGATAAAATAAATAAAAAGAAATAGAAAAATAACATGCAGACAAGTTGATTTTTCAACAAATGTCTTCTATTGTTCATCTTGTTTTTGATGCGGGGTGGTCTTCTTTCTTGATGGGTATCGTCTATTTTCCAATTGCTAATGCAATTTCTGCCAACTGTTTCTTGTAAGTTTTGTATAGTTTGGCTTCGGTGGAAGGCCAAGTGTCCCCATTCATCAGTACTGTTTTTATTAGTTTTGATCTTTTGTGTTCATAAATAATGCAGTCAAATAGTAAGTGATAAAATGTTTGTGGAGTCCGTCCGTCACATTCGCATGAATCTGTATTTGTCAAATGAAACCGTTTCAAGTAGTGGTTAGTCTGTCCATGTTCCGTTAACAGATGTGTAAGTTTGTGATGAGTACTTTTAGGTGTACCGTGATTTTGTAGTGTGATGTTTGGGATGTATTTGTGCAAGGGTCGTCCTTTTGTCGAGTTGTTCCAAAGTTTGTCCCATTCAGTAAGTGAGTCTGTTTTGATACATTTTTTAATGAATGAAACGGGAACGCGGGTATATTCTAAAGAAAGTTCTAAATCATGAGCAGCCGTTTTAGCAAGTAGATCTGCTCGCTCGTTACCTTCGATGCCACTATGACCTTTGACCCAAGTTAGTTTTGTTGGTGTTCCACGTTCCATTATTTCAATTAAATTTTTCTTTAGTCGATGTGTCAGTGGGTCGTTGGATTTGATGTTATTAACTGAATCTATTGCTGTTTTATTGTCCGTATAGATGTTGTATGTGTTTTGATTAACATACGTCTGTCTAAGAATATGTTCCGTGGCCTTAACTACAGCTAGTTTCTCTGCCTGATTGTTTGAGCAGTTTTGGCCAAGTCTGTATAGTTAGTCGTAGTAGCAGTTATTGTAATATAGAGTTAGTGCGCATCCTGTGTACTGTTCGTCTTTGCTTCCATCCGTGTAAATGTCAATACTTGCTGAGTCTGTATCTGCAGCTCCTGTGTCTGTTATGTACTGTGTTAGTTTAGCGTGTATAGCAGGATGTATCCAGTGTTTGGTGGTTAGTTCATCTTCAATGTCCCTTGGCTCCATGTCCTTGTAATTTAGTCGTTGTTTTTTTGTTTTGTATAATGTCGTTAGTTCATTAATTTTCAAGTGTATTGGTTTGTATATATGTATATATATATATATATATATATATATATATATATATATATATATATGATATATATGCATGCATATATATATAATGTATATATATATATTATATATATATATATAATATATATAGATATTTTAATATATATATATATATATATATATATATATATATATATATATATATATATATGTCTATATATATATCAAACCTATATATATATATATATATATAATGAAAAATATATATATATATATATATATATATATAAGACCAGTCATATATATATATATATAACCAAACGTTTTAAAGTTGAAAATAATGAAAAGAGCACAACATCCCATATATCGAACATATTATAGGTTATATAACGACTATTGACGTATATGTTTGGTATCGATTCAAATTGCCGAACTTTGGAACGATATTAAAACGACATATCGACGCATTATATATATAAAATACCTATTCATGACTGGAAAATGATTTTATAAAACCTCAGAAATATAATCGAGACTAACCTGACTGCATTACAAATAGAATCTATGAAAATTATAGATGCCCAACTTCTCAAACGTTTAAAGTTGAAATAATGAAAAGAAAAGCACAAACATCCACCAACATAGAAATGAAAATTATAGATTAATTATGACGTAGAAAAGGATTATTGACTGTTTCTACAAAGCGATAATTAAAGCTTGCAACAAAACCTTTAAAATGACCAACAGACAATTTATAAAAAAATAAACAACATCGAACGGTATCTTGGTGGAACAGTGACTTAACAAATCTAAGGAAAACGACAAACAAACTTAGGACATTATATCAAAAGACTAAAACAGACAAACATTTAAGAGAACAACGCAAACAAGACTTCTTGAACAGCCGACATAAATACCAAGCATTAATAAAGAACTCTAAAATTACGTCTTGGAAACAATATTGTACTGAGGAAGAGAACCCATGGAATTGGGCATATAAATATGCATCTAATACCTTAAAGAACCAAGATGTCCTAAAAACTTTACTAACTGACGGCAACACCCACACATTAGATTTCAAGACAACTATAGAATATGTGCTCAATTCGTTAGTTAAACAAGACATAACATCTAACGAAACACCTGAACAAACTAACACAAGATCTAGATGTAAAATACCACCAAATACCGAAAATGACAGTCCACTGGAATAGACAGAGATTTTACAGATTATAAATGACTTAAATAATAAGAAAACACCTGGACATGACAAAATTAATACCGATATCATACAAAATATTTAAAAAAACTATCCATTATTAATAACTACAATTTATCAAAGAATATAGCAAAAGACTTACATACCCAAGACTTGGAAAAAAGGAATACTACATATAATATCAAAACGAGACTCAAATAAAATGCGACCAATAACAATATTACCGATCATGAGCAAGGTTCTAGACAAACTAATAAACAACAGACTAACACATTACTTAACATCTAACGATATACTTTCACCCAATCAATTCGGATTCAGACCGCAAAAAAGCACAATAGACGCTCTCTACGATACTAAAATGTATATCGAAAATGCTCTAATCAGAAAATCAAACTGCCATATGCTCAAATTAGATATTGTCGGAGCTTTCGACAATTCTTGGATTCCAAAGATTTTAGAAAATTTGATAAAGTACAATTGCCCAAAAAATATATTTTTTATTAATTTCAAACTTTTTCGAAAACAGGACAATAGAAATTAGGACTAACCAACATACGCTCAAGAAAGACTTAACAACAGAAATCCCACAAGGCTCATGCCTTTCTCCCACACTTTGGAACTTTCTCTTAAACACAATTTTTGAATTAAATCTCCCTGAAGAAACACAGATCTTTGCTTATGCTGATGACATTCTTTTACTTACAAATAACAAACTATTTTCAAAATTACAATTACTGACTAACATTTTGGAGTCATGGGCAACCGCTAATAAATTGGAATTCAACATAGACAAAACAAAATATATGATACTTACGAAAAAACAGAATCTACCAAATCTAAATATAAGACTCTACTCTAGAACAATACAGCAAACCGAAACAATGACTTATCTAGGACTAGCGTTTGATAGGAGACTGAATTGGAACAAACACACAAACAATGTAGTAAACAGTACCTTAAAAACAGTGAACGCATTAACTATTGCGGCAAGATTAACTTGGGGACTGGGAACTAAGGTACTGAGACTAATCTATGAAGGCGCAATAGTTCCAAAACTTTTGTACGCCATACCTGTGTGGGAATCGGGAGCCAAGAAACAGGCTAATCTCACAGAATTACAGAGGGTACAGAGGCTAATGGCATTAAGAATTTGCAAAGCCTTCAAAACGGTCTCTTACGATGCTGCTTGTGCACTAGCAGGTACATTACCTATAAATTATAAAATTACTGAACTGATTACAATATATAAAATAAAAAGACACACGATTGGATACAAAGACATAAACTATGACAATATCGAACGTGAACTAACTACAGAACAACGTTTACACCCCGCAGTACACGCAAAACTTTTACAATACATGGACGAACTAGTAGAACCAACTTTAGAAACTGATGTAATGGACATATACACAGACGGAAGTAAGCAAGGAGACACAGTAGGATGTGGCTTTACGACTGAACGTAACGGAATTTCCCACGAAGAATTGTACAAACTAGGACAGAACTGCTCGAACAATTAAGCTGAAAAACTGGCAGTACTAAAAGCAACTAATTATATTTTAGGACAAACAGATTACACAAAATTTACTTACAATATATATACTGACAATAGAATAGTGATAGACTTAATAAAAAATAATAAAATACAAGACACACTTACTGTACAACTTAGAAAAAATCTAATAAAATTAAAGGACCGTGACATCAGAACGTTTTTGACATGGATAAAAGGACATACTGGCATCTCAGGTAATAGAAAAGCGGACACCTTGGCTAAGACAGCTGCTAATGATACAAACTTAACTTACGAATACAACACAGTTCCTTTCACGTATATAAAAAAATACATACTAACTGACTTGATTGAGGACTGGAACAGGCATTGGCAACAATCTACTAAAGGACGACCATTAAAGAAATACATTCCAAATATAACACCACAAAACTATAAAATAGCCAAAAGTACTCATCACAAACTAACTCAATTACTTACAGAACACGGACCAACGAACCATTATCTCAAACGATTTCACTTAAAAAACTCAGACGCTTGTGAATGTGACGGACTAACTCCACAAACATTCTTGCACATTTCAAATGACTGCCACTTATACGAAGACGAAAGACGCAAATTAGTTAGGGCTTCTCTAATGGAAGGGGGTACATGGCCTCTTCAACAAGAAGCTTTATACCGCCAGTATAAAAAGGAACTACTGGAATACAGCAATGATTTAATACTGCAGTAACACTACTTGAAGAATTGTGAACAACTAATTGTGCATTGACAAATTTTCCATTTTATTTTTATTTATACTCATTTTTTTTTTTCAGTTTTAATTATTTTTTTTTATTTTTTTATCTTTTTATTTTTGTTGAAAGTTATTGAAACTTAAAAATATTGAATTGTATTAAAGAAGAAACGCTACCTAAAACATTATATGCATATAATATGCTTTTTGCATGGTCTATGCACAACTATAAAATAAACTCCTCTTCTGCAGGGTTACTACAGAAGAGAAAAAAAAAAAAAAAAAAATATATATATATATATATATATATATATATATATATATGCACACACACACACACATCGTATATCAGTATATTAGTTCCATACTCACTGAGCAACCACGTCACCTTATAAATTAAAAAGACCTATGAACCACATGTTACAGTTATCAATCCGACGAGATGGACGTCATACGCCGCCCCAGCTGTGGACAACGCCCTGCTATACCGAGTCATCGGACGCATGGACCAGATGATGGACGCCATAGCTAACCTCATGGGACTTGTCACTAGATTACTCGAGAAACAAGATGGTTGAGGCGTCCGTCATTAATTTCAATGCCAGAGGACTCTCCGCAGCCCAAGCAGAACTAGAGGTACTCCTTTTACAGCATAGACCGGCGATGGTGGCCCTGACCGACATCATGCTCTCCCCAGCCACTGGACTCTACATCAGAGGCTACGAAACCTACAGGGAGGCTGTCCGGGATGGTGCGCGGCAGGGAGTCGCCATCTTGGTGAGAAGAGACCTGCCATCTCGACGCGTCCAGAACCCAGTGGATGGTTGTGATGGTGTTCACATAGTCACGGTCGACGTTCGGCTTATACACAGGTACACGTTTTGCCTGTGTCTACAGGAGGCCTCGGGCGACACACATACCTGTTCGTGACCTGTTGCTTCAAGCACAGTCGTAGTAGCAGATTTGTCGTCCTGGGGGAACTCAATGCCAAAAATACGGCGTGGCTGTGTAGTAACAACATCCTCTGGGATATATCACTAAGGATGCGACTCCTAAGTATACCACCCTGCGTTCACAAATTTCACGCTCGGATGCCCCGACTCCTACTATAGACATCGACCTTGGACCTCCAGATCAACAGGGGGGGGGGTGGGGGGGGGGGGGGGGGACATGCACAGCCGTCACCGAATGCCGAGGCACT